>OV277352.1:1200000-1780000 GCA_922984085.1 Sicus ferrugineus
CTCCAGAGGTAAGCTGGGCCACCCTGAGCGATCCGAGAGGTTTTCCTCAACGCAATCCGACTTACATTCATTTCAAAAGGCGACACCGTGTGTGTCCGCTCCTCGAGATGCTGCCGTGTGAGCGATGAGCCGGAGCCGTTCATCAGTTGGGCGGCGGCTTCGTGGTCCGTGTGGTTGCTTGTTTCGCCGCAGCACCAGACATCCTTCGCGGTCGCCATGGACGTCGAGGTGCCTGAGGGGCATGCGGGAGTGGAAGGGTTCTGCAGTGACCACTGTAATTGAAAAGAGGGGAAGCAAAAATTAAGACAACAAGACGATGGTAACTCGTATAATTTTATGGTAAAATTATAAATGAGAAAAGTAGATTTTGCATAATCTCGCATTGCAGTTTGCCTCTGCCGTTGGCCGAGTAGCTTCGGCGGAGGCAAGACTGCGCATTCATGGTCGCTTTTGCCGCGTTGTCTCTCTGCAACCGCTGCCCTCCGTACCCTCCGTACCCTCCGTAACTTCAACAAAGCCGGAGCACAACAAAGTGGTTTCGCTTAATTCGTTAGTTTTTATTTTTCTTGTGAAACTGCGCCGCTTACTTAATCCGCGCCAGCGAGGCAGCAAATGTCGATCCCCGCGCCCAACATGCAACGCTGCGAGTGCAAGTGCAACGGTTGCTGTTAGCCGCTCAGACATTAATAAACATTTTAAGCGGAAACATGTTTGCACCAAATACTATTTTAATTACGAGGAAAGGAATGCTTTGGAGAGAAATTCATTTCATTGCGGCCTCTGGAGGACGCAAAAGAAGCAGTTGAATGTGGAATTCATTACTGCGACGAAGGTGAGGAGTGTTGTTTGTGTGATATTCTGCCTTGTTTGTGTTAGTATTTTCTCCGCCTGACGATTGAAGGCTTTACTCTTTTTACTCTCCTTGTCGCTCCCTGCGACCTTTATTTTGTTACGCTCTTCAGTTGATTTTGTATTTTCTGAAGGACTACAAATCACGCGAGAAACAAAACACTTTGCATTTGTTTCTCGCATTCTCCTCTCCGCTAAATTAGATCAATCAAAGAGGTAATTTGGAGATGGCAGAAATGCACTCTCTTCTAGAGATGGGAGCCGCCATTGTTAAGGAGCAGAATTTCCGACTGCCGACGAGCTGTTCATATGATTTTAATCGTTTTTGCCTCGTTACGCCTCGTGCGCGTACTCAACAATTATAAAATGCGGTGTAGTTAGAAATAAATTGATTTATTTGATCAAGTTGATCAGGTTTTCATCAAGTGGAATCGGATATTTAAACGCTCACAAACAGAAATTTGCCTTGCTGAAGTCAGTCACTGACTTTATTCATTCAATTAGGCGAAGATTTGCAAATGATTCGCTGATTTATTGAATTTAATCGAGTATCAAATCGCTCTGATTTAATCGCGCTGGTCAGCACTGGCAGTTCTCAGTGCGATTATGAGTGCAGCTTGCCGAGTTGCATCACCGAACGCGCACTTGAGTCCACAGCAAACGGGGGTCGCGATTAATCTTGCTGCACTCGAATTGCGCTGCGTTTTCGCGTTCGAGTGGGCGGCGGAATCAAGCTGTCGATTCATTTTCATTCAAAGTCAGTGGCTGAGCTAATCATTTTCAGTGTCAGCTTCGATCTGGCTGGAGTGGAGTGGATGGCGAACTGGAGAACAGCTGGAATTTAGGTCGAGTCGGCAGTGTTTCGCTGCAAAGAATCTCTTCACTTCTCTCTTCACCTCCCTCTCACTTCACTTCTGTCTTCACTTCTCTCCTCACTTCTCTCTTCACTCCTAGGAATCCGAGCAGCTTAATTTGATACACGGAATTTCAAGCGCGCCATCTGATTAATTTTTACCAACCATTCGCAACTCAATCAATTCCCCTTCTCCCGCCTACCGACACCGAAACGTACTCCTCGTGTCTTCCCGCTCCCCTCCCCGAACCCCTCACCGCCCACAACCCGCCGGACCAACCACAGCCCCACTTCAAAAGCCATTCATTACGATCTGTCAGTGAAACTTCGAACGCGCGCTTTCAATTCCAAATTTAGCAGCTCATAAAGCCGCGCGTATTGAAATCGGATAAAATTGGAAGCCCCTTCTGCGGGTTCGGCCGCTGGCAGCCTCCACCGCCGGCCGTCTCGCCGATTTGCATCTCTAATTGATTTCGCGGCTGCCGAGTGTGTGCTGCAGCGACTCCGTTATTGCAGTTGTTGCGGCTTCTGGCTGCCGCTCGCCGCCCAAGTGAACGAACTGCTGCAGGACTGCTGGCGAGCGATGCCCCGCCCCGCTCTCGGCCTCCATGTCCGACAAGCGATCAGCGGAATTGAGTGCCTCGTCTTCGCCGCTTTTCACTTTTCAGCGGTCTTCTTGCCACAGCAACCGCCGCGAGTTGTGACTGAATGCGCAGGCAGAAATTCGCGTTGGCATTTCTAATTTATCGGGGAGTGGAATTGTTTTTTAAACGGAGGGGAATTCAGACTTTTGGATTGCAGTTTTGTACGGATTTTTGCGTTAAAACTCAATAAGCAGGCGAGCAGAATGAAGGGAACTCGATTTGGAAGAGCAGAACAAGTTGAAGAAGGTGGGAATTTTATATTAGTGACATCAGTGAGATTCCACTTCAGTCGCCTCGAATGCTTGAGTGATGAATCAGTTTTCTTCACCGCCTCGTTTTTCGTATTCGTTGCTTCAACGAGTTTCTGCAACGGTTCGCGCAACCAAATTCGGCGTAACGATCATCAATTTTCTAATAAGTTCGCAACCAGAATGCAGATGTGGTTTTGATTATTATTGGCGCGACATTCGAGTGGGAGGAATTAATTGCTTCTCCTCCAAACAGGTGGCTACATTCAGCAGTCACACAGAATACGAATCCACGAAGAAACTGCTACAACTTTGTTTGATTTTTAATCAGTGAGGATTCAGTATTCTTTCAATGAAAATCTACTTGTGAAAGTCTATAAAATGAGTTTCACAAACTTTTTAGCTTTAGTTTCTCAAAAATCAACTGCTGGTGGAAGTTTTTCCACGAAATCTTCAGATGCGAGTTCACAAATCCGCTGATTGTTGGTTAAGATGATCGTTCTTCGGTTGGGGAATTTAAACACGGCAAACAGAAAATTCATCAGGAGAAGGAAATACTTACACAAAAAATAAAATCGTCATCGCAAATCATGCTGGCGACGAAGACTTCGCTCGACGGACTTCAAAACTCGGTTGACTTTTGCCAGAACTGACGGGCGCGAGCTGTTGAAAATTCAAATCTTTTCAAAGACGCGAAAACTATTGATTTCCTTGCGATTAAAAGACGGACTGGAAAATCTTGAACAGGCAATTTTCAACTGGAGAAAATTCGCTCTAAGATTCCGAACACAATATTGTTCACTCTGAATTTATTACGAACGTTGTTTTGAGAAACTCCTGTTTTTAATTAATTAAAGTTTAACGAACACGCAGCACACAACACGAATGTTTGTTTCTTGCTCAACACAAAAGATAATCAATTGCAAAGTTGCAAGAAAACTTCACTGAAACGTGCAAACATTTTATTAGAACTCCGTTCGGCCGGAATCCACTTCACTGTCACTGCTGCGAGCCACCTTGGAAGCCGAACGCGCACTGAATCGCAGTGCAAACGAATGACTGCTGACTGCCGTTGCACGAGCTTCACTCGCGACTCAAAACGCGCCGAAGCCACTCGCGTTGAGTTTGTTTTGAGTGCCAACGTCGTAAATATCGAGTGCGAAACTGCTTCGAAATTCGAGGTGTTCGCACGTATTTCAGTTTGAATGCCTTCAATTCTCTCTGGGTGTGTGTGTGTGTGTGTGTGCGGTCGCTTTAATGATTTCTTTGCAAGTAGCGGAGAATTTTCAATCGCTAGAAGTTCTGAGAGTTTGAAGAGAACAGCTTTGCGTTGACACTCGAGCCGCTCGGATTGCACGCCGCGCGCTCTCTTCCGCTGCTTATCGCGCGAATGTGCTGCGCATTCGAATGAGCAACCGGAGCGTTCTGAATAAACGCGCGCCGAAGAAGCGAAGCAGCGAAGCAGCGGCTTTCCATTTACTAGGTTTAGATTTCACTACCGTTATTCTGCATTAGATTCCTCTGGTCGCTCAAAGTGTCCGTCCGCTTTCATCTCTCAAAGTAACGAGGGTTTTTTTTAAGTCTCCCACATCAAGATTCGCCGAGAACAGCGAAAAAACACTTGAAAATTTTATATTGTTAAAATTTTATATTGTTAAAATTCTAATTGCTTTTGTTGTTGTTGTTGTTGTTGTTGTTGTTGTTGTTGTTGTTGGTTGTTGTTGTTGTTGTTGGTTGTTGTTGGTTGTTGTTGGTTGTTGTTGGTTGTTGTTGCCCTCGTATTGTTCATATTTGGCATGCATTGCGACGCGTCTACTCAACTCTGGAAAATCTGCTCTCGTTGAAAACTGTTAAATTCCAAAATCGTGCGGTTGGCGGTCCATAAAAAGCTCGCGTCGTTCAGGTTCGCGTCTTAAATCGTTTGTTTCTCGCGTTGTTTTCCCATTTCGGAGAAACTGAAGGCAAAAAACGCGAATGGCACACGTGTGCCGCTGACTCAAAGCTTAGGAATTCCAAGAAACGAGACCGAGAAGCAAAACGACAGCAGGGCGAAAAGAAGGCAAGCAGCTGCAGCGCTTTTCATTCACGACTGCAGTGCGCGACTGAACTTCGGTGGTGTAGACTGAACTTTGACGAGAGCTGAACTTTTATTGATCACCAGAATCAAAAGAAACAACTAGAAACTCAAGCAACGTCGACTGTTAAGAGAGACGAAGGACGTGAAGTGCATTTGCAAGCGTTTTCAATGAAAAGTTCTATCAAATCGCAGGAGTTTCTTCAGTCCATTTTTATATAATTACGGAAAAACCTATCGAAACTGAAGAAATGCATTGAGTTTAGCGCGGTCCTGGCTGAGAACTTCGAATAGTGGGGTCAAAAGATGCCGAGTCACGCGCAAACAGCATCAAATCGGGAGCTGCCATGCAACGACGACGACTTCAACCGCCCCACCGACTGCCTGACTTCCTGACTGCCTGCTGCTTCATTTACGAAATGACTTCGCTCGAATCGTCGACTGACGCGAACTCGGCCTTCGCTGGTTTCTTCTGCTCGCCGACATCTACAACTTTGAACTACTTAACACTTGACATTTCCTCAGATATTCGCAATTTCACTGTTTTATTTGCTCGCTGGGGAAACGAGTTTTGAACGTTTCAATTAAACGGCCACCAAACTGGGTTCTGCTCTTCGTACTTCACTGAAGTTTGACGCTTCGGCCGTCCGCAACAACTGAAGTCCGCAATAACTGAAGTCCGCAACAACTGAAGTCCGCAACAACTGAAGTCCGCAACAACTGAAGTTGCAAAACGTGACTCGTTTGATTTGACGCAAATCTGGGAACCTTTAAGCCAAAAAGCAGCCGAAAGAAGCTCCGCAACCGCTCAGGAAACTCACAATTAGCCACAGTGAGACGAAATTGAATGTTTATCCGCTTCTAAGCAGCGTTGAAACAGAAGACACCAGCCGCGAACTTGATTCTCAGCCAGTTTGCTGGGCGAAAAACCACCAGAAGATCCGCAGAAACCGAAACCAACGACTGTTTGAGTAGAAAAATACCGAGTTTGCATTCGATTGTGTCGCCCGAACACGGATTTCGTAACACACAACCGACTGCGTGGAAAATCGCCGTGAAACAGCGGACACCAAAACCCGCTGCAACGCCAAACAATCGAACAGCAGCAAACGACCACCGCGGCCACGAGCGCCCCTCTGACCCGGAGAACGAGACTCGCGCGCGCTGCGTTGCAGTTGCAGCTCCGTCGCGAACAACGATTTGCATGCCGCTCGCTGCTGACACGTTGTTGGCCTTAACTTTGGTGCGCTTTGTCTGCGCGGATTCCCAGCTCTGCGCCTTTTATGGTCGGCAGGTCGCAGCAGTTTCCACTGGCATTTCTGTCGGCAGCCGCAGCAGCAGCAGCAGCGTGGATGGCAACGGAAGTTTTTGCTGCACCTCTAAACGGGTTGGCGCAGTCGCAACGGTCGTGTGCTGCCTCTTGTTGTTGTTTCTCTCGCGTGCTGCAGTGCGCACAGCTGCTGATAACAATTTTATGTTCGAGAAAATCATTTTCCCTGAATGTAAAACGAAAGATTTAAGAAACGAGCTTGATTCTTAATCGCGCTCGTGCTGTACCAGCGAGAGCTGTTATTTAACAGCAGTTGTATTTACAGCTGCTCTCTGCCTGCTGTGACATAACTTTACGTGAACAGCATTAACAGCGGTAAGCGGCAAACAACAGCGTTAACAGCGTCGTAACAGAATACGGAGCCTTCGCGAAATCATTGCATACTTTCAGGCGCTCCTTTTTACGGGAGCGCGGATGGACTCTCTGCATTGCATACTTTTGGGCACCCGAGATTACAAATTCGTAGTATCCACACCGCAACTCCCTGTCCGCCCTCCTCACCCTCCCCGACGGCATTTCAGTTACTTTCTTCAACTCACCTTGTCACTGCTGTCCTCCAGCTCCAGAATGCGAAACTCCAGCAGCTCGTTCTGCTCGCGCAACTCGTCCGATTCGGCCTGCAGCTGGTGCTCCCGCTGCTCCAGGTAGCGAATGCGTTCCATCAACTGTTGCAGCCTGCCGTTGCTGGCGGCCTGCGAAGAACAGATTTGATTTAGAATCACGAGCGCCACGCTCGTCACGAGCCGACTCGCTACTCACCTCGGCGGCCGACTTCTCGCTCTCCACGATTTGCTGCTGGGCCGCGTGCAGCTCCTGGCGCAGCTCTGCATTTTCCTTCTGCAGCAAATCCAAGTCCTTCTGCAGCTTCTCGATGTCCGCCGAGTAGTTGCGCAGCTGCCGGGAGAAGAATTATTTACAACCGAGAGCGCAACGCAGCGGAGCGTCGAGCGTCGGAGGCTCGAAATGGCCTCGTAAAAAGTAAAACGCAAAGCGAACGCGAGCCACACAATTTATAGAGATAGAAAACTTCGAATTCCCTGCCATTCCTCGCTGGGGTGCAGCAGGGATCGTGAAGGCAGCCCACCAACAGCCGCGTCGCCAACTTTTAATACTTCAATTTGTTGACGCATCTTAAAATTCGCTTCCCGTGGCCAGCGCGAGCCAGAGAAGAGAAGTAAAATGCGAGGAGGCGGCCTTTGTCGGCATTCTAAACATGCTGGACGACTGGACGGACGCTGTGGCCTCCACTGAGAATTTATTCGACAAATCGCAATCATCACTCCCCCCCCTCCCTCTCCCTCTCCCTCTTCTTGTCCTCCTTCACAGGTGAAGTCCAGCAAAACAAAACAAAAACTAGAATGCGTTTTCTTGACTTCCAGCGGTGTTTAGTATGTCATTGAGTCACAGCAATAAAACGCACGTCGACGGACAGACACCCGGACAGCCAAGCGGTAGACAGACAAGCAGACAGACAGACAGACAGACAGACAGACAGACAGACGCACATTCCGACGACGGTTGCCATCAAAGAAATCCAACTTAACAGCGAAATGTTGTCGACTGGCTTGAATAATTTAATGTCTACAGCAGCAAGAAGCTCAGGAGAGAAAGAGAGGAGAGAGAGAGAGAAATGGGTTAAAAAGAGCAACAGCGAGAGACAACTTCAAGGAACTCTTCAGCCTCTCCAGCCTCTCCAGCCGACGACTGCAAACGCCGAGTGAGCGCGTTCGCTGCAGAAGTCTTTTGTGCCTCGCCTTACTTTCAGAGAGAGAGAGAGAGAGGAAATTCTATTCTCCCCACACACTCGTCGCCACTCACCGACTGCCAAATATCTGTCGCGTCCACTCCGTTCGGCGGCGGTTGCGGACTCAGAGAGGGCGGCGCCGACGACAGCGCGGAGTCGGAGTCCGAGTTGTTGTCCTGCGAAAGCGAAACCGTGGTGTCACTCAACGTGTTGTTGTTGTTGTTGTTGTTCTCTTTAGCGTCGCTCTCTCGTCCATCGCCGGCGAGCAGCTTCGCACTCGCGTTCTGTGTGACGATGAATGTCTTGGTGGTTCGGTGGATCACGTTGTTGGTGTGTTCAGTGTTGGTGTTGTTCAGTGTGAAGTTTCGCGTGTTATTGATGGCCTCGAAATCCTTGAGTTGTTTCATCTGCAACGAGAGGAGGGAGGCAATGGAATTTGTGAGAGAAAATCATTAGTGAATCTTGAGAAGGGATTTTTATTGCCGCGCCACTAATGAGTTCAGCTAGAAAAAAAAGACGGCTTTTGGCCCTCCGCCAGTTACAACAACAATGCGAGCATTCTAATGTTAATTTGAAGTCTTCGTTAGCTGATCGGCAGCGAGATTCCTGCTTCAACGCGAACAAAACACTAAAATACCTCGATTAAAATCGAGTTCTTCAAATGTTTACTTGAAAGCGTCGCAAGTTTCGAAGGCAAAACAGAAGGAAAGCAGAGAGGAAGCAGAAGAAGTTGATAACATTAACAGATTCAACTTTATTTCTCTGTTTGGACTGTTTATTTCGCAATAAAACACTTAAATCACTCAAATCAATCGATTGCAACAAATCGCTCGACTGATTAACGCAGCCAACTGACAGTTTGCAGCAACAAAACGCGGATTACGTAACTCGGCGAGGTGTGAGTGAACTTTTCACCGCGTGGATTCCACGATAACCGCGGCAATCAGCGTCGCCGTTGCTGCCACCGGCTGCTGGCGGCTGCTGGCGTGCGGTTGAGCAAGCGCGCAATTAAGTGCCTCCACTCGGCGAGCGAAATGCGTTTGATTTCACGCAATTGTGTCACTGCAATCGAATGCGCGGTGGCGCAACGACGGCCTGCCAGCGAGAGTCGGCGGCAGGAAGCTGCGGACAACCCGTGGCCGGCGAAGGAAGTCGCCGTCGTCGCCGTCGTCGTCGCCGATGCTGCCTCCACTCAGCGCAGTTGGCCGCGAAACGTTTTGTTCCGTGCAGAAAATCACTCAACGGAGCGACGAGGAAGTGAAACAATGAAATCGGCGGCACCAAAACGGAAGACTGCGGCGACGAACTCGCTTCAAGCGAATGCTGTTCTCGTTTTGACTGCAATTCGCTGCGATTAAAAGCGGTTTCGGTGTCATCAAACGCGCTCGATGTTCGCAGGAGATGCTCAACGCGCACAGCGACAACCGCAATCTGCGCTCCCGCTCAGCACTCACCGGCCAGCGCAGTTGTTGTGAGCGGGGATAACCACGCAGAGCGCGAGAAATGTCAAGGTGCTCAGAAGTCGCAGCGGCTGACGCGTGACGCGCACGAACTTGAAAGCCGCCGCGAGCGAGTAGCAGAGAGCGCGCGTCGCCGCCACCAACTCGGCTGCACACAAGCCGACGCTTAATTTATTACACGAGGCTTCCCCTCTCACTCCAGCGTGTTGTTGCTGCTGCACTTGTTATTGCGGTTCTAACAGCAGCAGCAGCAGCAGCAGCAACAACTACTTCGACAGGTTTGCAGAGGATTCAGTTTCAGCTGAGTGAATTTATTGCTCATGAATTTCAGCTGGAGCTGGAATGAGTCGACGGCAGGGTATCACGTGACGAGTCGTCGAGCAGCGACTTTATTGAGAGCAATTTTATGTGCGAATTGCTTGCACTGAATTGGGCGGCGAGGCAGGGCTGCAGTCGACGCTGTGAAGTGGCTGCGACAGCGGCGGCTGAAGCTTGCGTGAGAGATCTGCGCTCTGATTTCTGGCGTGCTTTGTGAGTGCGAGAGTGTGCTCGACATTCTCAATTAGGTTTTGCTCTAGAAACGCAAAAGACTTAAGCAACAAACTAGCGAGAAGCAACTGTTCAACTAATGCAAGTATATGTAAATCCCGCTCTTCCGCTCTTCGCGCGCCCTTTTCGCTCACGCAAGTTGTCATTTAATCCTCTCTTGCGAGTGCGGCTGTCATCTGATCCACTAACAAATTGCTAGCCCTTCACAACGCAACTCGATATTCGCAGAGCGGAGTGAAATGTGCGTGCAAGTGTGCGGCTTCTAGAGTCGCCATCTTTTTATTGCTCTGCTCTCAATGCGGCGCGACACACTTCGAAGAACCGGCAGCCGGCCGCCGGCCGCCGGCAGCATAAAAAACGATTACACAATTTTCGCACGCACACACGCACACACGCTCACAATTCTTAGCAGTCGTGCAACCTGTCATGCGACTTGGAAAGCAAACGAGTTCGCGGTTACAAGAAAACCAAGTGAAGTAAAACATTTTTACTGTTTACTTTTTTTTTCTACTTTTTACTGAAATAACTGAAACATTTTTAATTACATCAGATTTTGTGCTCCGAGGCTTCTTTGAGAAACATTAAAAATTGAGAAACTTTAAAAATTCTAAGACTTTAAAAAGTTCAGCAGAGAGAAGAAAAAAAAACGAGAAACATAAATCAACGAAATTATGAATTCTTAAGGAATCCCGAGTTGAAATCTTTTGTTCGCGAAAACCAACGAATTTAACTACTTTTTAATTCAAACAAAAATAGCAAAAATAATAGCAAAATCTGTAAATCGATTTTTTCCTCCCAAGGTAAACACATAAAAATTCCATTTTTTCCATTTTAAAACTTCTAAATTGTGTTTCTTTTTTTATTCCGCTTACAGTTGGCATGAAATGTCAAAGTTTTCCGTCAATTCAAACTGCAGCTTCATTTTTCACATCTACTTCACAGATTATATTTTTGCCATGTGTGGTTGTTGTTGTTGTTGTTGTTGTTGTTGTCGTTGTTATTGGGTTTCATTTAACAGGCTAAAAATTAACAACACGTCATGCAGCTGCCAACACAAAAGAAGACGCATTTTATGAGCGAGGAAAACTTTAGAAAAGCTGGAAAATAAAATTGTTTTCGTTTTTCTAAAGCGAGTTTGAGCGGACACGAGAAAACAATAAATTTCGAAAATTTTCTCACAGAAAACCGCCGCAGCTGCCGGTTGTTGCAAGGAAAGTGCAAGTAAAAATGCAACAACAACAACAACGACAACAACAACAACAACAACAACAACAACAAGAATAACAGCAACAACAACGATCACAACTAAGCTCGACGTTTACTCTCACCGATTAAAAAGTCAATCGAGGGAAAAGAGATTCGAATTCAGAGCAACGCCACAGACGACGACAACAACACTAACAACAACGACCACCACAACAATTCCGAGTCATATTTTCTCACAAACATTTCACGCCGATGCAAAATTCAAGGAAAGAAGAGCGGGAAGAAAACACAAATAAAAACTTAAAAAGGCTGCACGTCACGTGCGACACGCACACGCAGAAATTAACGGGTTCCCACCTGTTTTAAGTGAGAGGCGAGGCGCGGGTGAAGAGGCATCGAAAAGAGAGAGCGGTGGTTGTGGAGAGAGAGGTGAGTACTTGCGGGACAAAAAACGGAGAGCAATAATCGAAAAATTTCTATTTGGCTTGCAAAATAACGGCGCGATTTGAAAACTCTTTTTCAGTCTTTAATAATTGCAAAAAAAAAGCAACAAAAATTAAGCAACGAATGAAATGATTGCAACAACCAAAGAGGGGAAAAAAAGCGTTTAAATTGTTCAGCTCATTGCGATGCGTAAACAGGAAGCTGCAGCTTTTGTTAGCTGGCGCGCAGCAAAAAATGTTGCATGTGAATTTTTGATTCGTTTTTCGCGAGTGCGGGCGATGCAAATCGAGTCAATTTCGGTGCCCTTAATCAGCGGTGCAGCCAACCTGAAAGTGGCAGCTCAACAGCAGCTGAAACAACAGCAGCAGCAACTGCAACAACAGCAGCAACAACAGCAGCAACTGCAACAACAGCAGCAACAACAACACCAACAACGCATAAATAAGCAGCACGAACTGAATTCGGTTTTAATTTATTGTTTCGTTCGGAGGTTTTTGTGTTTGACTGCCAGTCAGTCTGTCTGTCAAAGGCAGCAGTGAACGGTGAAACAACAACAACAACAACAACAACAACAACAACACCAACATGCGCTGCCAACCCGATTCGCTGCAGCCGAACAAAGAAAAACAAACAGTGGAAAATTTGAGTTTTTGATTGACTTCGAGAGAACTGAAGTCGGTCGCTGCTGCGTGGGCGCCGCACACATTAACAGGCGCTGCTGCGACTCGTAGACGCCACGCGAGGTGGGCGTCGCGGCCGCGAACCGCTCAGCCACACCAACGCAGCCCAACGCAGCCCAACGCAGTTCAACGCAGCTCAACGCTGCCCAACGCGGCCCAACGCAGCTCAACGCGTTCCACGAACGAGTCAATCATCTGATTGATTTCAACATCGAGGCTGCGAGGCTGCGATGCCGCGACAGCACAGCAGGAGCGCAGCAGCGCAGCGGCGCGGCAGCAGCGGTTCGCGGCGGCTCTCGGGACGCGACGTCGAAACGCAGGCTGACTGAGAGAGTTTTTCGCTTATTTTCAGCCTCGTGTGACTGACCGACGGCCGAGTGATTGATGGACGCTGCGACTGGACGAGAAGGAAGGACTGACGACGACTCAGCGGTGGCTGCCTGTTCAAGTCGACTTTGTGGCGACAAAAACAAGCGACACCGTCAAGTCAGTCAGCAGCAGCAGCAGCAGCAGCAGCAGCAGCAGCAGCGGATGAAAGTGAAAGCGATGCGCACCAGAAACGAAAACTGCAGCTGCAGCAACACCGGCAGCTGAGTTGCAACAAGTTGATGACAAAATCAAACTTCGCGGCTGATTATTTGAAGAGCCACAGGCAACAACAACAACAACAACAAACAACGACACCTGTCAGCCTGCAATAAAAATGCAACAACACTTGCTACTCGTTATTCAATTGATGTTACAACAACAACAACAACAACAACAACAACAACAACAACAACAACAACAACAACAACGACAACAGCAACCATTTCAGGTGCTGCAGGAAAACGTTTTCAATATTTTCGCTAACTTTGCGCACCAACGAGAAACGCCAAAAACAACAACAACCAAACGAGCAAACGCAACCAACGACAAAAACCAGCAACAGCAATTAAGTTGCGACCAACGAGCTGCGAGCTGGCAAAACGGTTGGCTAACAGCAACCCGCGGACGCATTAGCGTCAACTAACGCGGCTCGAACGGCAGCAACGCGCTGCTCACGGCGCGTGCGGCCACGAGTCGCCGATGCACCTCAAAAGGCTCCCCGCTACTCGCTGCACGTTGATCTAGTTGGTCGCTGCTCGTTGGTCTCGCTGTTCGCTCCTCGTTCTCGCTGTTCGCTCCTCGTTCTCGCTGTTCGCTCCTCGCTGTTCCCTCCTCGCTCTTGTTGTTCGAAGAGATCACCGAATTCGAGCCGAGAAATCTTATCGATTCTTCTCTTCACCCGCCGATTATTTGAATGATTTCGGAGGCCGTCGTGGAATTCATTGCACTGCATTCTTCGCTGACTGAAGTTGTCGACAACTCAATTAATCGCATTGAATTCCCATCTGCAATCGAGAAAACAGCAGCAGCAGCAGCAGCAGCAGCAGCCACCGCAGAAGAACGCAACAACTGCAATAACAACGACGACGACGATGGCAGCAACAACAAGCCGGCGACATTAATAACGCGCAACGTGAACACAGGCAGCACAACAACAACAACAGCCAACAACACGGTCTGCAATCATTTGATGGCACGTCAAGCGCGAGACTTCAAAGTTGCTGGTTAACACAAACAATTTTAATGTCTGTTTAATTTTCTGTTTGCCAGTCGAAGCCAGACGATTAAAGTGAATGGTGTTGTTGTTGTTGGTGTTGTTGTTGTTGTTGTTATAGCGACAATTGTTTCCCACGACATTTTTCTTCTTCATCCTTCTCATCGCCGCCGTCGACGACAACAACACAGAAGTGACGACGTGTTTGTTGTTGTTGTTTCAACTGAACAATCGCTTCGTTTTCTACACCCAACACATTCTGCCGGCGCCGCAGCTGCTGCCACCCGCTCTTCTCCACCAGCAATTTTTCGCGAAAGTGTTGGCAGCCGCGAAATTGATGACACTGCAGCAGCAACACCTGAGTAATTTAAACGCGTTCGCCGCTGAGATGCTTTAATTTTCCCCTCTCTCTCTCTCTCTCTCTGTTTTGCATGAGAACTGCAAACACAGAGAGAGAGTTTTATTCTCCTGTCTGAGGTGTTGCTGGAACTGTTTGGGTTTCAACAATTGATTGTGATTAACTTCGTGAAGGTTCGTTTAGGGTCGGCGGTGTTCGTGAAGGGGAGGCGGGCGACTCCGGAGAACTCACACAAACATCGTTTTCGCCGCTCGTCAGAAGAGAGGCAGCGACGAGCGGGACTCTCTCTCCACTCCCGGTTGGCGCTGCAGCGCTGCAACGCACGACTCTCGCAACGTCGTTATTTACGCCGCGACGGCAGCCAACATAATTGCTGCCGGCCAGACAACAACAACTCAGCCTGCAATTATTCAATTGGAATTCTTTGCAACGCGAAGAAAGCCGTTAATTCGGCGGCGGCCAACGGAGGAAAAAACGTCCATCGCGTCGCAACTGATCTCGCGGGCAGCAGCTGCACAGCAGTGGCAGCAGCAGTGGCAGCGGCAGCAGCAGCAGCGGCAACAACAACAACCAGCAACAAGTGAAAGTAAATAAAGTCTCTCGTTCACAAAAAGCTACTAAAAAAGCAGTTAAAAGCTGCATAAAAATGAATTGAAAAGATAAAATCGAAGGCTCGCCGTTGCCCGCTACAGCTGCGGCTGGAAAAGTTGAAGTTGGTTGCATCCAAACTTTGGATTCCAAAGCAGCCGACGGCGGCTGAGAAGCGACGGCAGGCGGACGCAAGGGCAAGTTCAGTCTAAATCGGGCGGCGGCGGCGGCGGCATCAATGAAGGTAAAAAGCGAGAAGTTATAAAATGAGATCTCGATCGCGTTATGTAAGCCAATTCAACTGAAGCACCGCGCGCTCTCGCGCCACCAGCAACGACAGCTGCTGCTGCAGAGAGTCGAGGAAAACCAAATTGTAGCAAAAATGGAGGCCGAAATGGCGGCAGAAATGGTGGCCGCGGTCGAGTGGCGCTGCCAGCGAAAGACAGGCAAAACGCAGCCTCGCACGAGTGTCAGGCGACTTCGACTTCGCGAAGTTTTGCACTCACGTTGCCTCCACAGACTCCAGCAACTGCTGTCAGCAGAGCTTCGCGTTTCAGTTTGTTCTCGCTCTCGCAAAGCAACTCAAACACAAACGCGGATCGAGAGCACGTAGAGTTCTGCGAAATGTAGAAATTGCTACACAGCAACACACTTTGATGCGATTTAATGGCGGACAACGTTGCCGCGACAAAGCGCGAGCAGCACGACACTCAGAAACTCAGAGGCAGGAAAGCCGCCGCGACGCTTGCAACGAACGTGAGGTTCGGGAAAGCGATCTCGACTGCTGCTGGCCGCGCTGAAGCCGAGACTGGAATGAAGAAGAAGTTATTGCGAGCGCGTGACGTGCAAGGGCGAGAAATTCGCTCGGGAGCGGCAGGCAACTCGCAATTATCGAACAACAACAAACGACGACGAGAAGTCACAGCGCGCTCTGCTGGAGGTCAGAGTAACGAGATCAAGTGTAGCGGCGTCGCTCTTGTTGTTGTTGCTGTTACTGTTCTTCTTACTGTAGTTGTTACTGTAGTTGTTACTGTTGTTGTTACTGTTGTTGTGGTTGATGCTCTTTCGCTGGTTGACAACGAAACCGTTTCAGCCCGCAGTTTCAGTCTGACCGAGAGATCTGCGAGAGAGAGAGAGAGATTTGAGTTGCTGTTGCTGTTGTTGTTGTATTCCCGCCTTAATTGAGTTGAAAATACGAAATTGGTTTCGTCAAACTCGGTTGGCCGTCAACTTGGCCGTCAACTTGGCCGTCAACTTGGCCGCCAGCAGTTGGGATTCCGTTTGCGCCGCGCGTGCGCTGACATTTGGCGGAAAATCCCGACCAAGCGCCTCCCGCTGCGCCCGCGAAGTCGGTGCCGCACTTCGATTCCACTTGATTTTGCACTGCTCGGTCGAGCCAACGCGAAACGAGGTCAACTCGACGTTGGACTGGCTGGGGCGTGTGGCAGCTGGCAGCTGGCAGCAGGCAGCAGCAGCTGGCAGCTTCGTGGCAGCATCAAATTGCAGGGTGGCCACTCCACGCGACTCGCGATTGCGCGAGATTAGCAGGCCGATCGGGGGCGTCCGGCGCTCAATCAACTGAATCAGCGGGTTTGGGCGCGCTTTGGCTGCGATTACCAGACTCATAATTCGGTTGACCTCTGCTGACCGCACTGCGGGGGGGTGAAAACACTTCGTTGGGGGGGAGAAACTGTGTTGATGGGACGTTTGAAGTGTTGGCCCTCTGAGTTCGTCGACTGAATTGTGGAGGGAATGCTGTGACCAGCTTTCTCCGGCTCCACCCAAAACTCTGGCCAGCGCTTCAACTCGGAAAGAAGGAGCTTCACCGAGTCCGTAATTGGCTTCCCAAAAAGCAGTCGAAAACTCTATTCTGCAGCTTAATGTTTCGAGAAGTTAGAAACGCTGATTTCAACGCTGATTTCAACGCTGGACCACGCGGAACGTAGCGGTGATTCTTACATAAATCCGCTCGTTTAACTATTTTCGCAGAAGCAGCCAGAGACGCCGAGTAAAATTCAGCGTTTTAAACTCTCAACAAGTTTTTCAGTGAGTCCGCCGTCCGCCGTCCGTCCGTCTGAGCGTCCACATGCTGCACACAACACATTCAACTGAAAGCCGCTCGGCTGCTCGTATTTCACGCTCACTCGGCATCCCGCGTCCTCGTGTCGCACTCGTCTCGCACTCGTCTCGCCTCGTCTCGCCTTTCTTGGCCGACGAGTGCGACCGTTCGTCGTCGTTCAGCATCGCAAAAGAGTTGAGCAAACTCGGGATTTACGGTTAAAACGTGCGACAGACGAGCCGAGTTGAGAGACTCGGCGAGCAGCAGCTTTCGTTCGTCTCACGTTTCGCCCGAACACTCGAGTTGAACTGGATTCTCGCGGCTGAAGTCGAGTCGGCCGCCGTTTCTCGATGAATGAATGAATGCAACGCTGAGCTGCTCTGACGGCGATCGAGAACGAGATCGACTTGTGATTCGCGTGAGCTGAAATCGGGTGCAACAAGTGCATTCAGAAATATCGGTTGCAACAAGTGCATTCAGAAATATCGGGTTGCGCTCGGATCGCGCAGTGATGTCACCCGAGATTCGCCGAGTTGCTGCGAACCTGCGACGCGTTGTCGACCCAAAAGTTCAGAGACGAATCACGAGAAAACGCGGCATTCACGGCATTCAGTCAGGTGAGCCGGTGACTCATCAATTCATGATGGACTCGCCTCACGTCGAGCGCGCGTTGAGGAAAACGAGTTGAGCAAACGAAAATCCTGGCGCTCCAACGCGTGACGAAGACGCTGATGGAAAGCGACAGACAGACAGGCAGACAGACGGACGCACGGACGCACGGACGGACAGACGGCAAGCAAGGCAGTCACGATGCAGCGGGAATCACGACCAACAGCGGCGACCTCTAGCTTCGAATCAACGCAATTATTTCGTTGCTTTTGCTCTTTTCTTCTTCTTCTTTTCATGCAGTTGATGCGCTCAAAGTTGCAAGTTCGAGAAGTTGTACGTAAAAGTTTCCACCACCACCTCGGCAACAACTTGAACACCTGCGTCTTCTGCTTCTTCTTCTGCTCCTTCTTCTGCTCCTTCTTCTGCTTCTTCTTCTTCTTCCTCGGGCTTGACCAGACTTGACAACAACACATCGATTACGACCACCAGCATCTCATCTCGAGAGCGTTCCGATGTTCAAAGCAGGCTTCAGGATGAAAACTCCCCTCGTATTTCCAATTTTTTCTCTTGAGAATCTCATCGTTTTTCAATAGATTGGTGAAGAAGAAGAAGAAGAGAAGACTTCACATTACGTTCAACAATCGCGATGATGACGACAACCGCGTGACGATGACAACCGCGATGATGACGACAACCGCGATGACGATGACAACCGCGATGATGACGACAACCGCGCCGCGAATAAACTCGCTTTTGGCTTCGAACTAAACGGAGTTGTTGGAGCAACAACAACCCCACCTCAACCACGACAATTAAAAAGCGCTATTAAAAATCAGGGACACCCACTCAACGTGGGTCACATGGACCAGCCGTCTCCAGCCCGCTTCTCAATTAACTGCCCCGTTTTAGCCAACCATAAAAACCAACCGTCAAGAACAACCGTAAAAACCAACCGCGATCGCAGTCTATTCAAAGAATTCCTAGCGATGCGCAGACAGACAGCCAGGCGGGTGGATAGATAGGTAGTCGGATAAGCAGTTGAAATATTGATGGGCATTTTGTCCCACATCCAAGAAAGACAACGCGGACCTCTAAGAATACAATAAAATGTGTCATGGGACCAAATCGCCGGTCGCCGAGACTGGTAGCTCACCACGAGAGTAGACCATCCTCAATCTCGTCCCGAGTTCAGTAGTCTTGGATCCGTCCGGAATCCAGATCGAGGCAGACCTTGGAACGCAATGCGAGAAACCAGATTCATTATTCCAGACCTCAAGGGAGTCCGCAGGGGTCTTCGTCAGTTGAGGCAGACCCTGAAAACTGATCGTTTAGACCCTGAAAACCGAGACGAGGATCGAGGTGGGGACATGTGACTTCGCACAAGATGGGAATCGGCATCGAGACAACCCCAAATCTCGAGGAATCTCAACGTCATCACCAACAACCAACTGTGGTTCTCCTAAATGTGGACGGTGAATGTAACGATCGGTTGCTCGGACGGTGGGCCGCTCAGATGGTAGACCATTCTTGATCTCGATCTCAATGCACGATCTCAATGCGAGAAACCAGATTCATTATTCCAGACCTCAAGGGAGTCCGCAGGAGTCTTCGTCAGTTGAAAACCGAGACGAGGTTTTCATAAACACGAAGCTTCGTAAACACAACACGATCAGACCGATTTCCTGCAAGGAAGGAAAATCTGTGGAAGGATTTCAATTCGCCATCAAATTTTGCTCACATTTCTTTACAGATGCGGAGATTTTCGCCCGATTTTCGCGGAGACTTTCGCCCGATTTTCGCGGAGATTTTCGCTCGAGAAAAAGCCATCAGCGAGTTTAAGACGAAGAAAAACCAAATAAATGAAGGACTTTTCAAATCTAGTTGCTGATTAATTTGAGCAATAAAAGATTTGTAGCTGCTACAATTTCGCTGCCTGATTGTTGCTCCCCGAGCGCCGAGCGAGCGCACGGCGCGCCATAAATCGGAGCTGAGAGAAGCGCGTGAGTGATGGTCGCCGATTCGGAGCAAAACGATTGCAGCGAAGGACTCCAGTGGTTGCCGAGGGGGTTGTGGGAGGGGCTGGGGGAGGGCAACACTCGGCAGCAGGCGAGCACCTCTTGCGCTCATGGAAAAATTTATTAATGACTGCATGTTTGTTTTAGACTTCTGCGCCGTTTTTAGTGCGCCTCCTCGTTTGCGTTTCGCAATCGCCAGCGCCGAAGCGTTGCGTGGCTGCAACAAAGTGGCGTGCGATCGATCGCTCCGCTCGCAGCGAAAGTTCGAATTGGCTTCAAGAGCCGGCGAAAAATTAAGCTAATTAAAAGCGCTCCAGCCGGCGGCGGCGAACACAAAGGCAGGACTTTCACTCGAGCGGGCGACGGGCGACGGGCGGCGAGCGGCTGGCGACGGACTGAAGCGCTCGTTGCCTGATTAATTGATCGAGGGGGGAATTTCAAGTGGCGCCGCTGAAACGGCTTGAGATTCAGTGAATCCCTCCGCCGACTGTAGCGAGCCACGATGTGGCAACATTTGCGAGGATGAGAGGCTAAAAAAAAAGATGCCTTCATTCAAGTGAATTCAGTTCTTCCATTTCAGCTTCCGCAAGTTACGCAAACAAGTGTTTTCTCCCCGATTTCATTGAATTCCGATGGCGTTTTTCCTCTTCTCTTCGATTTTGTGGGGAAGACGGGAAGACGGCAGCGTTTATCAGCCCGCAAAGTTACTGAAACCCCTTGGAAGCGAATTAGTGAGACGAGATACTCAGTTGTGGTCACCCGGAACTCAGCGGGAACCTTGCTAACCAGCTGACTAGTCATCCGCAGGTGTTAGCGGGAGTCGATCGCTTGACTCGCAAATCCATAATTTCTGCTGCATCTCCTCGGAAGCGAAAACACTTCCGAAACCATCGGGAAGACGGAAGCAACGCGAACCACAAACGAGACGATTTGGCGCCGCCAACCCACTGATTTGGTCACGGCCAAGTGCGTCTCGGCCAAGTGCGTCTCGGCCAAGTGCGTCACGGCCAAGTGCGTGTCGGCCGCAACACTTCGTCAGGGGCAGCAACGAGGAGCTTAATGACGGCGCTGAAATTGCGGTAGCAAAGTCAAGCCGCCGCTAATCAGCGCACTGGCATCCGGTCGCACTTTGTTGCTGTTGCAGCAGCGGTTTCGCCAATTTGGCGTTGCAGTGCAAAAAGCAGAGAAATCATTTCGGTTTACTCGCTGCTGCTGCACGACACGAATTCCGCGCAACATTCGCGCCGCCGTCTGCTCGCACTTCCGGCCGCTCGTCACACAGCCGGTGCCGCTTGTAGGGTACTCGAGGAAGTTCTGCAGAAGTGCAGGCAACGCATGCCAAGTTGAAGTTTTATTTAGCAGTCTATTTAAAACGTAGAGCGAGGGGGACTTTTTTCGCTCCTCTCAGTGTGTCTGGCAACGCGTGTCTCTCGTGTCTTTACGTGCTTCTTCACTTCTTTCAGGCCGCACTCGGCAACACTCGGCAACACTCGTCGACACTCGTCCCCTTCTGAGAGGACTTCGTGTCCTCCTTCACGCAGCGGCGGCGACGGCGGCGGCATCTGCGAGGGTCAATTGAAGAGAAGCTGCTTTATTCAAATTTACACGATGAAGTGGGGGAAAATATAAGCTGCGAAGAAGGAGGGACGCCCAAGTACGACGAAGCGAGTTTGTAATTGACAATCGAATGGTAGATCCGCGATTACAACACCTACTTCGTGGGCAACACGAAAGCCGACAACTAATACCTCGCTTACAGCAACAAAGGCCGCTGATTAATCGCAAAGAAGCACTGAAAACCGCGTGCCAGAAAAATTTACAGGCCGAGAGTACAAGTTGACAGAAGAGTGAGAGAGAAGACGTGAGAGAGTGCAGACGGTTGAGCAAGAGAAAGAGGCGCGATTCACATTATTTGGATCTCGTAGCGTGTTACACAACACGATGATTGATACGCGGTGGCTGGTAACCAACAGTGTAACGTTCCCCCCTGAGCGAGGGGGGACGTTACACTATTTGTCATCTTTCACATCAGACACGAAAATCAGGTTGCATGCACACAAAAAAGGTCGACAGAGTCGATCAAAGTAGACGCGTGCATTCAGGGCATCCGAGAGATCGAGAGGAAAGTAGACCCGCGACCTTTTTTATCGTTACAAACCGCGGAATGACATCAGAAATCGAAGTGAAACCCTCAACAGATTTGAGATCTGAAAACCAGAGACTGGAATTTGAAAACCAGACAGCTTTTCACGATTTTAACGACAGTGTGTCCGTCGTTATGAAGAGAAAACTATTATTGCATTATCGTGCAGTGTAACTGCCCCCCACTGGCTTCCGCTCGCCCTCCCGCGCCTATCTAAACAACACCGTTCGAGCTTCCTGACCGTTCATGCGAGCGGCCTCTCACTTCGCCTCTCACTTCGCCCCACAAATCGTCTCTCATCCTGCTAATGAGTCGTGAATGCTCTCGTAACGACTTCCCCGGCCGCGCTTCCCGTGCGCGAATATTTTTACTTTAATTTCTTAATGGCTCACAAGCCGCAGAAACTTTTATCACTGCGCCCGCTGGGTGGTTGATGTGGTCTTCCTGCTGCCGCCTCGCAAGGCGCAAAAAGCGAGGTGGCAACCGCGGTGCTGGCAAAGCTGTGGCCGTTTTTCTCTTCCTCCTCCTGCAATTATGCAGATTTCGAAGTCATCCGAGTTCATGCGAGCCACAGCTGCTGTCCGTCGCACTGCAAGCAATCAGTGGAGTTTCGATTCCGAAGAACTCATCAGCAGCGCTGCGACGTGACGAGCATGAGGAGAACAACATTTAACGGTCGAGCGTTCCATTTGATTGCAGTTATTGCGAGTTCTGTTGCGTTCTGAATGCTGAAGCTCGCGTTTCACGAGGCGAATGCATAGCAAATGAAGTCGCAAGTGTTTCGCAAGCGTTGCCAGTGACGCTGAATGTTGCTCGGCCATCGGCTTCGCGTTGCCAACGGCATCAACTGGCCATCAACTGCCTCGGAACACTTGATTCCTTCTTGAAAATCTCTTTCACTGTCCACTCTTTCAATTTCTCCACACACACATCAATCACTCGGTGGAGAAGAATTCAATTAATTTGCGAGTTATCAGCGAAAATGAGTCGCCAATTCACGAAGCGAGTACGAGTTACACAACAACTTTGTTCAGCTGAGGAGAGCCAAGCGTCTGCGGCGGAACTGAGCGGCGCCTGACTCTCGCTGTCTGCGGCTGCGAAGAGATTTCCATAAATGAAATTTACGGCCCGCTCTGCAATCCATCTCTTCGCTGCCTGCCGTGGCAGCCATCAAATCGTTAATTAGGAAAATGTTGCAAAATATAAAGCTCGCTGCAGCCGACTATTAACTTCGGCCATCGATAAACTTCGGCTTTCCACGCTCCGCCAGCCGAAGTCTGCCTGCTCGCTGAGCCTCTCATCCGCTCCGGCAGCCTCTCATCCGCTCGCGATGCATGCAGCGGGCGCCGTCCGCGAGCAGCCGTCTTGTGAGTCGTAAAAACACTTTATTTCCAAATTGATTTAATAGCTTCCTACTGTAAAATAAACTTCTTCATTGAGTTGAGCCTCGAGTTCGGTTTCAATTTCACTAAACTGTGCAATCAAAGCTCATCTTTGCGCAACTAAAACTGTTATTAACGGCAATCCAATCGATTTATGATGAGCATTGAGAGAAAAAAGCTGACAAAAGTTATGGCTGTCAATCGTCTTCTTCACACGCTCACGGATGCCGCTGATGCCAGCAGTGAAAACAAACACCGAGTTGACCGATTGATGGAAGACCACACCAGAGCGGCCGAGTGAGAGAGTGAGAGAGAGAGAGAGAGAGCGACACAGAGAGGCAGTGAGGCAGTCGGAGAGAAAATCACTTTCACCTGCGCCTGCTGTAAATGCGTAAATAATAAAATTACACGACGCAGGTGTTGGATTTCAAAACACAAAATTTGCAACGGTGTTGCGGTGACGGCAGCAACGCGAATGCCAACAATAGAAGAGAATCAGCGACGAGGGAGAAGCAACAACAACAAGAAGACTCTGAGCAAGAAGCCCTCCACGGAAAGAAGAGTTGCCACCACCAGCATATTTTAGCATATTTTATACAACTTCCGCTCACAGCTGTTGTTGTTGTTGTCGTTGTGTGGTGTCGTTGTTGTTGTTATTGGAGATTGTCGAAGTCTACTTTATTTCGAGCTCGAATTACGTGACAAAAACGGATGAATTGAAGTATTAAAAGCGAAAGTGGAAGAACTGAGAAGACTGGAGGACTGAAAAATAGAGAACACATTTGAAGCAGAGATGAAGATAAAACAGGGAGAGCAGAGATAAATTAAAGATGAGATTGTATAAGAGAGAAATGGCAAGGAAGTCGTCTCTCTCTGGCAAAAAAAACCGTTGAAGTCACGTTTTGAGTTGACGAAATTCTTCAAAACGCTAATTTTTGGTGGCGATTTCAGTATTCTTCAATGTTTTGAAGACTTTTTCAGAATTCCTCAAGGAAATACAAGACAATTTCATGCTTTTCAAGGACAAGCGGCCGCATTTTCCACTTTCCCCCCACATCCCGCTTGCATTCTCTTCTTCCGCTGCTCTGAAATCCGCATTTTCAGAAGCGGATTTTCAGTCGATATCCGTCGCTGATTATGGACACTCAATTTCCTCTTTTCAGCCTTAAATGGCAGCAGCGAACACGACACGACAGCAACAGCAGCCGCACACAGCAGCTTCTCGCTTCCATTTTCATTGATCGCAGTAGAGCGGGAAATTTAGAATAGCAAACGAAACGAGCGCAGCGTGAAAATCGCGCGATCGGCCAACTTCTGCACAAAAAGCGTTTCTGTCTTCTGAGCAGACTTTCGTCCATACAAGGAAACGCGGCTGACGTTCATTGACAAAAGTTTCGCCGGCAGGTGGACCCCAGCCACCCCCTCGCGAGGGGCTGCTCAGTGAAAACTCGGCGAACACTCGGCGGCAGAAGCAGCACTCGAGAAGAAACCAGCGGCGGCGGGGGAAACCCTGTCAAGTGCATGTGTGTCGCCGCGTCTCGCTCTCGCGCCCGCCTCGCTCTCGCGCCGGCCTCGCTCTGTCGACCGCCTCGCTCTCGCACCAGCCGAACCAGAGCACGCAGCACGTCGGCAGCAGCGAAGGAAGTTCGGTGGGGAGTCACTCGGGAGCAGCGTGCGTGTCGCCAGAAGATTGAAGAGAAGATTGAATTGCAGCGACAGTTCGTACGCACGGCGCCGTCAGCAGCAGCAGGCTACGTGTTGCCGCGTCTGCAGCCGGCAGCAGTCACTCGCGTGTCACTCAAGACGCTCTAGAAAAATTGGCTCGTTTTTCTGTTTGCAGCGAGGAAAGTGGGCAAAATCGAAACTCGCCATTGATATCGAGGAAAGCCTTCGTTAGCTTTCACGGTCTCCCTCTTCGCTCTTCGCTTCGTTCTCGCAGTCGCAAAAAGAACTCGAGACGCTGCTCGGATGTCGTCAGACTTCACCTGCCTGTTGCACCACAGGCACCGCTATCATCACCAACAACAACAACATACACAGCGGCCTACTTAATAACCGGAAAAATATTTTATTTACCTAAGAAAAACGAGAAACTTGGGCTTGCATCGCTCAGCAAGCAGCAACCAGCAACAAACGCAAGCAGCATGTGAAGAATTCTCATTTCTGCATGCAATGAAATGGGAAGGCGATGCCACCTCGTTTTCTGATGCTTCCCCTCTTTCCTGGCGCGGCTGCTGCTGCTGTTTCAGCAGCCAGGAAGGTTTGCGACCTCCTTCGCGAGTCACGTTGTTGGCGAAACAGCGGCGGCGGCGGCGGCAGCAACACCAACAACTTCTTGCCGAGTGCTCAATGAAGCTGCGAAAATCCACTTCTCGCGGACTTTCTTTCCGAAAGAGTGAAACGCAACAGGTTTCGATCGCCGGCCACCGCAATCTGCGCCAAAAGTTTCCGTTTCGTTGAAGTTTCGAGTTTCGGCGCTCTTCGATTTTTCTCTTCCGAGGAGGCGCGCGCGTCCATTCAGCGCTCCGAAAACTGCAAGTCGACCTGCAGCCAGCAATTTTCGAGATAAGCTAACAAGATGAGCAGCGCGCGCGCGTTCATTTCGCGATCGCTGCTAATTCCGGCTGCGAACTCCTCCTGCCGCCCGCTCGTCTCTGGCTCGAAAAAATCCTCGCACTCAACTGCTTTATCAGCGCGATCGGCACGGCGATCACGCGCCGCCGATGCTTAGAAATGGACGGCCTAGAAGTGGACGAGTGCGAGGCGGCGGTGACGATGACACTGACGCTGCGAAGAACGAGGAGGCGGGGGACGGACAATCAGCTCATTGTAATTCAGCTGAAGAGGCCTGCGGTCTCCGCGTCAAGTGCGACCGAGGAGCACACGAAGCTGGTGCGCGTAACCGCGATGCGGTCGACCCAGCAGTTGTTGTTGCTGGAGGGGACACCAGCAGCATCCAGGCCTGCGTCGGGTTGTGTGTAGCCGCGGAATCAAATCGGAGGGTTCGAGAGACGCAGCGTCGGCTTGAAAAAACCAGAAAAGGTTTTCCTTCTTTTATTCTGTAATTTAATCTGCAGCAAACCGGTGCGCCGGTTTTTTTCCTCTTCTGACTCGCAGTGCCACCGAAGTGATTGGATTTGCGGAGTGTTGCGCTGCCGCTTCCATCGCAACTCCGCAGCTGGGCGAAGTCGGAGCAGCAGAAGGGCTTCGAGTCGCGCGGCGAAATCCACTTCTAATTGGATCTCGCAAATCGCGCAGTTATACAAATTCAATTAAAAATCGCAATTAGAAGTGGGAAAAATGAAGAACGCCGAGTTTAATTCCGATGAAAGAAAGTCCACTGAACATCGCGAAGTGTGCGGTGAAGAGGATTTCACACACTTTTTGTTCGTTTTTAACCAGAGTTGATGCTTTTTAATAGCAAAAAAAGACTTCAGCAGCACTCAGATTTCTATAGAAGCGGAAAATGAAAACGCCAACTCGGCTCACAATTCCACGGGGGGACGGAGAGCCCGAGAAACCCTCAACCAGGAGATCAAGCAACAGGAAGACTGACGCTGCTGACTGCGATGCCACAGCGTTTAACAAACGCTGGACAAACGCGTTTTTATTAGGCAACCAGAATAATAACAACAACACCTACAACAACAACAATAGCAGCAACAACATGTGTTACACTTTCCTGCAGCAGCAGCAGCGACAGCAATCAATCAATCAAATCAAATCAAATCAAATCTCGGTTGCTGCCGAGGGGATTTTTTTGAGGGGATTTTTTTAAGGAGATTTTTGACGCGCCTCGCGAGTGCACGCAGACGCAGTGGGACTCGCCGCGACCCACTTGAAGTGGCGTAACTCGTGTGCACGCACTGAAAAATGTGTGCAATTTTTAATGGCATCGATTTTTTCTGGTTTTTTTCCACTGATGATGTCGCAGCGCTGCAACATGCTGAAGTCGCGCTGAAGTCGCGCTGAAGTCGCGCTGTTGTCGCGCTGAAGTCGCGCTGTTGTCGTTGCTGTTGTCGTTGCTGGTGTGCCGTTGCTGCTGCCGTTGCTGCTGCCGTTGCTGTGTTCGTGTTGTTGGTGTTTTTAGCGCGTGTGCGTTTACGCAACGCACTGCGCGCGTCTTGCAACTTCGCGTCACTCTAATGAATTTATTGAGTTGACGGTTGTTGCTGCTGCAATCGCAGTCACTGCAGTGCTGCGTCGTAAAAAGTGATCCAGTTTTTTGCACGCTGCAAAGGTTGCAAGTTGCAGTTGTCGTTGACGACCAGAATAATTTTTTCAATCGCTTGATTGACACACTAAACTACTGACTGACCGTCTCTTTCAAGTTGTCGAGGAGACTTTAAGATTGAAGCGTCTTTTTATTTGAATTATTGTTTGGTGTTTTCTGTGTGTTACTTTTCACGATTTCAAGCACTCAACAGTCGCGAGATCGTCTCGCTTAGTGAGACCCGAAGATGAACTCAATTTTGTACCTTCAGTGGAACCCGGAAGAGCGTCAGAGAGGCTTAAAAATTCTGCTTTGTCCCTCTCAAGCAGCAAACTGGAGTGTCACGCTCGTCGATGTTTGTGCTGCTGGCTGACGTTTAGTCGCTGTGCAGCGATCGACGTGCAGACATTTTCCGTGCCGCCGCCGATCCAACCTCGACAACGTCCTCCTCCGAAGTTGCAGGTGGACTCATAAATCATTCGAAGGCAGCGCTGAAGCGAAGCAGCAGAAAACCCTTGCAATAATTTTGCAAACTGCAGTGAAAGTCTTTTTATAAAGCGGCATTTTTTGATGTGATATTGCAACTTTTAAGCTCTTCGATTTTATTGCAAAGTTACGGAGCCGCAGAAACGGGGAGAGTGAGGGGATTTTAATCCTCACCGAAGATGATGATTTCAAGTTTCACTCGATGAAGACGAGGTAAACAAGAAGTCCATCAATCACTCAGTCACTCAGTTATTAATGCCAAATCTGTTAAAAAAACAAAAACCTCTTCATTCGGTCAACTTTGCCAAGCACTGATAATAATTTCACGAGTCTGCGAGTCAGTGAGGGGAACTACAATTCCCGGGATTCAATGCGTGATTTCTGATTCAAACATTTGAGATTTTCGCAGCCTCTCGACTGATTTACAAACTCGGAATCTCTATATGCAAAACTGACGCTATTAAACGCACGAAACGTCTAATAAAACCGCGCTGAAAGCATAAAATGCGTCAAACGTTGACTGATTTTCACGATTTCGTCGTAAAACGCGGCAAATGCATCGAAGTGCGGGATTGTCTCGCGATGCGCAGAGCAGAGGCAGCTTTTATAGCTGGCTGGACCCTGCTGTGGCAGGTATTGCGCCGCTCCGTAATACGATTTCGCGCTGTAAATTTTCGCAACGTGCAGAGCGACTGTTAAACGGCGGGAGATTTGATGGGGCGAGGGATTGTCGAGGGGATTGTGGAGGGGATTGTGGAAGGGATTGTTGAGGGGATTGTGGAGGGGATTGTCGAGGGGATTGTGGAAGGGATTCTCGAAGGGATTGTGGAGGGGATTGTGGAAGGGATTGTCGAGGGATTCTGGAGGGGATTGTCGAAGGGACTGTCGAGGGGATTGTCGAGGGATTGTTGAGGGGATTGTCGAAGGGATTGTCGAGGGATTGTCGAGGGGATTGTCGAGGGGACTGTCGAGGGAAGTGAGGAGGGCGGAGGGATGATGTAGCTCGCCGCCGGTGGGTGGCATCCAATGCTCGAAAAGCAATTCAAGCGAGCAGCAGGAGCCGCGCTGTTGCTGCCACATGCAGCAAGCGATGCATGAGTGACACGCAACCCGAGCGGCAACACGAGTCGCTCGCTCGCTGTGTGCAACCTGCTGTCTGTCTGCAGCCGTCGCGATCTGCGGGTACGCAAATTTCTCTCCTCGTTGCTGGTGCCGCGTTTTGCAAGCCGCCTGGAATTCGTTCCGCGCGTGCGGCGCTGAAGTGCGGCGGCGAAGTGCGGCGCAGCAGACGGCGCGGCAACAACAGAGGTTGCGTAACCAAATTGCGGCCGTTAAATTGCTTCATTACTTTCGAATTTATGTCGCTTTTATGTGCGCAACTTCGCTGCTAATCGCCGCAGCAGAAGCAATCAATTTTCAGGCTGCTTATCAGCGGCGGAGGATGCGTTTGCCTCTTCTTCTTCGCCTTCATTTTTAAGCGTGTTTTCTGCCCGCCAGCGAAAGCGAAAAGGGAGCCGCGAATTCCGCCAGCCGTCGTGGGAAATGGGCGTGGCGTGCGTGCAATCTGCGTGCCGCAGCATTTAAATTCGCTTTCCCGTCGCCGCCAAAAAGCTCTCGACGGCCAGTGAAAGTGGATTTCTTGGATGCGAAGCGACGCAATCACTTAAAGTGAGTTTAAGTCAAGTTTAAGTCAAGTTTAAGCGAAGTTTAAGCGAAGTTTAAGCAAAATTGATTGAGATCTCAACTGTTTTCTGTTGATATTTTGCATTTTCTCATCAAATTCGCCTTTTAATTCTGAGCTTCGTTTTCAGAAAATATCAATTAATTAAGCAAATATTTCGCCAAAAAATATCCGGCTGCGAAAAACTGAAATTTGCATGAAATCCAGTCGCGAATTGAAATTTCAAATTCATTCAACCGCTCAAGTGCAAGCGAGTTTTTCAAGAAATCTTAATTCGTGTTTCGCAACAACAAAAAGTGTCTGATGTCTGCGGTCGAAGCAGCAGCTCAACACCGCCAGCCGCAGCATCGCGGCGGGCGAACACGCGTTTCGTTTTAATAAGTTGAGGCGGCGCGAGTGTCTGCTGGCACTGCGAGGTTTTGTGGCCAAAACCGCGAAACGTCTACCTGGCATTCAGTGGCGTAGCCGGGGGGGAGGCCACCGCTCCACAAAATTAATATTTTTCAGTGTCCCACTTTGCCGAACAGCACGTCAATCGTCCGCCTCAGAAATCAGCCGCCGACTACGCCGCTGCTCGAATGCAAACAAACGAGGGGCTGAAATCCCAGCCGCGAATCCACTGACTGTCGGGTTGAACTTGAGACGCGTTTGCGACTTCGACGTTAATTGATTCGACGTTTTTTCACGCTGGATGAACGAGTTGATCAATCGCTGATCTGAAATTCAAATAGTCATCCATCACTAGTTGATCTTCCGATGTTGGACGCCTGCTTTCGTTCGTTGTTGGGCAATAAAAGTTTTCATTTGTTGAGCTTCTCAGCACACACACAGGTGCGGCGGCTGCTTATTATGCTGCGCGGCCTCCGATGTGCGGCGTGCGGTGGCGACGGTTGCGCCACCGCAACCGCTAAGCGCGGCTTACAACGCGCGCCTCAATAAATTCGCGCCACACTTCTCGGCATTCCAAGTGCGGCGCCGGCAGCCGCAGCCAAGCCGAGATTTGCAGGGCCTGCGTGTCGGGCGCAATAAAAACTGTCACGGAATTCTCGGTAAAAATCAGCGCAGCTACCGTCACGCATTCTAAGCAGCTGCAGATTGGCGTTGAATTGCCAGGAACACCAAGAATTCTGTTCCAAGAATTTTTACATCGCCGGCCGCCAGCCAGAGGAATTCAAATGAATTGAGTGGCGATTTATTGCTGCTTCGCAAGTGTGGGAAACAATTGCGTGCTTCAAAGGGATTTTAAAGTACGAAAGCGGTAAATACTCGCTGTTGCGGTAAATCCTCGCTGTTGCGGTAACTCCTCGTTGTTGCGGTAAATCCTCGCTGTTGCGGTAAATCCTCGTTGTTGCGAAGAAAGAAACGAGCTGTCAGATTTCGCGGCTGTCAAAATTCACTTTCCCGCCTTGTTTTTCTCCTCATCAGTTGCATTTCTACTGGAATCGAATAACAAATTCTGAGGAATTCATGCAGCGACTCGTCAGCTTTTTCACCGCTTCGTGGATTAGAGAAGCGAAGACGAAGACGCTGGACGGCTTTGCAACTCATCTGACGCGACTCTGACGCGACTCTGACGCGACTCTGATTGCGAAAGTCATTCGGTGTCCGTGCAAATCCACAACATGAATTGTTATTAATTTTCCGACATCGCGAACGGCGGCAAGCAGAAGTGCAGCAGCAACTTGTGATGAGCTGCGAAAATTAAAGCGATTAGCAACGCTTGCACCGGCGACCGGAACGTGCGGCGGCGCAGGTTTTCCAAAATCAACTTTTACTTTCCTCGCACACACTCATCACCGCTTCGGAGGCTGCAGGTTGCACTGGCACGCTTGTTGCTGCTGCTGGTGCTGCTGCAGTGGCAATGAATTCGAAAAGCGGCGGCAGCAGCAGAGTCACACAACCGAAAATCCCCAGCCAACTCGGCTCAGCCGATCAGAAGCCCGAACGCCGCTGACTGACCGGCACACGAGCGCCGTCGCCACCAACTGCAGGCAAGCGGCAGCAGCGTCAGCAGCGGCGGCGGCGGCCTGTCAGCGACAGCACGGCCCGAATTTGTTGAACTCAACTATTGAACGCAAGCAAAAGAGATTAAAAACGCACCGAGTGCGCGAAAATCGAAGCCAGTTCGGCGCGTTGCATAAAACGCGTTGCTGCAATCGCGCTGCAGCGATCAGCAACCACAATCGCGACAAACGCAGCCAACAAATTTCGATATCAATTCGATTTGCATGAACGTAACTTGCGGGCGTCGCAGGATTCGCCAACCAGTTTCGCTTGAATTGAGTGAAAACGTGGAGAGCGTCAGTTTTCGGATTGCGCTCTCCCCGTTTTTCGCCTCTCTGCGCAGCCGCGTTATATCATCTCATCTCGCAACTTCGCGAGCCTCGCTGGATCACCTGTCGCCGCCGATGATTAACAAGACGGATGGGAAGAGCTTGCGTGCGACGCTGATTGCTCGGCCAATCGATTAAAATGAGCGGCGGCGGCGGCGGCGGCTTCTTGTTTGTTTTTTGCTGGCTCGCGACTACGCGGCCGGAAATCTTTGATGTCTTTGCGAAGTTTAATCATTCGCAGCGAGTTCAGTGAGTCGAGTTCAGTGAGTCGAGTTCAGCGATTTCACTTTAATTGAGTTTTTCAAATTGTTTATATTTGTTTTTTTTATCTGATTTTATCTATTAAATTTACTCCACTGTGCTGCCTTCGATGCATTTTTTTTTTCTGTACTTTTCGGGTTGACCAGCTGCTTGGGGTTCACGGCAGCCGCAGCGGCGCGCAACGTCGTCGGCAAGGAAAAGCGTGTGAATGCAACTTTAAATGGTAGCAAAAATGCAAAGAAACGGCATGAAAATGAAGTGCCTGCATGCGTGCGTGTGTGTGTTGTGTGTGTGTGTGTCACCTCACATGTGGCGTAATAATTTGTTGACATTTCGTAATACTCACTGAATACTCGCTGTCAAATAAATCTGCCTAGCAATAACAAAAACAACACAGACGACGACAGAAGAGAGAGTTTAATACTTTTTTATTGCAGCTCTAAATCTAAATAAAAAAGCAAACGCATGGTAAACTTTGGAGTTGAGCATTTTCGAAAAGTTTTCTGTATCTAGCGTGGGAGTTTCTCCGAAGAGAGAACAGTTGAGCGAGTTGGGTGTAAAAAGAGCGGAGTGTGGAACGGCAGTGACGGTGAGCACGTGAGAGTGAGTGAGAGGGAGATACAGAGGGGGTCGATCTGCTCTCTATTTATGTCACGTGAGCTACTTAAAAGTTTACTCTACTCATATTTTTCTCTTTTTATGCAAGTTTGTTGATTGTTTTCATTTGTTTCATTTTTGCAAATGACGAGATTTAACGGCGCAGCTGAATGAAGTTGGCAACTCTTTCGTTTTTAAGCGGGAGGCCGTGCGTGGTGTGCGACAATTTTATGCAAATTCTGCGCTTTGGTGGGTTTTAATGGTTTTAATTAAAATCTTGAATTAAACCAGCTTAAAAGCTGCTCTAGTTTGAGGTGTTCAACGTTCAACGTTGTTACTGTGACGAGGTCATTAACTGAATTACGAGGTGATGAAACACTCTTTTGAGAAAAAGTGAAGCTAAACATTCATTTTATGGTGAAAGAAATCGGAATTACGAGTGTAATTTTCAATAAATTTCCATTCAATTAATCTTTCCTAATTCCGAGATACCATTAATAAGAGTTTTGAATACGGCGCAGCTTTTCTCACCTTTTTTGGGGCTTTCGAAGCATAACCGTTATATTTGACGAATTTTAATTTTTAAAAATGTTTTTTTTTTTTTTTTTTTTTTTTTTTTTTGTTCAAGCACTCGAGGTGCACAAAAATGATGACTGCGGTGTCACTGCAGCGCAAGCAACGCAGCGATCATCCGCTGCCGTCTCGAATAGTTGACGGGCATCATTAATTTCGAAGCGCGAGTTAGACGCGAGGTGCGCCTCCACGCCAACTCGGTTACAACGGAACCCTCCGACCTCACAGAGGCGCGAGAGCTTCGTTGTCATTGCCGACACTCTGCAGATCCATTTCACCTCCCTCTGCATGACTCGCGTATCCCCCCGTCACCCCTCAAAACCCAACCGTCTCCTCATTTCCTGAAATGCTTTCGTTAATTGCGCCGAAGTTCCAAAGAGAGCGAAACAACGGCATTGCGGCGCACTGCGAAGTGAGAGTAGCACGCTTTGAATGCGATGAGAGAGAGAGAGAGAGAGAAAGAGAGAATTTGAACTGCTGATTGAAATTGCAGAATTAAAATATCAAATTAGGACTTCCATTCGATGTGTGAAGTCAATTCTTGCTTAAAACTGAACATTCCAACTCGTTTTTTGTCGTTTTAATGCTTTCATTCGCACCCAGTTTGGCGATGCTGAGTTTCCCTCTCATCTTCTTCGCTCTCGTTCGAATTTCCCTCTCATCTTCCTCGCTCTCGTTCGAATTTCCCTCTCATCTTCGTTGCTGTATTAAGTTTGAATTCCATTTTTATTCTTTGCATTGAGATGCCGTTGATTTTAAGCGGTTTCTTTGTTATAACAACGGTATTTCGTACGAAGTGAACCGTTAAATGAATTCCGAGACTGTATTGTTTTTTCTACTCGAAATTTTGGCTATTTTATTGAAGAAGCTGCGAATTGTTGTTGTTGTTGCTGCTCTGACTTCGTTTGCAAAGATATTCAGTTGAACTCGAAATGAAGGCCAAAAGGGTTAAAAAAACTCCATTATTTTCACCTTAAAAGCCGAGCGAAGTTAGGAGAAAACTTTTATTTAAAAAAGTTAAGCGATATTTTGGCGCACTTTGTGGAAATTCTTCAAGAAAAAACGAAATTATAATTGAAAGTGAGGCAATAAGTGAAATAAGTGAAATTTATGAAAGTCCGAAAGTATTTTGAAGTACAAAACACGGAAATATTTAAAGTATTAATTAAAAATTTCATGATATTTCTTAGCAAATCATTGAATTTAACTGCTGCAGGAAACCAATCGCGGATTTCATTGTGTTGTTGAACTTCCTGCTGCACCCAGCAACATGTTGACGATGCTGCGAGGCGGCAACATGTTGCCAGGCGTGGCGTTGCCTGAACCTGGAGAGAGGAAGCTGCGTGCTCTCTCTGCGTGCCCTGCGTTGTTGCAGTGAGCGAGAAAAATAACGGCAGTCAGCGAACGACGCACAGAAGTGCGTTGAATTTCCACGAAAGGTGAGCCACGTGACGTGACGTGACGACCGTGATGAGCGTGATTTGCCCTCCAGACAACAAGAAAACCGAACGCAACCGAGGTTTTCAAATGAATATTGGAAAAATTCGATTAAAAAACACATCGCAGACTGAGAACAACAAGTTTCAATTAGAAAATAAAAAGAAAAGTTTTCTCTAAACTCGGAGTTCAACAACATTTAATCGACAGATGACAAGCAACTTCTGCGGCGACGCAACACTGAGCGGCGGCGGCGGCGACGCATGCTGCCCGCTGAGCAGCACGAGCTTTCATTTTTCGGATTAAAATTGCTTTCAGATTCTTCGTGGTGACGTGACGTGAGGCTCTGCGTCTGCCGCCGCCTTAAAACGCACTTTTCTACAACAGCAACAACAACACAGCAACAACAACACAGCAACAACAACAACAACAACAACAACACAACAACAATGCGATTGCCACTAATAGCAACTTACAATTTACCGTTATTAGCGCGCTCGCTGTTGTTGCTGCAGTCGTAACGAGATGCAATGAAATGGAAAGCAACGGAAGTTTTCCGATAATTAAAAGAAGACGAGGAAGAAGAAGAAGAAGAGGCCGGCCGGCCGAGGCAGGCAGCGAATGTGTTTTTCACTTTCATTTAATTGTATTTGAAATATTTAGACACAACATCGGCCATAAATAACAGCAACAGCAACAGCAACAACAACATGATGGCCACTTAAGCCGCTTCAAATAGCCAAACGCAACGTAGAAAAAATGAAAGTAGGCAACACTTGCACAGGGCGTAAACGCACTCACACACACACACACACACACACACGCACACTGGAAGTGCTTAGTGGAAATTAACATAGAAAAAATAACTCATAATTAATAATTCTGCGTGCATTTTCAGTCTCGGTTGGCAACACTTTTTGCAGCCGAAAACGAAGCCGTTCGTCGTCGTCGCCGAATGCGACGAGAATTTCCGTCAAATTGATGTCATTGCAAAATTTTGACAGCTTTGGTTTTGCAGTCCATAATGAAGAAATTAAGCTGGCGAAATCGCGGCACGCATATTAATTAATTTTGAGACACAAAAGTATTTGCAGTCATTAAATTTAACGATTAATTTCTTTCTTTCTTAGCTTTCAATCGTTAATTTTTATTAAACTTTTCATTTCTAATTCAATTTTGTGTTTTTTAGATTTTCTAGCAACTCTAATTTTCGAGTTATTTTAGTAACTCGAATTGCAACCGTGAAATTATAACGGTTCCGTTTATGTTTTACAACAAAGCGTGAGAGAGCAGAGCAGGGCAGAGCGAGAACGAAGCTGAACAGAGCAGCGCAGGGAGAACGAAGCTGAACAGAGCAGCGCAGAGAGAACGAAGCTGAACCGAATTGTGCAGCGAGGGGGAGAGAGTAATGAAGCAAAATTAGGAGAGCGTCTTTCAGTGTAAATATTTTCCCAGCTAATAAATGACTTGAGCAATTTTTGCTGATGCTGCTGAAATATTGTGGTCGCCGAGTTCGCTGCGGCTTTGAGATTTAATTAACAATGCAGAAATTAACATCGGCGAAGGTTGCGGTTTTGATCTCACAGCGCTTTTCAAAGTTAAGATATTCAAATTATTCAAACACGAGCCAAAAAACGATTGTGGAGTGAAGATTTCGTGTGTTGAATATCGCAACCGGGATGGAAAGACTTTTGAATTCAAGAAAAGAAAGAATTTCAGTTTTTTCTAGTGATAACAAAGAATTCCACTTGTGTTTTCGAATAAAAAACGACAGAATTAAAGATGTTGAACAGTTAAAAGTCGCCTTTTCTGACTACGAAACGAAGCTGCAGGAAACTTGATCGCTGCAGTCGAGTCGAGTGACTGCAAACAGAGAAAAGAAACAAAAAAGACTCAATAAAACGCCATTAAAACGCCTCAGCAAACAAAGAGAAACAAACGGAGAAGTGAAATGTTTGTCCAGGCGGACGGACAGCAATTGAGCAGCTCGACAGATCGTCAGTCTAATCAATGCAATCAACGTCGAATAAACGTTTTTCGCCGACGGCCGGCCGACTGCACACCCGCTGCAGGTAGCCGAGCACGAGGAAAACGCCGAGAGAGAGAGAGAGAGAGTCGAGTTGCATGCAAGGGAGACACTAAAATCAACACGTTGCGCCACTTTAAGCTGCGGCAAATTAAAGCCAAAATAAAGAGAAGTGCAAATAAAAACAAAAACTCTGTTTTCCGAAAGCAATTGAGCAGAAAAATGTAGAAGAAATCAATTTGACTTGAGCGCGACGAGCAACACGAGGATTAAACACGACTGAAACTCCAAACTGACCCGTTAATCGAACGAGTACTCGCTGCAAATCAGCGAATCGACTTCTGCTGCTGATTGTTTTTGGTGTTTTTCTGCCGCGTGTTGCTCGCCGGCTGCGTTGTTGGTGTTGTAGACGCTTTTAACCCCCTTTAAGCGTCTTAACGAGCTCCAAATCGAAGCGTTAATTACTCGCTTCTGCTCTCTCAACGCATTTAGAAGCATTAAAATCGCATCAAAGAATTGAGCTCAGCTGTAATTAATTAATGAGGCCATTAAATGTGGGGAGTCGAAATGGTTCACCGCTTCAGTCGATCTTTTTCGAGGTTTGAACCTTAGAAATCTCGAAATTTGTGTGTTTTTTCGTCAAGTTTAGTGACTTCATTGAGCAACGTGTAACAAAATGAGTTTCTGCTCTTCAAGCTTCTCAGCAACGGCACACGAACACTCCTCTCTCTCTCACTCTCTCTCACCCACACCAACCCTCCATCATCACTCTCGCACAACCAGCTGTACAAAATCTGCGTTTCAAGTGCGACGACAACGTTTTCTCTGCCTCGGGCGCTCCTTCGCAGGCCGCTGCAGCTGGTCACCTCATCGAGCGAGTCAACGGCGGCACCTGCAAATTTCCTTCTCACTCAATAATATTCAATTTCTTCATGGCACCGAGAAAAACAAAGAGGCCAGCAAGCAAAACACAAACATCAGCAACATATTTTCACTGCACTAAACTGTGTTGTTGGCATTTGCATATAAATTTTGCTGTTGCTGTGTTTTTACCCGACGTGGTTGTTGTTGTTGCTGTCGTCCACAGTTGTTTGCTGCTGTTTGTTGCTGTTGACGACTTGAATATTTTGTTAAAAATTATTGCAAGTGTTGCCCTCACCACACAACTTGCAGCAGCTGGTGTCGCTGCTGCTGCTGCTGCTGCTGCCGTTTCATTGTGATTTTCCTTCACGCTTAATTTCTTTATCTTTATCTGGGTGAAATGCGTGCAACTATTTATTAGAAAAGGCAGCAAAAAACAAGACATGGAAGTCGAAGGGAGAGATAAATCAAACAACAACTTTTCGCTGCGAACTTTTCACTGACCTCGTTTGATATCGCAGCTGGCAACTCTGTTCGTCTGCGCAGACGACGAACTCTTCCTTCGTTCCTTCCTCTCTCTCTCTCTCGCTCACTCTCACACTCACTTACACTGTGTATTCCACTTTTTATATATAAATTTGCAGTGATGATTATTTTTAGTGTTTGCCATTTATTACTCTCCTACTTTTTGAAGGCATCTTCTGTTGTTTCCGTCTTGACTTTTCCTGTAGCTGAAGAAAAGCGCTTAACGATCGCTGGAAATCCCGGCGGCATCTTATTTTGTATGTCGTCTGCGAATTTGTCGCTCTCCTCTCAAGCCAACGTGTGACAGCAAATGGAAGCGCAACAACAATTTGCGGCAGCGGGAATGACTGAGAGGATTCTTAGAGAGCAGAAGGGAGCGCTGCAGTGGGTGGCTGCGGCGAAATCGAAGTTAAATAAACTCTTCAAAATAATGAATGGCAATTTTTGATATCTGCACGTAAGTGAAAAACAAAGAAAATGCTGAAAAACATGCAGAGACGACAGAAAACAAGAACAGCGAGGGAATCAAGGGGCAAAAATAAACAGCTTTAAAAATAATTCGCGCCTCGCACACCCTCACGCGGTGCGTTGAGTGCGTTGAGTGGATCGCGGATTGCAACGCGCGCCTCCACGTTATTTGCGGCGCTCGCATTTCTCGCTGCAGCTGAGAAGCTGACGCGTGGAGAGTTTAATTTGGGCGAAAACTGGAAAGTCATTGTTTTCGCTCTTAAACTGATTCGTTGTTGTTGTTAAAGTGATTCAAAAAACTTTAATTTTTCTGAGCTGTTTGAGTTTATTGTGGCTTCCTGCGCCATCTTCGAGTGCCATCTTCGAGTGCCAATTTCGAGCCAAACACTTCGAGTTGCCCGCAGGAGTTGCTTTCAACGCGTCTGTTCGGTGTGACTAAACGCGCTGCTTCGCCGAACAAGCCATAAAAATACCTGTCGACGACGACGTCGCGTCGAGCGTTCAGATTGGCAGCGACGGCTTCGTTTTGCCTTTCTTCAGAAGCTCGACGAAAGCGGTTTCGGAGGACGGGGCTGCTGATGTGCGCTTCACCGCAGCGTGGAGGTTCTGCGTTGAACTCGCAATGAACCGGGATTTTGTATGGCTTTCGAGAGCGAGAGAGAGACGCACTTAAAGTGGGTTAAAATCGCAGCGCAGTTGCGACCTCCACTGCGTTCAATAAAACTTTTCGCAATTTTTTAAATATCGCACGAAGTAAAATAAAAACCTGTGAAATAAAAAAGGTGGCTGTAATTTCGGTAAAAAGTTTCGTTTGCTGACTTCATCACAGCAAGACACAGCAAAAAAAAAAAAAAAAAAAAAAAAAAAAAAAAAAAAAACAATTAATAAAACCAACTAATAAAAACAACTAATAAATCTGTTTGAGGAAGACACAAAAAACTCTCCTTGAAACAGCAAGCGACGCCGAAAAGGAATCTCAAGTGCGGCACTTAAAATGCAGACAGCGTCGCCTGAATCAACAGCAGCAGCAGCGGCAGCAGCGGCAGCAGCAGCAGTCAATGAATCAGACGCCGAGTGCGGTGCTGCAGCAGAGCTGACGAGAGACGAGAGACGAGAGACGCCTACCTTGCGCGGATGTGTTGCCTCCCTCGTGGTGTGCGAGTGCCCTCGTCGCGACTCCCCTCAGCGCTGACGACGCGCTCTCATTTCACAGCGAACGGGAATCCTGCACGGAGCGAAGCCCAGCAACTCCAGGTGAAGCAGCGGCGGCGGCAGCGAACGCGAGCAGCAGGAAGGAATAAATGAATCCCGTGACGAGAACGCAGCCAACTCGTGTGTCCACCTGCAGATGCGAGGAGCGCTTGAGCACCACGAAAGTGTCGGCGATACGCGTGAGAATGCAATCGCGCTGCAGCCGGAAGTCGTAAAGCGTGGAATGACCAACTCGAAATCCTGCCGAAGGACTTTAATGTGATTCTGCTCGTTGGTGCTTCAAATGTGTTTTATTTTTGCGTTTTCGGCTAACTTTTGCTAACTTTTTAACTTACTATAAAATCAACTTTAAGCACTTTAAACGGGTTGAGAATTTTGAACTTGCATTCCAAGTCCAAGTCTTGGAAGGCACTGAAATTTTTGCACTGCACTTTCAATGCTTTTTCTTTCTTTCTTTCTTTTTTTTCCAGCTCGAAGTCAGTAAATTCGACGAGTTGCTAAATTACGAAATTTAGTTTTATTTTTCATTTATATTCTTGAAAATTTGGATTATTTTCCAAACTCTTTTTGAAACTCTCGCAACGCAACACGCACGCGCACGCCAACGAAGTTGAAATTCAACTGAAAGCAGCCGTTGAATGAACTTCGCTGAATGAACGCGGGACGGCGGCAACATGATCGAGAAGCAACTTGTGATTTCTCATTTCGCTCTCTTTTGCTCTCTCTCTCGCTCTGCCTGGTTTTGCCGGCGCAAGCGAGCAACGAGCAACATGTTGGCTGTTGGCTTCCAACATTCTCGCCGCAACAAGCAGGTGAAATTTATGCTCGCCGCAGAAGCACAGAAGAGCGAAGGCGTTTTTTTGTCGGCAAAATATATTGACTTTTTCAACGGAAAATTAAGAAATGCAATTAAGTGAAATTTAATGAATTAACAACTGAAAATGTGGCATTAAAAAAATATTCAACAGTTGAGAGAGAACTTTGGGATAAATAAAAATAAAAACGTGTTGACGATACACTGCAAATTGCTAGCAGTTGCAACACATGTATGCGGCAACATGTTGCCTCTCAACTCTTATATGTTGCGGCAGAGCATAAATGCAAAGTTGCTAACAAAGCGTTTTTTCACTCGGCACTTTTAGTTGTTAGCAACATTTTCAAGTGTCATCCGATGAAGATTTGCTTCCAGTGCTGCTGTTAATATGAACTTTTTTTTTGGTATTTCTGTTTTGTCTGTATTTCTGTCGTCTAATTTAGATGTTGCTGATATTGAATTCTTCTTTTTTTTGCCGATTTCTTTTTTTTATTTCATTCTCGCTCTTGTTGCGTGCTTCGATTTTGCAGCATCTTCTGGTCGCGAGAAATAGCAACGAGTGAAAGTTATGCTAAACGCTGAACGATGAAAAGCCGCCACCGAATTTGTTCTGCTTGCTAAAAAGTCTTCTTCTTCTTCTCATTCTCCTCCTCCTCCTCCTTCTCCTTCTTCTTCTTCTTCTTCCTCTTAATTACCCAGCAGAAGCAACAGTTTGCGGTGCTGCTGCGTCGCTTCGACACGTTGAATGAGTTCGAAAGTGAATTTAATGAGCTACTCAGAGCAGCCAAATTTAAAAGTTAAATTGAAGTTTCGTCCCCGATTTCCACAGCGGAACAAAAAGCTTGTTGTTTCACAGCGTGTTTTTTCTGCTAATTAGAATGCCAAACCTTTAATTTTAAAAAGGCGTTAAATTAATTGATCAACAGCTTTCAACTCGTGAAAACTTCGTCCAACTTCGCGAACTTAAGTCAGGTCAGTTCAGCGTCTTCTTTTTTTTTTTGATCAGCGTGGCCAGCCAGCGAGAGATCAGTGAGTCGCAGAAAATGTTGACAGACAATTCGAAGCCCAATGTCGTCGCGGCTCTCGTGGCGTCCCCTCCACCACACACACAAACACACACACCCCGCTGTCAGTCACACGCATTTGAAGCTCTGCCGCCGTTGCTAAAAACAGCGAATCGTTGCTCGTTCGGGAAACTCAAGTGATTTGACGGGCTGCGAGCGGAGAGTGAGAGTGAGAGTCAGAGTGGGGGAGTCGCACAGCTGAACCTTGAATTGAGCAGAATTCTCTCATTGAAAGCGAGACTGAATGCATTCGCGTCGCACAGTTAACAATTTTTTGGTTGTTTGCAGACAAAATTCGCTCCGAATCGCGACTTTCTAATCCTAATAATGACGTCTAACTAGACTTCTAACTCACCTCACGGGGATCGCGAGCGACGCCGCCGCCGCCGCTTGTGTCCTCGACGTTGTGCTGCGCGTTCTCTGCTGCGTTTTCGTTTGAAGTTTCGTGGGTTTTGCTGACGTTGAGTGTTTCTTCTGATTTGAGTTCCGTTTGCTTACTTTGTAGTTGTGAAGAAGATTTCTTTGATTTCTTCGTCGTTGTTTTGGTCGTCGTTGTGTTCGTTGCAGCATTTTTGCTTCTTGCAGCTTCTGCTGCCGCGCTTTGTTGTTGTTGTAGCTCCCTCTTCAGCTGCCCGATGTTGCGTTCTTTGGTTTTTATTTCCTCCAGCTATAAAAAGTGAAAAGAATTAAAAATCTCTTTCGTTGTAAACTTTGTAAATTTGAAGACTTCTAACGTCGCACGCAAGAGTTTTCTTAACTTAATTCGCGAAATTGGGGATTCAATAAGTTGCTCGAAAACTGATTCGCCAACCCAAGGCTGCCGTTTAAATTTCCACCCAACTTTTATGGCATTTTTGTGCTGACTAGGAAACGAAATTCCATTTTTACACCCTCAAATTTATATTTAAACTTCGGATCTCCGACAGTTTCCGCGCTATTAAAGCCGCTAAACCGCCAATTAATTGATTAAAAAGAAAACGTAAAGCGAACTCCAGCAAAAACAGCGAAGAACGCCAAGCGACGCGCTCGCCACACGACGTCGAGCAGCGGGACTTCGGAGCGCCACAGCAGCCGCGTCACGGGAGCCCCGCACACCCGCGCCCACCGACCACCGACCACCGACCACCGACCACCACGAATAAAACTCGCAAATCCAACCAGCAAAAATAACTAAAAATAACTTCAAAATTCCTCAAAAATACCAAAAAAAACTGCAAAAACCCTCCCGAGTGAACGAATATGAATTTCAAAGTCGTGGGAAAACTTTTCGCTAGCAATTTTCAGAGCAGCTGCAGAGAAAAGAGAGACAAAAGCAGCGGAATTGCAGGCGAGCGACGTGCACACCTCACGCAATCCGCTCCTCTTCCTCTCCGCGGGGCGATCAAGAAGTCGGAGGCTGGCAGAATTTTTTGAAGTTTGAAGAGTCTCTTCGACCGAAATTGCGCACCAAATGACCGCCACCGGCTAAACAAACTTCAGCACACAACGCGGTCTTGCCAACACTTCAGTGACTGCAACGCGTCAAGCTGCGATGAGTTGCGTTGCGTTGCGTGCGATGAGACGACTTCACCGAGTTCCGAGTTCCTTCACCCGAAGCCTTCAGTGATTGATGTCCCTCCGACTGCCTTCGACTGCCTTCGACTGCCTTCGACTGCCTTCGACTGCCGCAACGCGACGCGAGTTCGGAGCTCGTGGCTGCAAAGCTGTGTAAACGGCGATCAGTGAGACCCTAAAATGGCTGGAGGCGCAGCGCCGCCCTCGACAGCGAAGGCGAAGACGAAGCCGAAGACGAAGACGGAGACGAAGACGAAGACGGAGTGTGCGAACACGAAGACGGAGTGTGCGAACACGTGTGTGAGAAATTAGAGAGCCGCCTCGGCTGCTGCAGTCGGCGGAGAATCTCAGCTCATTCATTGAGGAATGCAGAGCGGACGGACGAGACGAACGACGGGAGTTCGCGACGATGACTCAGGTGAGCGCAGAGCACAGAATTGAATTTAACACGAGCGCAGGTATGCGCAGGTGATCGACGGCTGCTGGAGGCAGAAGCAGAGAGTCATTAGAAGTTCCACGGCGATCAGCGAGGGTCGACAAATGCGGCACTAAAATCCCCTCGCACCACAACCGCTCACAGACGCTCACAGGCCGCTCACAGGCCGCTCACAGGCCGCTCACAGGCCGCTCACAGGCCGCTCACATTCCGCTTTTCAACTTACCAATCGCGAGATCTCATTCTTGGCGGACTTCGTTAGTTGCGTCAATCGGATTTCGTACGCGTCGCGCAGCTCGCGCACGTCAGCTGCCTTGCGTCGGTCGGCGTCGCAGTTCATCTGCAAGGAGGACGCATTGAGAGTCAGAAGTGGCAAATGCAGTTGCGGCAAGCGAAGCGAACGAAACGCAAGAACAGGACGACGGAAGCAAACAACATGCGAGTTAGTATGCAAAATTCTCACAAACGCAACACGTTTCACTCGACATAAAACAGTTCGAGCTTCTAATTCAACAAAAAACGGCAGAAAAAGCCAATTTCAAAGAGAGAAAATCTCATATCTCAGAGTTAAAAGCGCTCTTTGCAAGCACTTCTCGCAAGCACTTCTCGCCTCTGGCAACACTTCTCTCACAAACACTAATTCACACACAAGCGCAACATGCAGCATTCAGAATCTTCGATCAGCTTTTAGTCGCGCGGCCCGCAGACGCGTCCTCCTCCTCGCTTACCAGTTTTCTCTCGCCCGAAGCTCTGCTGGCTTCTTTAAGCACTAAAATCTCATTTGTCAGTCTTTGTATTTCGTGGTGCGCCGCCGAGCTGCCGGCGCTGCTGGCGCTCCCCGGCGACGATTTCTCGGCCTCCGCGAGCCTCTTGCCGCCTGCCGTCGGCGCGCTCTTCTTCAGCGACTCGACGGACTGCTGCAGCCTCTTGACTTCGCTCTTCCACCTGCGACTCTCGCATTCGTTCTGCGCCCTGCGAAGAGAGAACAACGAAAAGAGGATTAAGTGAGTGTGAGAGCAGCGCGCGCGTTGCTGAGGTGAGCGCCGAGCGAGCGCCGCTGCCTACCGCAAGACGCGAACGGCGCCGCGTTCCGTGGACAGACTGCACTTCAGCTCGTTGATCTCCAGCCGCAGCTGCTCGGTGAGCGTGTTGAGCTTCTGGATGGTCTGCATGTTTTCCTGCAGCTTGCGCTTCAAGCGCGGCGGCGGCGGCGGCGGCGGAACCTTCGCAGGCGCTGCCGCCGCCGACGGCTGACTGGGAGAGCCGCTTGCACTCCGAGCCTCCTCACGCTTGCCGCTGGCGGGCGGCAGAGGCGGCTTTGCAGCGAGTCGCGTAGTGGTTGCGAGACTCGCTTCCGATCCCGTGTCGGCGGCGGCGGCTGCCGCTGCGTGCTTCGTAGCGGCGGCCGCCAGTTTGCCGCGGCAGTTCAGCTGCATGCCTTCGATGCGCGTGCGCTTCTCCTGGTTCACCGAGTCACTGACGGACGTCAGCGAGGCCGACAGCTTCTTCTTCCGCTTCAGCTTGTTCTTGCTGGCGGCGCAGACGTCGTGCCACTCGGCCGCCGCGCTGAGTTGGCTGTAGCGCTGCTGGCGCTGCTTCACCAGCTGGTAGCTCTCGGTCAAGCTGGTCGCGAGCTTCGACACGACGTCGCGCACTTCTGCCCGCTTGGGCGGCGGCGCGGCAGAAGCGCGTTGTTGTTGTTGTTGTTGTGGTTGTGGTTGTTGCGTTTCGTTTCCATCTAACGGGTTGCTAGAGGTCGTTTCTTCAATTTGAGATTCCATTTTGGCAAGTCCAGCAATTCCTGCGAGAGCCTCTCTGCAGGAACTTCGTTGTGGACCTCGATTTGCCTGGAGTTTTGAGTTTCGATTCCTTGGTGAGTCCGACGCGAGCGACGCCTTATTTGGGTTTTGCTGTCGCGTGTTTTTGAAAAGCTGCGACTTCAGGTGCTGTTCTGCTGTGTCAGTGTAGTTGTGTGTGTGTGGCGATTACAGCAACTTCTGTATTTCTGTTTTACTCTGCTACTTCTTTCTTAGTGGGAAAAAGAATTTGTAGCAAATAAATTGTGCTAATTGTTTGTTTATTTCACGGTTAAGTTAAATTCAGAGTCTTCTCAGGGCTTGTATGGCACTTCAGTGGATTCCTTTGCGGCGTTTATCTGAAATGAAAAAATGAGTTCGTTTTAGTATTAAAACTCAGGTAAATTCGAAATAACGGTGGGCATGATAATAATTCGACTCTCTCTCTATCGCTTTCTTGTACTAAATGTAAAAATGCCTAAAAGTATGCAACATTTTTGTATCCTATTTAAATCGAAGAGGCACGAGTTAATTATTAATGCCAAAAAGTATGCAACGTTTTTCGTTTCCTATTTAAATCCAAGCGACACGAGTTAATTATTAATGCCAAAAAGTATGCAACGTTTTTGTTTCCTATTGAAATCGAAGCGACACGAGTTAATTATTAATGCCAAAAAGTATGCAACGTTTTTCTTTCCTATTTAAATCTAAGCGGCACGAGTTAATTATTAATGCCAAAAAGTATGCAACGTTTTTCGTTTCCTATTTAAATATAAGCAGCTCCAGTTAATTATTTTTTTTATTGTTCTCTTCATTCCTCGCATTCTTTTAAACCGCATTAAACGAACCCATAGAAGAATGAAACGGTAAATTCATGCAAGAAATACATAAAAGCTTGTGGAGTAGCCACAGTTATCTGGTGCAAAGGCAGATGTTACTTCATTTCTATTTCAGTTTTCCATTACGTATATTGAAGGTGACTTTTTGCAACTGCAGTCATAAATCCGCTGACCCACAACTAGGCGTGTCACCCACACCCCGCCAGCCACTCCCCCGCCAGCCACTCCCCCTCCTTCCTAACTCCCACTCAAAACTACACCACTGAGTTTGCTAGCTCGTGTTTATGTTGCTGCGAGAGGGACTTTTTTGCTCCACTTCATTCGTACGGAAACACAACTGTTACACGCAAGAGATTAACGCGAAGCCACAGGAATTCTAATTCTCGCGCACGAAATCACACAAGAGTGAGCAAGTGAAGCGGGAGAATTGCAAGAATTACGAAAACAGCGACGTCGTCCACGAAAATAACGAAACCTGCGGCATACTTTTAGGCGCGCATGTAAAAATCCAATTGACTTGCCACGGGAGCGGATTAGAAAAGTTGCGGGTAATTCACGGCCTTGAGAGACTCGACGAACACGGGAATAAATGTGTGGCTGCTTTTAAATGTTACTGTTTTAAAAAAGAAAAACTGTTAAAAACTGAAATGTTTCTTGTTCTCAACTTGGTTTTTCTACTCTTGTTTTCGTAATCATCTGCTAATTTTAGTTTCTTGCCTCGCTTTGCCTTTAAATATTTTCAGTAACGTTCAGTGAACTCCACTGAACGCCGGAACAGATTTCAGCGCTCTCTTCGTTCTGCTTAAAGGCAAAAAGGTAAATATTTTGCCACAAACACACAACTTTCACGGCTCGTTGGCTTTGTTCGGCGCACAGAAATAATTATTGATTTACGCGTAGAAAAACTCTTCATTTCTTCTTAAATGACGTCAAGTCGCACTTAATCGTAGTTGTTGTTGTTGTTGTTAGGCGCAACAGGGCACCACAAAAGAAGCGCACAATTAATTACACAAAATATTTTTCGTTCAAACTTACAAATGAATTGCAGACACGCAAAACGCTTTGTTAAAAATTAATTACTTTTTTTTGCCTTTCTACAAAATTTTCTAATTCAATTTAGAGAATTTCTAGAATGTAGAACATTTTTTAAAAGACTCAAGTGGAGAAATGAAGGTGAAAAAACTGCATTTTCGAGTTCCCAGCAATCAAATGTTAGAATTTCAACTAAATTTTCAACCACTTCAAGCAAATTAAAGCAAATTAAAGAAGACAAACAGAGCTGAAGACGGAATTCCATCTTTAATTTGAGAAAAGTATGTGAGAAATCAAGACTTGAATGTTCTAAAAATAAAGCAAATGTGGGCTCAACTAGCCGGTCCTGCGTGTTAAATACGCCGCTGCAAAGTATTTCGCAGACGATCAAGTTAAAACGAGCAAAAATATATGTCAAGGCTTCTAAAATAATTTCATGTTTTCATGGTTTTGAAAGCTCAAATCTGTAAACTTCCCAAAATAATTTTAATAAACACGCGCAACGAAAAGCTAAGCAGCCGGAGCGTCGTGGGGCGATTGAAGTGGAATGACGTGGAATGATCTGTCGTCCCTTTCGCGCCGAAGCGAACGCGAAGTGTCGCTTCTTCGCACACACAGAAAGCGGTGAGCAGATCGCAGATCGCAGATCGCAGTCGTCCCACACATTCTCACACAGTGAGTAAGAGAGTTTTTTATTCAGCCGCCACTTATCGCTGGAAAGCTGCTGGTGCAACTTTGCAACTGTACGAGTGTCTGTTGGGAGCAGCGAAAAGTGACCTGCGATCGCCGACATCGCCGACGGCCGTTGTTATTGTTGACGGCTGCTGATAAGTTGAAAATGGCGAACGCAGATTTCAATTAAATAACCTCGAGGAAATCTTCACATTCAATTACCGCTGCAGCATTTAAAGAAAAACGAAAAACGAAAAACGAAAGCAAAATTTTGAAATCAAATTCGATTTCTTGTTTCCACATCTTTAATTTTCATTTATTTGTAAATCCATTTCTGGCCTTTTTCACATTAATTGCTTCACTGATGAATGCTTCGAAATCAGAAGCCAGAAGATTTTTTTCTAATTTCATTAATATTAAACGATTCCTCGTTGAGAGTGAAGAACGTTTTGCGTCACTAAAAGCCGCCCGCGTGTTGCCTCCACGCAAGAGTCGAGTCACCGCCAAATGTGGCCGCGCAATTCATCAACACGAAGTTCGGTTGTATTTTTCGATAATCGATCAAGAAAACAGGAGGACGAAACGTGCGCAGCGGGAGTTTTGAAAGGATTTTAGGACGATTTAAGCAGATTTTAAGCCGATTTTAAGCCGATTTTAAGCCGATTTTGAGCCGATTTTAAGCCGATTTTGAGTCAATTTTAAGCCGATTTTAAGCAGATTTTGAGCCGATTTTGAGCCAATTTTAAGCCGATTTTGAGCCAATTTTAAGCCGATTTGAAGCCGATTTAAACCGATTTGAAGTACTGAAATCACCTTAAAAAACAAGTTGAAGCCAACGCTGGTGGGTGCGCAGCGCTCTGAGTGGCTCTCGTGCACATGCAACTCTTAATGTCAGCGTGATTTTATAACACGTTTGAGGTGTTTTCGCCATATTAAGTCACTCCGTCAGTCTTTCGCATGGAAATTCAGAAGTAAGAAACTCGGGCGACCCTGAAATCACCTCCAATTTTGTTGCTTTTACTCGTAAAAAAGAGGAAAAAAATAATAATTAAGAGAAATCACGAGATCTCGAGTTGTAAATCGACTTTTAAATTTTAAGTTTTAAGTTTTTAAACGAAATCCTGGAAATCTTAAATACGCGTTAATAAAACTAAAATTTTTGATATTTTCTCCGTAGACTTTCGCGATATTTGCAAGGAAGAAAGCAGAAGAAGTTTCATTTCGAAAGTTCAAATATTTCGGAAGATTGACGTTTTTGCGTCGATTGGGTGACTCATTCGCGTTCCGTTGATCGTTCAACGCCCTGCACGAGAAGAAGAAGAAGAAGAGGAGTTTCTCGTAGCTCTTCGCGCTCAATTAACCCCGTTGAAGCTCTCAAAGCCGCTCAGCAGGGAAGGAAACACGAGCCAGCGTTCAAAGCGACCATTTTTTATGTCAAACTTTCAATTGTCTCAAGTGCGCAGATTATTTGGGAAAATGAAGTCATTTCTGGGTTTCAGAATTCCGTTTGCAGCTGGAAGGGCAGCGAACTCGCGATTTTATTGATTTAAAAAGAGAACTCGAAGTCATTTCTGGTAATTACTGAAATTGAGGAATTTTTCTCTTCCTTCCACACTTTGTTACGTCATAAGCAGCTGTCGTGCGTAGAATTGACGACTCTGCCTCTCGTTGCGATGACATGCGTGAATTGATCTCAAATTAGTGGCAACAAATTGGAAGTCTCTTCCCAGCAACTCCTACTCTCCTCACACCTTCCCCCGCCCCCCTCCCACCACCACAAACTTCTTCTTCCATACATTCCATTCTCTCAACAACAAATTTCCATCACCACCACCGCCGTGAACGGGCCAACGAATCCCTCAGCTGTCAACGCCTCTCCTCTCTCAACACTTTTGCTCCACTGAACGAGATGTGAGTTTATTTTCGAAATACATATTTTAAATGTATTTTCCGCATTTAATAATCGAGTTGGCTGCCACTTCCATTTGCTTTCTGTTTCTAAAGCGACGACATGTGGAGGTCAAAGTCTGTCTGGTTAAATTGGAAGCATGAAAATTCGAGAGCTTGCAAATCCTTCATCATAAAGGAATTTTGAAATTATTGCGTCAACGAATTAAAGAGAAAACTAATTTTTTTTTTAAATTCCTCCATTAAAGCTTTCACAAGCTTTACCAAGCTTTGGTGAGAAGAATACATGGGATTTTTTTCTCACAAATTCTTCGTAAAGCTCTTGGAAATCTTAAAATTTCATGAAAATCATTCTAAAAAAAACTAAATAAAAAAATTCCAATAAAAATTCAAGATATAACAATTAAAACGCACCAAAACTTTTTAAATCCTAAAACGTTTTTCAATCTGGCTTCCCTTTCGAAATCCGTTTCCGCTTAAAATTTGGCAACACTGTTTTGCAGTGTGTTGTTGTTGTAGAAGTTGCTTTTGTTGTAACACTGAAATTTTCAGTTCACTCGACTTTCCATCATTTTTCGGCTGCTTGTGAGGCGCTTCCGCTACCACTTTCGGCGAGAAGTCGTCGTGCATTTGCTGCCTTCGCTTGGCGTCGCTCTCAAAACGGAAGTGACGTCAGCAGTGAAAAATGAGAGCTTATTTTGAAATATTCGTAATTTCGTTTGTTTTTTTTTTCGTTTGATTTTTTTTATATATATTTTGCATTAAAGTTTACTGATTCTTTCTATTCAGCGCTGATCAAATTACTTGCAATTCCTTCAATATTTTCGTTAAAACTCTTCAATTCCTTTCTCAACAATTCGTTACGTTTCTTTCTCTGCAGTTCGTTACGTTTCTTTCTCAACAATTCGTTGCGTTTTTTCCCCAGCAGTTCGTTACGTTGTTTCTGACACTAAATTCGTTACACAATTTTGCTCGCTACAAATGCAATTCGTTCAATGTTCAGCAAACAGCAAATTTTCCGCCAACAAAGCGTTTCGTGAAGATAATTTTCCTCTTGTTCGAAAAATTCTTCTACTCCGGAAGAACCGAGCTTCGGCCGGAAACCCCGGCAGTTCTTTCGCTTCGGTCGGACACCGATTGACTGACTGGCCCGGCGAAGCTTTTCTGACAGCAGCTCGCAAGTCACTCGCCTCGCAAGTACTCGTCGCCGCCTACGCTGGGCGACGCGAAGCTTTTTCACCGCTTTTTCACCGCTTTTTCACCGCTTTCTCACCGCTTTTTCACCGCTTTTTCAAGCATGATTTGCAAGCTTTCTCAAATTCAGATCTCTGCAGTTTTTCTGCCCCCCACAACTCGGACAAAAAAGAGGCAAAATTGAGAGCAGGAATTTAGAAATTTTCACGCTTTGGTTGCTTTGTGGGAATTTTGCCGGCTTTTAGCGGCGTTTTGCGTGCTTCAAGCAGAGGTGACCAGATGGCAGAGAAAAGCTCGGTGTATCCTGTTCTCGCTGGTTGGGAGGGCGGCGGGAGTGGGAGGGGCAGACACATTTTATTTTATTTTTGCGCAACAGTTACGCGGAGACGTTCAAGAACAAAGTTTGCGCAATCGCTACCCCGCAGCTGCTAATTTATTATCATAACAAGCAGATTCGCGTTGAAGCGCCTCGGCAAAACTCGAAATTGTCGAAATGAAGAGTTAATTGATCCAGTGGATTTTGGTTGCAATATACAGGGTGGTTGCACGAATACAGGGTGGAGGCCATTTATATTTCTCGCAAATGCGTCAGCCAAATTGTGGAATTTTCAAACTTACAGCATGATAATAAATAATTTTACAAATATTCTAATTAACATGTTTTTTAAATTTTTTTAAATTTTTTTTTAATTTTTTTTTAATTTTTTTTTAAATTTTTTTTAAATTTTTTTTTTAATTTTTTTTTTTAATTTTTTTTTTAATTTATTTTTTTTTTTTAATTTTTTTTAATTTTTTTAAAAATTTTCTTTTACAGCGTAGAAATTTTGGAAAGCTTTAAATCTAGAAATGTTTAAGTTTTAAATTCTCGTGCATACATTCGAAATACTTACTCTTGATCGATTTTTTATTATATTTTCATCACTTCTTATTTTATTTCCATCACTTTTCAGTGTTTCTCTTTTCTTTTCAACTTTCCTGAGCGTTTTAATTTAAGCGCAGCTCTCGTTAAGTGGAGCTTTTCGTTCAAAAATGTAAATGCAATTTTTGATTTTCTTTACTTCGCGTTAAAAAATCGCGTCGTAAAAGTTCGTTGAAGTTATCAGTTCTCGAAAGTCATTATTCGAAAATCACGTCCACTCGCAGACTGACTAAATAACACTGAAATCCTCAATTTCAATCACTTCACTTCGCGTAAATCGCATTCTTTAGCTTTCTTCATTTCTTCAAAGATACGAAAGATACGAAAACTACTTCGTCGAGTTCATCTAATTTTCCAATTCAGTGCACCGAATTAGATTTAGCAAATTCCTAAATTCCTCGAATAAATTTCCCCATTCAGCTCCTGTTCGTGCTTCCGTTCGTCTCCTCCGCGGACAGCAGCCGCGACCGATCGAGTTCGATCGAGTTGGGATGGCGAACTGAGCACTGAATGCACTGCACTGCTGACCGGAGCAGAGAAGCAACTCGCACGCAGGAAAAGCTGTGGAAACTTCAGCGGCACTCTAAAAATAGCGTCACGCATTCGCCATGTTGAACGAACTGCTGCACAATTAAGAGGTTCGCTGGTTGTTTGCGGTTGTTGTTGTTGTTGTTGCTGCTCTCATTTGTCCACGTTCAGCAGCACAACAATCGCTCGATTTTTTAAAACAACAATTAGAACGCGCCAGTCAATTTTCCCGAGCGTTCCCGAGTCGCTCGAAAGTCATCATCATGGCTGCGCTCGTTTGCAAGCAACGCATCAGGAGATTTTTCACGCCTCAATACAGCGAAAGTATTAGAAGACCATTTTTGTAGCACACAAAAACGCCGCACGAAGTGAAGAAAATCGTTTTTTCTTCTTCTGCTCGAAATTTGTCATGTGTCAACCTGAATCAACGCGAGGCATTCGCTCTACATGTGAATGGCCGACTTGTTATTTGTTTAAAAATACGCTTTTGTGTAAAAATACTTTTGTTTAAATGTTGTAAATACGATGCGCTGCGCGAAGATTCGTTGTTTAAGCTTTATTTAGTCGGTAGCGATATTTTGGAGCACACGAAACATTCCTTTTATTGCCAAGAACATTTATATTTTATCCAAATTACTTTTAATTTAGAAATGTCTCATTATAATGTTAAGAAAATTCAAAACACTTTTATAAACTTCAAATAACAGATATAATAACGGATTCCCATAAAAGTGTCCTTCGTTTCTGCGAGAATAATGCCGTTATTTTTAAACCCACACGTGTTTTTACTTACTACACATCCGTGTCTAAGTCGGGACTCGAACCGACAATCTCTAGAGTGTGATGTAATAATACAGTTCGTATTTTTCCCGCTAGAGCTCCTAATTCTCTTTCTGAACGCAACCCAAGGCTGCCAAAACTATTGTCTACCGTTGTTACCAGAAACATACATTATACAAAATCCATTTAACCGCAGGCAATAAATAAAAATAAAATTACAACTGTTTGTGAATTGATCTTCTTAAAAATTAGATTTCCGTAAAAGAAACAATTTATGCAGCACATAAAAAATCTCACTACAATACACAGAAAGAGCGAAATTATTTCCCTATATAATATGCCTTCCTTATTTCTCGTCCACTCTCTTTCTCAAAGATTTTCCTACATTAAATAAAGTTTCCCAACTATTTCGCATGTCTATGGCAACTCTGAATTAGAATATGTACAGCGTTCATCTCTTTCTCTCACATGGTCTTTAAAAGGGTTGTCAAATATTACTCATCAAATCAGAAAAAAGTAAGCTCCACATTTTGCGCATTGAGCCGTTTCAGTAGACCGCTGTTTATTAATTAATAAAATCTATCCCTTGAACCAATATCTTCTTAAATAAAAACAAGTCAGAATGGTAAGTAACAAGAAAAATATTGGATGTAAACCCATATCATGTAGAAACAACACGCAGAAAACCTATCCAGCGATTGGCTTCCCGGTCACTATAAAGTGTGGGGAAGGACTGCGAACTGTGATTTTACATTAAAATTGGTATTTTTTCACGTTGTATCTCAGTTGGGGGATTTAAATATCTATGACTTTCCACAAATCGTTCTAAATATGTTTTTATATATACGGGTTCAACATAACCTCCAACGAACCTTCTCGTTGCAACGCTTCAGGTGACGCCTTGACTCGGGTGCATTTAACCGCTTCGGAGCGGTTCATCGAAGAGCCCATTTAATTCCATCAAAACTCATTAAAGGAAACCCCTTCCCTCTTGCTTCCAGCAACCGCAAATTGTATTATTGAAGGAGGGTACCGACTCCTCTCAGGGCAAACCACAACTGATTTCCAACATCAATGCGTGCCAGTCCATCGTCGACGCTGTGCGCACCACTTTGGGTCCTCGCGGCATGGACAAGCTGATTGTGGACGCCAACGGCAAGGCCACGATTTCCAATGACGGTGCCACGATCATGAAGCTGCTCGATATCGTGCACCCTGCCGCTCGGACTTTGGTGGACATCGCCAAGTCGCAGGATGCTGAGGTGAGCGCTGTGCCATTGCAGCATTTATATCCGTTTACTTCAAGTGCCTTCCTACAGGTCGGTGACGGCACCACCTCCGTTGTGCTGCTTGCTGGCGAAATTCTCAAGCAGGTCAAACCGTTCGTTGAGGAAGGCGTACACGCACGCATTATCATCAAAGCCATTCGCAAAGCCTTGGCACTCTGCATGGAGAAGATCAACGAGATGGCCGTGCATGTGGAGAAGCAGTCCGCGGAAGAGCAACGCTCTCTGCTCCAGAAGTGCGCCGCCACCGCCTTGTCGTCGAAACTGATTCACCAGCAGCGCGACTTCTTCTCCAAGATGGTCGTCGACGCTGTGCTCTTGCTCGATGACTTGCTGCCTCTGAACATGATTGGCATCAAGAAGGTCACGGGCGGATCGTTGGAAGAGTCGCAGTTGGTTTCTGGCGTTGCCTTCAAGAAAACGTTCTCCTACGCTGGCTTCGAAATGGCACCCAAGTCCTACAAGGACTGCAAAATAGCCATGCTGAACATCGAGCTCGAGCTGAAGGCTGAGCGCGACAACGCCGAGGTGCGCGTCGACAATGTGAAGGAGTACCAGAAGGTGGTGGACGCCGAGTGGCAGATTCTCTACAACAAACTGGCCAAGATATACGAGTCGGGGGCCAATGTGGTGCTTTCCAAGCTGCCCATTGGCGATGTGGCCACGCAGTACTTTGCAGACCGCGACATGTTTTGCGCCGGTCGCGTGCCCGACGAGGATCTCAAGCGCACGATGAAGGCTTGCGGCGGTGCTGTGATGACCACAGCGAATGACATCAAGGCCTCCGTCTTGGGCCAGTGTGATTACTTCGAAGAGATTCAGATCGGCGGCGATCGCTTCAATATCTTCAAAGGTTTGCTACTTACTAAGCTAATTGGTTGCGTACCATCTTAAAAGATCGTATTTTGTTAGGATGTCCACAAGCAAAAACGTGCACCATCATTCTGCGTGGTGGCGGCGAGCAGTTCCTTGAGGAGACTGAACGATCCCTGCACGACGCCATCATGATCGTTCGCCGTACGATTCAGCACGATTCTGTTGTTGCTGGTAAGTTAAAATAACTTTTGGAATCTTGCATAAACAGTTAGATTCAGTTAGAAATTTAGTTGGAAATGAAATATACGAATGAGTTGGAAAGGAAATTTACGAGCGAGATGAGAGGGTTTCCCTGGTGAGCACCTTAGAAATTTACAAAGTTAATATTTATCTACTGCCTAAAATGTTGCGCTTGCCTATTCAATCGCCAAAAATAAGTAAAGTCAGCAAAATGTTGCCACTATTTAGTCTATTCAATTCCACGCATGCAAACTGCTGCATACCACATGCGATCATTTTGTACCAACATGCGAACTCCTTTGCCGCAAATAAATCATTTGACGGCTTTTCCTCGAATGGGGGAAATACTCGCCCAACACTGCGCCGCAAGCAGTCGGTGCTTGCAAATTTCTTCCGAAATTTGCATCGCATTTACAAATGGGAGCAACACCAACGGAGAACAAGCTACGAATGTAGTTGGAAATTATTTCGCAGCACGTATACACTGCCTGGGTTTGGCTCTGGCACTGGCTCTGGATAAACGAGTCGTTAGACTTCCCACATGTGAGTGCGGAGCACTGAGCAGACAGGAGTCCCCACCTCCTGTACCGCCGCATTCATTCATGTTGCCACATAAACTTTAGTTTTTCGAACTGTAGCAATTCTCTGAAAGTCATGCTCACTGTTTTGTTTTATTTGCGAGTTTTATTGATTTTTAAAGTCTTACAGTGAAAAATATGTGAAAATTGATCTTTGAAAACTTGCAGTTGTTAAAGGAAATAATCATCAGCCTCACATTCACTCAACTTACAGATCTCCGGATGTGACTCTGCGCTACCTACAACTCTCCACGTCTACGGTCCACCTACGCGCAATCGTTTCATCCTCGACTTTCGTGGTAGATTCAGCAGTTTTGTCGCTTCCCACTCCCCCCACCATTTTTCGCGGTTGCATTAATTCAAGCCGAAACCCGCACTCTACAAATTTTCCCTCCTCCTCAACCACGTCTTTCGACTTCTTATTCGTCGAAGCGCTTCAAATGTTCAGGGATTTGTGGGCACGTATTTCCAATTTCTTAATTTTATTGTGCCTTCGTTACTAGCATTTCTTGCCCTAAAATGTGTGATATTTTGATCCGCTTCTTGTACGATTTGTTATGCTGAATTTTCACTTCTCAGTAATAATTTGAGTCGGGCAGCCGGAATAAAAGGTGGCAAGTTTTGTTCAAGGCATCAAATTTGAAATTGTGTTCGTGGTTATTGCTAAATTTGTTGGCCGCTTATTAAAGTAAGAAAATTATTATAACTATTCTCTGATTTAGGCAATTTTGGTCGCATCTGTTTATCCTGCTTCGATTATTTTAATGGCAAACGTTTATTGGATTAAGATGAATAATTAATTAATTTAATTTCTGATTTCTAATCTGAGTGAAACATCCTTAAAACAAACTTGAATTTAAAAGTCTGATTGCAACGTAAGGCTTCTCAACGCACCCGAAGTCCACGAGGGCCATAAATAATCGTGAAATAATTGCAATGAGTTGCAGTAAATGTTTTATCTGCCAAAACAATCAGCAGAAAAATATCAGTTGGATTTCTGCTGAATGTGAGGCACGTAAATCGGCCAGAGGCGCGCTCGACTAACGCGGCCAGTTGCAGGCAACCAGCCAGTCGACCAGCCGCTGGTCGATTTGTCGCCTGCGAAACAACGAAAACTCTTTCCAGCTACGTGTTGGCGGCTCTCATACCGGCGGTTTGGCGGTTCAACTCTGGTTTTGGCAGTGGGTTGGCTGCTGTCTGCCTGCCATCTTGACTGCTGCCCAGATTCGAAACGAATCAAATTCGCTGCGGGCAACCACTTTTTTGGCAGAAAAGAATTTGTTATGCTTTTCTGCACACAAACTTTTTTCCACAAACTCTTTTCCTCGTTCTTTTTATTCCTCAGCATGATGGGAAGAACTTGTTTTCCGTTTTGAACGGGCTGAAAACGAACGTCGGCTGCCTGTAATGAACGTTCGTTATGTGCTGGTTAATTGGTTCGAATTTCGGCCCCTAAATTAACCGCGTTTCGTTATTACCTCGATATCCTGCTCGAGTAATCTCTGCCTTGATTAGTATCAACATTTCAATCGCAGATCCGGCAACGTATGTGCAATAAAACTATTTTTGCCTCCAGCAATAAGGAAACGAGTCGCTTGGTTTTTGCGGCAGCTGAAATAGTTTGTAAAACTGTTAAATACTTTGTGTTGTAGCGCAAAAGTTAATTGAAGGCACTTAAAATGCATGTAAAAGTGTGTGGATACAAATTGAATTGGCTTAGAAACGAGAGGATTTAATTAAACTGGAAAGCATTTTTAGTCGGAAGTAATAAATAAAAGATGAGTGATTAATCGGAAGTGCTTTTCATTAATTGAATTTTTGTGCTTCCTTATTTTCGTCTTCATCAAGCCGTAGAAACGGTTCACGCTAAAGTTTTCGTTCGATGAAAATAGTTGTGTTATCTTGGAAATCTAATTATATTCCCCGAAAAACAAGACTTGAAGTCTGTGAGAAGTGGGCGTGGCAGCCGCCCATCAAGAGTCTTATTAAAATGGGCGTGACAGCAGATAAACCCCGCCAATCTTTCTAGAGAAGCTTCGTCCTGACACAACTAACCCCAGTTGAGAGTTCCTTGATACCTTTCATAATAAACTAGATACGGCTTTCATGACGAAAAAAGTGGGCGTGGCAGTAGGCCAACCACTCCTACGGTGTCTCCGAACAGATCTTCACGGTGCAGCTTTTATTTAAGCTGTGAAAATCGCTCGAAACTGCGTTCCAGAACTGCGAGTCGTCAAGGTGCTCGAAAGTGGCCGCTTGCATTAGAATGCTAAACTAAGACTTCAGCTGAAACTGTTCACTTAAACACAGATAATCGCGGTCTGACCTACCGCAGTGATCGCTCCGTGTCCATTCCAATTTCAAAGTGCTCTCCGTTGCTGCGCTTCAGTACCACCGAGTAGCCTGCAGCGCTTCCAGGTAAACAAAGACTTTTCTGATATTGTGTTGACAAAGCTTTCGCATAAATATGAATGTTGTTGATATTTTTATTGTTCTTTTAATAAAATTATCAATAAGTTTGTTTTAAATACGCTGAGTGCACGAAGGGTGTGGCTCAGTATTGTCGCAACTTCGTATTTTTATCAAGTATCGTTGATGGACGTCTGACTTAACAAGTTATTTTTAATCTTGTGGTCAAATTGAAATGGGAGCGACAGAATTCTTTCTGTTTTCCAGACATGTTCTTTATTTGGCAAGGAATCTAAGGATTCGAACCTCCAAAAGCCATTTTCGTTTGCTGCGCCCACTCTTTTTATTTTCGTTTTTGTCCAGCAATTTGGAGGCACGAAGCAGAAATCCGTAAAAAAACACGTTAATATCACTCCCTCCTTGACACGGAACCGGGACGGCACCTACTTTCTAAAAAGCCAACACGCTCCTCGTCGCTCTGAGCCACTTCAGTTGTAGAGCGAGCCACTTCACCTGAAGCCTTTCAGAACAAGACGAAAACTCCTTTCGTTGCTTGCAGCAGACAACTTGATTCTTGTTGGGAATTTTTGCCGCTTACTGAGCTTTCTTGTTTTGCTTGCTTGGCTAAGCAAATCTTCCTGCAGCTTCTTTCTGTTTTTTTATATTTTTATATCGTTTCGTTGCATTTTAAAGAAGATCAGCTTTATTCTGGATGAAAGTCCCTGAGTGTTCCTGTAGCTTTTAAATGTAAACTCCCGGGAAGATCAGAATAGCACTGTATCTAAATTTATGTAAATTCCTTCGGAATCTGTAACTTGATGAAATTGTAATTCTTCTTCGAAAGACGTCAACACCAACCCAAGCTAAACGCGGGTGAAAAACGTGGTCGAGGTTTGCATAAACGGCGGATGTTGGCGTTTTTTTTTTTTTTGCTTTGCTCTGAGAATAACAAGCAAACGTGACTGGTTACGATTACAGTTGCTGCTGTTGCTGTGATTGCCTGATGAAAGCAATAAAAAATAAGAGCACAGCGCTGGATTCTACTTGCAAATTTATGACATAAGCAGACATTTTTATTACACGACCGTATTCGCTACTGAAGGTTGGCTTGTCGTCTAACACGCAGTTGCAAAAAGTCACGTTGTTCCAGGCATCTGCGTTTGCAGCCCGGCCTGCCAACTCGGATGTGTTTCATCCCATTGCCAGCTCTGCAGTCTTTAAGATTTCAAATTGATTCTGCATAAACCCTCTGTGAAGTAAGAGGGCTTTCCAAAAATTCCGATACGAGTGCCCGTGCAAGGAGCAGACGAACGGGGGTTGATTTTATCGTTGGTGTCAGCACAGACGCTCTCACTACACGTTCACTGAGCGTCGTGCTCCCCACGACAAGGAAGGCCGAACGAGCACAGCGACGTGCCTTTATCTGGCCTTCGGCATGAACTCTCTGAGAATTATAAAGTTGGTGCTCTGCACGCTAAGGCTAAACATTGCCAGCGGTTATTTTTAGAGCAGTTCTGCGAGTTTGCATTCTCCCGCCACAAACTGAACTGGCGGGGAACAAGTTTCTGCTACCCTATCTAACTTCAATTTAAGTCGCTTGATACTCGTGTTCGTCCGTGTTGAAAGCTCTTTGCTTGTCTCTTGTCCTCCCTTTTGTTGAAATCCCTTATTTCTTATTGTATTTCCCTGAAGTGCAGCGCACCCTGGAGTCGACAACTCCAGACTGTTATTAAGTTTGTTGTCATGAACACACTCACTAAATTCCGCGTTGGGCTGTCACAACCTTCTTTCTGGAATCCAACGACATTTATTTTCCATTCCGCTCAGGTTACCTAAGTTCCCGGTCTGGCCGCCCGGTGACTCTACCCAGCAACGTGACGCGAATGGCTTGGTGACGACAATTCAAAACTCCAAAGACGAGCACATCAACTCCACTGGATTTAAATGACTTTACTGCGAAAATCACTGCACAGACCGCGTGACTTGTTTCAGAAAAGCTGTTAGTCTCCTCAATATTCTCGGAACCTTTGGTTCCATTCGAAATTTAATCAATTTCCAGCTTTTCCTCGCTTCATCGACGACGGGTCAAATCAGTTTGCAGCCAATTACGGCGTTCGTTTTAAAACCGAATACCGAGTTATCGCAGTCATAGCTACGCCGTGTTTTTATTACATAACTTGTGCTTATCTAGAGTTTTTGCTTATATTTATTATCAACTTGTTCGTTGTTGCTTTCTGTAGTTTCTGCTGCTGCTGCCGTTGGTTAGTCGTCAACATTTGCCTGGTCGCTGTGGCGGCTGTTGCTGCATTTTGATTACTCGTTCGTTCGTTTGTTTCTTTAGTTTTCGCGTAGATTGTGCAATGTTTGCATTCAGATGGATGCACGTACACATCAGCCCACACACACACACACACACTCACTCGCACAACTTTTAAATGCACTTTTTGTATCCATGACAAGTTTATTGACCCCACTGCACTGCGTTTGCACTAGTTGTTGTTGCTGTTCTCGCTGCTGCTGAAGTTGAGTTGTTGCTGCTTTTGGTTCTTGTTTCTTTACGTCAATTTTTGCTGCTCGTTTTGCTTCTAGAATTCATAAAAATTAATAAAAAAAACACTGCAATGTGTATGCAATCATGCTTCTTCTTCTTTCCTTCTTCTTCTTCTTCGTTGGATGTTGTTTCGTTACGTGTTGTTAGTATTTGGCTAAATAAAAAGCTCAGAATTCGAGTTTCTGTCGTCGTTTTGTTGCCTTTTATATTCTGTTGCGCGCGGCTCAAAGCAGCTACTTATACTTCACTTTGCAATGGAAACACAGACAGCAACATAAACGGCAACAACGACAACTGCAAGCAACAACAACGCTAAGGCAAAAAGTGCATTGGCCAAACGTCTTTGACGGAGTGTCGCAATGGCGCAGCGTAACGAAACCCCACAAGAGCGCGACGTAAGGGAGGCGAGTATCGATTGCTTAGCTGGGATGGCGCTCGTACCTCTCCGCGCATCTGCCTCGCTCGTCTCTTTGTCCGTGTGTCAGTTGTGCGCAAACAAGTAGTCGGCTAATGCCAGCGGAGAGAACACGAGAGAGGACAACATGCTGAGAATAATGAAGTCGCAGCTTAAGTCGAGTAAAAGTGTTGAAAGTCAGCGAGCGTTTAAACTTTAAAAGTAAAGATGGGAAATTAAACGAACCCATTCTGAGTATTTTTGTGGAATATTTATAAAAACTCTATTGCAGTTTTTCATTATCTATTGGCAGCTCAGGCTGTGAAAACTGTTTTCGAACTACAGTCTTAAACTTGGTTCACCTTTGGCAGGAGGTGCTGAAAGGCGCTCAACTGCTCTGCTAACAGCGGCGATGTTGTGAAACTGGTTTGCCACGAACCAACAATAACAACAACGACAACGCCGACTAGCTAGCAACAGAAACTACAACAGCAACAACGTGAAGCCAACAAAAAGCACCTTGAATCAGTGCGATGACTCATGCAGCTCGATTAGCTGGTTCGTGAAGAGCAACTAAGTTCAGCCGCAACTGAACTGCGATAATTTAAATCGTAGAAGTGCAACTTTGTGACGAAAGCAACCTTTTGAAAACAGGGAATGTGCTGTCCGTGCCAGATGCGCGAAGAATCTTCCACGCTCTTCAACTCTTCAAATGTCGATCTGCCGATTGCGTCGCTTTGAGGTGTAAAAGATGTCGCGACTGCTCCCCACTCCGTGCAGACCAGATCAGATCGGATGCCTGCTACTCCTCAGTTTTCGCGATTTTTATTAATATCCTTAGTTTTTGCTAAATACGCACGGATTTCTTTACCTTCAGTATTATTTTGCGATGTCTTTCGACGACGGTGAAAAGTGGAACGAAAAGCTGCAGGTTTTCTCAGCGGGTGAGGTCGCCTTGAGCTGTAATTCGCGTTACGTACGTTCCATCCACGTTTTCTGTGCTCTGACATGCGTGTGTTGGACGGACTGTCAGTATTGATTAGTCGTCTGCAGCTGATGTGGCGAGTCATGATTTTTTTCAGTATCTTTCGCTCTGCCATCTTCTTCAATATCAATTCCAAGAAGTTGAAGACCCAGTGAAGCCTAAAACAGGCTTCAGTGATTTTGCCTCATTGTATCAATTCTTTCCCCTGCTTTTTAGCAGTTAATTTAATTCAATTCATCTTATTTTCCTTGTTTTTATGTTAATATTCACTTTTTACTGGTTTTTACTCGTTTTTTTCGATTGCTGTTTGCATGGCTCATTTTATTTTGTTGACCCGAATTCACTCAACTACCGCCGCCGCCGCCACCACATCGTTGTTGCAAAAACAAAGCGAGTTTCCTCGCACTGGAACTGCATAAATTTTTCAATTGAAATCACTGATGTTGCTGCGATGGTTTTATTTTTGCATTTATGCTGAATTATGCATTGTCTTGTATTTATTTTGTCAATTAAATTCAATTTTCTGTGGTTTTGATTTGCATTAAAACGATTTTCGTGCTCTCTGTGTCATTTTTCAGGGGTTTCAGTTGATTTTCATGAAAGCAAATCCATCGAATCGTATTGGATTCCATTTTCCAGTATTTCTATTATTGTAAAAATATAAAATTCGGTTTTATAAAATGCCTTTTCATCCATTGCAACACCACTGTTGCATTTACCTGACTGAATCGAAGTTGCAGATCCGATTTCGTGTCTTTTGTTGCACGTTTTAGATCCCCACGATACGCAAGACTCGCTCAGCATTGCCTTGAAATGCGTTTTATCATTTCAAATATCTGTTATTCACACCGAAGACCTCGAAAGGTTCAATGAAGTCAATCAAATCATTTTTCTCTTCACTCCCAGGTCTTCAACTTATTCGCTTTCGCGCTTTATATCTGGTTTCTCTGTCTCCCCAACTGTGAACTGGCTATCTGACTTGTGGTTTTCAGTTAGCCGCACTCGTAAACCCGATTTTACTTCTTCACCACTTGTAGGATTTGAAAAACCATCTCGATGAAAAACCAGAAAAAGTACGAAATAAAAGTTCACACCATCGGCGACTGATTTGAAGCGGATTTAAAGAGGAGATAAACATTTAAAGCTTTCTATCGCTTCCAGATAGGAGAACTTTGATTAGATTTGATGACTATTCACGAAATTCGATGAAATATCATCTGCAAACCATCTAAAAATAAAAACTAAAGGTCAACCTGATATCGATGACCCGCCATGAACGTTTCTATAGGCAAAAAACAATGAAATCTACTGGTTTCTACGACATTTTAATGCTTTTGGCCAACGTTGTTGTCATTCGCATAAATCTCTACTGTTTGTGATCATTTATCATCTTCGCTCACCTCTCCTCGACTTCAGGGGTTTTTTTAGCCTCAACTAACGTTTAAAACTCTGCTGCAAAAACAAAGAAATAAATCTTGATTCTTCTCCGTCCTTCAGTTTATATAATTCTTTCAGTCATTTTCAAAGTTTGCTTGAAATTATTTCTAATTCCTCTTCATTTCTCTTGATTTGCAGGTGGTGGCGCTATTGAGATGGAACTGTCCAGAATTCTGCGCGACTACTCGCGCACCATCGCAGGCAAGGAGCAGCTGCTGATCGCCGCGATCGCCAAGGCTCTGGAAGTGATTCCTCGCCAATTGTGCGACAACGCCGGCTTCGATGCCACCAACATCCTCAACAAATTGCGCCAGAAACACGCTCAGGGTGAGTACGCATTAGCTGGCCATCAGCACAGTATGTGTGTGTACATGTGGGACACCAGTATCCTAGTTGATAATATTGATTTTCGCCCCCTCCGATGACACCACTTTGGTGAAATTGGCCAAAATCTGCGTTTCTGCGGGGGGATAAAATGACTGGAACCGCACACAAACTACTCTTCACTCCTACATCGCCCGCTACGTACCATCCGCACCCCATTTCCTACTTCTCCTCCTCCTCCTCCATCACTCCTGCCGTGGGTACTTCGTTGGTGTCCCCAATTCTGTGCGCCGTGTGAATGACCGAAGTTTTGCGACGAGTGAGGCAGCAGGCAAAAATGAGGCTGCCAACAAAATATCTACCGGGGCCTGCTTGCGGTCCCCACTCCCGGCAGATTTCGTTTTGATGCCCCACTGAGATTGTGCAAATATTTGAAAAAGCAAACGAATAAATTTGCACTGTGTAGTTTTCGGAAAGTGGGTGAATTTCTGTTGACATTGACACTGAAAAGCGTTCAGATTAGCCAGTAACTAGTTTTACTTGCTAATCGTTGATAAACTAAATCAGTGTTGAAGTCAAAAAAAGTCCTAATTAAAATTTACACGTGGTGGATTTGACGTAGCGTACTCAACACTCAATAAAGCTCGCTGCTCTCGCAGGCCCTCAACACGTTTTTTAATGAATTGTCGAATTACTTTACCCCTTCCAACAGGGTCCGCAGTTCGGCGTACGTGGCTTTTTGCCATTTCATGCTACAAATTTATTGTGTTTTTGCCTAATCATCTATTTACTCATGTGCTGAGTTCTCTTGAATGCCTTTCTAAACAGTTTCGTGTAGAGTTTATAAAGGCCGAGGTATTCTTATCGATATTTATATTGAATTTTCAAGGCATTAAAATGGTAAAGGTCAGTCCGCGATTCATATGCGCGATTTTCAGTATTTATTGCCTTGCCGTTTGCTTGGAATTTACGTTTTTCATAGAAATTAAGCGATTTCTTCAGGAAATATTGAAATTTATAACTTCCAATATTTTGCTGTAGATTTTGGCTGCTCCCATCACTGTTAATCCTCACCCACACTCCCGTCCTTCCCTTTATATATAACAAAATAAACTTACAGCTGTGTAGTGTTGCGCCTCTTCTTTCTCGTTTTTGTTTTCTATTATCAAAATTTATGCATTTTTGCAAAGATTTCTATTTCATTGCTTCTTTGTTCTTCTGTTTTATTATTTTGTTTACATCCAGCATGACTGCAAATTTATTGGCTCGCAAGTCAGCTATAAATTTGGTTATTTTTGTATTTTTTGCTGAGTCAAAATTATTCGAATGACATACATTCAGTCTTCCATAACTGAATTCTTCATTTATTTGTAGTTGCCATTGTTGTCCTAATAACGTGGTAAATATTAAAAAATTTAATTTTCATTTGATTACCGCCTTAAATTTTATCTTATCTCACAATACATGGAGATTTTAGTGTTAATAAATTAATAATTTACTCATCTTTCAGCATTTAAAAGAAAATTCACTTAATCGTAGTTTATTTTTAGCATTTTTATGATTAACTGATGACTTGCGCTCCAATCAGTATATCAAATTTGAGCTTTTTCGGCAGAAAATAAACTTTTTTCTTACTTAGCAGAAGTTTCTGCTGACTTGCCAGCTAAAAATAAATAAAATACTTTTCTATTCTGTGGAGTTTCTGCTTCTAATCTCTCATTCCAACAGCAGTAAAACAGATTTCATTGAGATTTCGTTTCGTTTTATATAGAAAGTGTTAAATTTGCAACTACGTATTTAATACGCAGCCAGCAATTTAATCCACTTGGTGGTCGTCGCTTCTTATTTCATTTTATTGTTAAATCGCAAGGTTTGACGTCAGCCAAGTTGACAACAAATAATCGACTAAATGTGCCGTTATTTTACTTATTTACTTATACATGCTCAGCATGTTTTATCATCGTTTTCATCATTAACAAGCTTTTTACTACTCATTCGCTCGTGTTCAAATGGTTGTTGTTGTGGCTGCTTCTTCGTTTTCTTACTGTTTCCAGGAAGCACTTTTGCCAAACTTTTTTTTCTTTTGTGGCACTTTTTTTCTTCAGTAGCGAGTTTTAGGGAAAATGAAACAAAAGGTTGAAGCTGGAATCCAACGCCCACAGGCATTCAACTATACCGACGTACACACTTCAGTCTAGGGTGGGCTGCAGGTTCAGAACTGTGAAATACGATGACTTTGAGAGGTAGGATTTTCCACTTTCAGGCAAAGGGAAACGAGAAACGTGGGCAGAAAGGATCTCCATTTTTATGCGTTACTGGCGAAGCAGGCGCGTCTTCCCCCCCCCCTCAGTATTTTATCGTGTGTTTGAGTTCAAAATTGAAGATGTAGTAAATGATGTGGAATAACTTCAGTGTTTCGGAAGGAATGGGTAGCCCTAATGGCGCGACTTGCTTGCCGCTCGCTATCGTTTTTAATTCCAGCACTCCAATGCATGCGTTCCCGTCCTCATGCGTCGCAGAAATCGTGGTTAAAAGCAATCGTAGCTCGGCTGTAGTAATGCAACAGCAACAACAGCAGCTTAAACGGGTTTGAGTCCGCGTTTTCTGTGCACCCTGATGGTTGTTTTGGCCCTCTGTAGCCCTGTCAAGGCGTGCGTCCGGTTATCGTTTTAAATTGTTGCGCTGGTGAGGAAGCCTTTAATTTGGCCTGAATTGATTTGGCCAGAGCACGAATCCGTCTATAAATCACGATTGCGGGGGACTTTAATTTGTATTTTTGCAATGATAACGTAGTCTGCCATATTAAGTCCTCATTAGTGGATAATTCAACTCTTTCGGATTTTCCTATTCGCCACAACTTTTATAACTCATCCTGCTTCTTACTTGTTGGTTCATCCACTTGCAATTAAGTGGACTTTTCAACATCAGCTCGTCGTTTTGGTCCTTTTGCTTCGCAATAACTCGGGATATTAATAGTCCAGCGATGAACCCTGGATATCTAGAATGGTGTCTGCGATTTAGCTGTCTATTTTCTGCTCGCTCCTGGTGACGAAATTCGGAGCCGTTTGTTGTTGCTGTCGAGCTCGTGTCAGGACTATTTTTAATGCTGTCCAGGCCAGCAGAGCGTCTGCTGTAATCAGGGGAGACACACAAACTCTACGAAGAAACATTCGAAATTTTTTCTCAGTAGATATTTTCGTTATTTTGATTATTAATTTATTCTCAAGAGAGTCCTGTGTCAGTGCTGAGATTCGCAGAAAATCGCATCGCGTAAAATGATATGGAAATCTTCCTGGAATCCTTCTCATTGCCTTGCGTTTTCCCTTCATTTTCCTTTTAATTTAAACATTAAAACAATAATTGATAAGAAGATTCACTTTTATTTAAGTTTTTAATTATAAAAAATCAGAATCACACAGTTTCCAGCTCTCGCTCCTTCCCCTCCCCCTCTCCTCGTGGTGGCACTAAAAGTAAATCGTCTCCTTGCCACTCTTGCCGAACACGCGCGTCTTGATGCAGCCGCCCACCTCCAGCGACTTCCGGAGCTGCTCGTGCCACATCTTGAAGCAGGGCGTCTCGCAGAGGCCCGGCATCCCGGGACACGCCTCGCAGCAGGACTTGGAGAAGGTCAGCATGCCGGCCTTGCGGCACACGCGGCACTTCTTCTTCATCACCTTGCCCTGGCGCCGCGGTATGATCATCGGCCGGTGCTCCACTTCCAGCAGACTCGCTGCATTGTTCTGCTGCTGCTGTTCGCCCACCGGCTCCTCCTGCTCCTGCTCGTCCTCGTCGTCGGCGCTCTCCTGCACACTGGTGGTGCGCTTCTTCTTGGCCTCCCCTGGCGCGCCGCCCTCCGGCTGCTGCGACTCACTGCCATCGCTCAGCAAAATACGCACGAATTCCTGCCGGAACTCCGCGTAGGTCTTCAGTATCGTCCTGTCGCGCAGGTGCAGCTCGGTGAAGCGGGTGCGGCCCAGTTGCGCGTGCATGATGTACAGAATGTAGGCGTTGAACACCATCAGGTTGAACACGTAGACGGCCAGCTGGCGGTCCCACTTGAGCTCCTTGTGCTCCAGGCCCAGCTGGTAGCACGTCAGGTTCTCCTTCATGTCCTCGTTGAGCTTCCAGTTGAGCTGCCAGTTGAGCTCCTTGACGATCTTGGGCTTGCGGTCGGCGGTGCGCAGCGAGGTCTCGTTGGCGTAGATGGCCAGGCAGTCCGAGCTGAAGAAGTACTCGCTCTTGTAGCGGTTGCGCCACTTGCCCATCATGATGGAGCCGGCGTACTTGGTGGCGAAGGTCTTCGGCTCCAGGTTGGTGAGGATGAGCTCCTTGCAGTTGCCGTAGCGCTTGACGTCGACGAAGCCGGTGCAGTACGTCTGGTGGGCGGACAACTCGTGCGCCAACGCGTAGCTTCCGTAATATTTCGAGGCGTACACAGTGTGACCTGCGCGAACCGAGGAAAAACCCAAGAAAAATTTAGTGTAATGCGGAAACGCCTTGAGTGAGTTCCCACTGCTTACCCTTTCCGAGACGAGTACTCAGGAGCTGCTTTGCGAGGGCCACGCGCTGCGCCACCAGCAGCTTGGAGTTGCGTTCGTTTGCGCGCCGCTCGATGCGCTCCACGTCGAGCGCCAGTCGGTGTATGAGGCCCGTGTACTCCGTCAGCTGGTGCAGCAGAATCGAGTTGCAGCGGAACTTGGTGCTCATGTCGCTGTGCCAGCTGAACCTGCCCTTCCAGAACACGATGGGGTCGTTGAGAACCACACGCTGGCCGCACACGTAAATCTGCTCCATGCGAGCGTTGAAGAAGTCGACCAGCGGTTGGACGGTCGCAAAAGCCGGATCCCCTTGGAAATCCCCTGCGCCGCCTGCGCTCGCTGGTGTCGCACCTTCGCCCGCCTCGGCATTCGCACGGAGACTCATCAGCAGGTGGTCGAAACTCAGGACGCTCATGATCAGCTCGAAGCGCTTCAGGCTCATCTTGCCGCCGAATCCCTGGAATCCCCACAGCGCGTGCTCGTTCCAGTAGTCGGCCAGCGTGCGCAGCTTCATGGCGCTCATTTGCAGGCAGATGCCGAAGAACACCCTCATCTCGTCCTCGCTGATGTCCTGCAGGCCCAGCAGACCGCCTGCGTTGGCAGCCATCTGTTGCTGGGCGCGGGCGCGGGAGCGGGCGCGGGCGTTGCTGCTGCTCGTGACCCTCCGGAAGAACTCGTCCAGCGGCGACAGAACTTTCTCGATGTAGAAAATGGGGTTCAAGCAAGTGGGTCGCCCGTGCAGCCCGACATTGTGTTGCTGCGTCTTGAAGTTGCAAATCATGCGCGGCGCTGTGGGCTGATCAGTCCACGGGGGATCAAAGCAGTCGATTTCATCGTCGTCTTCGAAGGGAGGAATGAAGTCAAATATGATAAAATAACATTAAATGAATAGAAACTCAATCTACTAAAATTAAAAGCTTAAAAACTCGCAAACGAATCAGAGTTCTCTCCCCTCCCGCTCCCCCTTACAAAATAAACGCTCGCCGCCACATTAGCTCGCTCACTTGTGTAACTCACCCTCTATCAGTTCGTCATCGTCGCCCAGATCGACGTCCGAGTAGCCGTGCTCGTCGCTGTCGCTCTCGTGCAAGTCGAACTCGTCCTGAGCGTGCACGTCTTCGGAAAACTTGGTCGGCGCTGCGCTCGCGCTGCCGTTGCTGTTGCCGAGGCCGACGCCGCCGCCGCCAGATCCTCGGCCTGGCAGAGTCGCCGGGCCGCAGTGCAGCGAGGCGCCCGTGCCGTCCGTGTTTATCGCTGCTGTGGCGTTGGCGAGGAAACCGGTCGGCAGCTGGCTGATTATGAACAGCGTTGGCAGCACGGATTGCGGCAGCACCACCGAGCTGGCTTCGTTGAGCTGCTTATTGAGCTCGTCGACGTCCGGCTTGATGTCGGCGGCATCCTCTTCCTCCTCCTCCTCCTTGATTTCCACCTCGCAAGCATTGGCGGCGCTGCTGTCTATCCACCCTTCCATTGCAGTTGCTGCTGCTGCTGCTGCTGCCGTCGCCGCGGCTGCTGTGGCGGTGGTGGACACGGCCACTGTCGACGCAGCCGTCGTCACATGATGTGCGTCCGGTAGTCGAGCCCTTTTGCTGCGCCTCGTGTTGGATTTCGTGGTTATCTTGTCGCTCGGACTCAGCTTGGCTTTAATTTTACTACTTTTCCTGGTAATCTGACTCATTTTCCTCGTCAGCGGTTCCACACACGGAGCGATAGAGACAAAGACAAACTGTTCCAGCGTCGACTTCGGAAAAGAGAAGGAACCACAAAATGTGGAAGTGAAGCGATTCGGAGAGCGGCATTTCGCAGTGTTATTGTTGCTCCTGTTGCCTTCTCATGCGTTGTTGTTGCTGTCTCTTCAATTTTGTTTCGCCTCATAGCGGGCTTCTATTTCTGCTGTACTCGCAGCTGGTGCGCCTTCCTTGTCTCGCGCACGCCGAACCTGCATTGTTTGTCTCTATCGGCGGCGCGTCGGTGTACGTGCAAAATGCTTCATCTCGTTCTAGCCGGAAGGCTGCTCGCCTTCGTTCTCCCTCTAGTATCGTCAAATTGTTTCGTTTAGTTCGATGTCGTGTTCTTTCTTTTGCACACACACACACGCTCTCCTGCTGCAGCTGACGCCAGGGTTGCAAAGTAATCAAAAATTACATACATAAAAACTGGACCGCCGTTATTCTCGGAGGAAGAAAGGAATTGAAATTCGAAAAGCGATGAAGAATTTGGGGAAAATTGTGGGATTTCAAAAGGCGAAGGCGATTCCTTAACCCATTCACTCCCTGTTTTTCTAATAAGATAAAATGATTTTCAGCGCCTATTAATTTTCTGTATATTTCTGTTGCGACCTACTTTTGTTTAATCAGTTCCTCTACTTTTCTTCTTGCAGGCGGCAAGTGGCACGGCGTCGACATCACCAAGGAAACGGTCGCCGACAACTTCGAGGAGTGCGTGTGGGAACCGGCCATCATCAAGATCAACGCGCTCACCGCCGCCGCCGAGGCCGCGTGCATGATACTGTCCGTGGACGAGACCATCAAGAGCCCCAAGGCCGGCGACGCCCCCATGGCGGGCGGCATGGGGCGTGGCATGGGCCGCCCCATGTAGAGCGCCGTCTCCGCCTCACCGCGCCAACCGGCAACTGAGCCCCGGTTGCCCACTCCAATGCATTTCATTGTAATACAAAAGCGTTTCTCTCACAACTGTCGACAGAGACGGCAACGGCAACGTCCAACAGCCGCACTCTGCACTCATCTCTAGCTGACAGCTGCTGTCTCTGTCACTCCTTAAGAACTTAATAAAATCTTCATGGAAAAGTTTGAAACTTCTAAATCTCGTGTTTTATTGAATATTCTTGCTCGCGTACAGCGTTTCGCGTGCCTCCCGCGTCACAATTTGAAAATAAATACTTAAGAAGAACTTAAAACGTCGCTTTCACCGTCAGCCGGTGCAATCGCCGCCCCTCACCGCCTCCCACAGCAGCAGCTGTATTTTCATGCGCAGCCACATCTTGCGCTGCGTCGACAAGCCGCGCATCGCCGGCACCAGACTCAGCGCGAAGTGGTAGTCGTCGTCGTCAACATGTTGCTGCTGCTGCACGTGCTCCAGCAGCTCTTTGATGGACGGCTCCACCACCACTTCGTCAACATGCTGCTGAGCGTCGTCGACTGCCGCCGCCGACGCCGCCGCCGGCGCTTCGGCCTCCTCTCTGGTGGTGTTGGTGTCGCTCGTGCGAGCGGCGAAGAAGACTCGCACAGGAGTGACTTTCTTGTTGCAGCAGTTGCTGGCAGCGGCACTTCTGCTGCCACTCGCTGCGCCCCGGCCGCTGCTTTGTTGCGAGTGGCAAGACTTGGCAACTTTCGGCTGCTTGTCCGAAGTTGTGATCCTCGCACGTTTTGCCGCTGGCGTGTAGTCGACGGCTGCAGCGGCGTCACCAGTCGGGTCAGCGATGCCACCTTCAGCGCCGCAGACGCTTTCCAGCTCCTCCTCTTTCACGAGGCATTCAACGTACGCGGCAGCATCCTCGCCCTCGTCCGGCAGCTCCATCTTGATGGCCAGACGCGGCAGCTCTTCGCAGCCCAGACTGCTGTCCGTGATGCTGGCGTCGTCGCCCTCCTGCCAGTCCTCGTCCTTGGCCGCGTCCGCCGTGAGGCGCTGCCGGTGCGCCTGGAAGCGCATGCCGATCTGCTGCTCCATGAACAGCATCTGGCTGTAGTAGCGCCAGTGCGGAGGCTGTGCGTTCGGGTCGCGCCTCCTGCGGTGCAGATACTTGGTGTGTTCGCGCCGGAAGACGTCATTCAGGCTCTTCCACTTGCGACGCACTTCGTCCTCTGCAAGGAGAAATCGCTGCGATTAGCAAAGCTGCGAAAAACTCAGTTTCGCTTGAATTGAAATGACGTTTAGCGAGCCGCCAACAACGACCGCCAATGTGCGGTCACGTGATCGCCCCGCTACACGTTTATTCTCTCTCGCTCTCCTGCTTCCCCACTACATGTCAACCAATTTACAACGCCCCTCACTCATTCCCTCTCACCCGTTGCTCCCGTCAACTCCACCACCTCCTTCCACAGCTGCTTCTTCGTCTCGCGCGCGCTGTACGGCGACGTCATGCGATTCCACAAGGGCGCCCGCGAGCGCATGCAGTCAATCAGCTTCAGAACGTCCATCTCGAGTCCTCGCTCAGGCAGAAACGGCGACCGAACGCGCTCCGCTACACACACAACCGACTACTGAATTCTACTACGCGCGGTCGACGAGACGAACGACTACTACAGCGACTCGACGCAACTGAACGAAGCGCGACAAAATGAGTTTTGAGCGACAACACAGGTCGCGAGTGAGTGGAGTCTGGTAGCCGATTCTGGATACACAGAGACGCAGAGAAAGCGAGACGGTTCGCAGGCAGCTTGTTCTCGCAAGTCGTTGCTGTTGTTGTTGTTATTTCTTGCTATTGCCGCAGTTGTAGCTGGCGACGTCTGGCTACCACTCGGCGCGCGCTGTCAGCTGCGTCGCCCGCAATCAGCTTTTTGCACTACTTTACACTGCTCGAGAAGTTAATTTAATTCGAGTTCTGCTCTCAACTTCCTTTCCGTCCCTCCACCCTTCAACGCGAAAGTGACAAACCTTCGCCGTCTTGGCCTACCGAATTTTTGTAGAAGAAAAATGCCAAGTAAACACGAGCGAAAGACGTCATCGTCGCAACCAGTGCAGCCGCAGCAACCCCTGCGATGACTGACAGCCGCACTTCAGCAGGCAGAACTGACAGTCGCTGCCTTTTCTCTCTCTTGTGGCGTCGCGCGGACAAACTGTAGCCGGCGATTTGCGAGCGACAGCGATATTGAACGAAGCTCTGCTCAATTTAGCCGCAGTGCCGCCTCGCTCATGTTTACAGACGAACGCGGCACGGCGATGTCGCGCATGACGCGCAGCCACACCAACGAGCGCGCGACACGAGCTGATCGCCAACACTAGGAAACTCAGACGGCTGCTGGAGACGCGGCCGCTGCTGTGCGACACCACGGAGCAGAACTTCTACAATCTGCCAAAGTGTCGCGCGACACATGTTCGACAACTTCGAGCGGTGCGACGCAGCCGCGAACTTGATGACCGCAGCAAGAGTCGGGACGCGACTGCGATTACGAGCTACGAGGCAGCGACGCGGCCACGCGACGAGTCTCCGTCAACACGAAACTAGTCAACAAGTCGGGCGACAGCGATGGCGCGGCGGTGGCGACAACTGCCGCGCGGCAGCGAGATGGATGCTCGAGCGCCGATGCGTCGCCTATCAACAGCGCACGCGACAAAACCGCGCCGCGAAATCAGCCGGTCACTCGTGCAATGAAGTCGAGAGCTGCGCGCGCTCTTGCCACCGCAAATGAATTTTGGTCGCTCTTCGGCTGTTGGAAAGCGTGCGCGACTGCGACTGTGCGGTGCGGCGCTGCAGGGGCGACACTGATGGAACCCTCAGCCAAATCCTCACCAACTGCAGCGCATCAAAAGCGGGCAGATTTCAACAAGGATTTTATTTAAATCCCGCTGTTAAAATAAATTCAAATTTAAGAAATTAGTTTGCACGCGGCATTTCGTAGCAACTGCAAAATCGCTTGAGCGTTCGCGACGCTGAGATTTCCATTCTTTGTTGTGTTCTGTCTTCCGTCGCCCTCTCCACACAACCATGCAAGTCGCGTACGCGCTCTCTCCGCCCTTCTCTCGCTCCTTTCACAATAAACAGCAACACACGAACACGCGATTTTCCAAACGTATTCTTCGTTCAAACTCTCTGGCTGTTTCGCTTCGTTCACTTTCGGCGTCAGTGCCGCGTCGTAGTCGCCACGTGCGACAGTCAACCACTGCAGCTAGCGACGTGCGGTCGTGTCGTGCCCGTTATTGACAGCCAAATAGAAAGGAAGGCATATGAAAAAAGCAGAAATGACGAGCCACAAAGTTGCAAAAGCACGCGACCGCGTGGACCGTTACTCGATGTACGACTTCATCGACGCGGTGCACTTGAGGCCGCAGCTTTGGGAGCGACAGCACGCCGACTACCACAGTCGCGAGAAGCGCGAGCAGGCATGGCAAGAAGTCGCCCGCCGACTGCATCCCAAGTTCGACTCTCTGTCGGCTGCGGAGAAACAAAAAACAGGTGGGTGAACCGAACCGAACCGAGCGTCGGAAGCCGAATCCCGTCTCAATTCTCTCCACCGCAGTTACGATGCTGACGAAGCGCTGGAAGAACACGCGCGACAGCTACTTCCGCGCCCAGCGCCGCACGCTTTCGCTGAAAGACCAGGACGAGGGCAGATCCTACATCTACGAGAAGGAGATGCGCTTCCTGATGCGCGGCAACGACGACCTGGCTAAACTCGGTGGCGGCCACGGTCCAGATAGTGACGACGACGACGACAACAACAACAACGATGACAAGAAAGATATCGCGACCAGAGGGCAGAACACAAACAAGAAGCGCGAGAGAGAGGAGAAGTTCAAAATTAAAGCGGAAGAGAGTGTAACGGCAAACACGAGAACGAGAAAGAAGCGCCGCGGCGCCGCCAAAGCAGCGACAGTCAAAGCCAAGACGCGCCGAATTAAGTTCGCCGAGGAGGGGCTCCCTGCCGCCAGCGACGACGCCAAGGAGGTCCTGCCACAGGATTTCGACCAAAGTCCTGCAGCCAGCGCGACCCCCGCGCTGTCACCCGATCTGGCGGCATTCAAGGAACAGCTGCAGCTCTCCGACAGCAGCACCAGGCTGCCTGAGGTGCCGGGCGCCGCTGAATCCGATCCCGACCAAGCGTTCTTCGACTCCATAAAGCCGGTCGTACGCGACATGAGCGTGGATCAGAAGCTGGACTTTCAGATCGAAGTCCTGAAGCTGCTGAAGGACTTCCGAGGAAAGCAGTGACCGATCAGGAGGCCGAAAGTACGACGTGCAAATCGCTCAACCAGCCGTTTGCAGCGCCGTTAATGCGGCGTCGACCAGCCTGCAGTGAAGCGCGCGATTGCATTGCTGGAGGGGATGAGAGCGCGCGACGAATTTAGTTTTGAGATAAGTGTTTTTAATGGAAATATTTATATACTCTGCATAGCTTATGTTTTGTTCTTGGTTTTTTGTACAAATAAATTTTATCGAACGTTGAATTCTAGACAATTTCACTGAACAATTGACGAAGTTCTCAACTTCCGGCATAAATCAGGAACGCATTAAAAAGGGGGGATTTCGTCCCACAAAGCGTATCTGGGTCGACGCTCGGTTGCTCTCAACTCTCTCTCTCTCTCTTTGACGACCCACGCAGTGGCAAAAAATTACATTAGAAAATATGTATGTGGTTGTCAAAATGTTTTGCGACACAAGCATTTGGTCTCCTTCTTACCTCTCCCTCTCCGTTACCTGCTGACAACCACTTTCAAAGAGTCTTCTAGGGAACAAATGTGAGAGTGGCTTGAGTTGCAAGCCTGCTTCCCGCCCGTTGTTTGCTTGCCGTCTCTGTTGCGCTCACACACTGCTCAATCGACCCGACTCGCTCAAGGTTGCCACTCTTTGCTTTCATCGTCCGCGAAGGGCTCAGCAAATGTAAATAAGAAGGAATCAAGTGCGCCGGTCCGCGGTCCGTAATAAGACGGAAATACAGCGGTGTCCGAAATTTTGCTGTTTACAAACAATTCGACTGTGAAAATACAGCTGTCATTCTGTATTCCGTCAACTTCTGTCCCCTCAGCCGTCGTGATACGATGCGTTGCTCTTGCGTTTCGATTCCCATCTCAGTCCGAGCAGCCGACTCGCTGCCTTCGCCCGCTGCTGCCAACTGTGCTCGCGCGCAGCCCGGGCCAAGCTGTCGCCTGTCGCTTCTCCTGGGCAAAAGAGGCCGCATCGATTTTCCACCGCTTTGCAGCATTCGAACTCACATGGAACGCAGGGTTGGAGGGCGGCGACGAAGTAAATAACAGCAAGAAAATAACAACCACCGAATGAGATGAATGAATGGGATCGGCGGTGATTCATGGACAGCCGCGACGAGCCTTCGATGCGGATGCTGGCAGCTGCGCCGGCTTCCCGGGACGAACTGCTGGCTGCTCGCATGAGGGGTCTCAACTCGTTATTAATGCGGCGGATTGAATAAAAGTTGTGATAAATTGCTTTAACCCTAAAATGCGACGCCCGAGTGCCGCTCCTCTTCGCCGGAGCGAAAGGCAATCAAAACGCATTATAACTGTTATTTTTCCTGGTCAAAGGGATTCGTTATTTCAATGTTGTGTGTGTGTGTGTGTGTGTGTGTGTTGCTGCTGCCGCGTGTCGTGTTGCTCATGGCGATTTAATTGCTCTCCACCAAGGTTTTGTTTTACTTTAATTATTCTACGTTCGTGCTTTTGGTTTGTATTTACTGGTGTATCCTTCGTATGTGTGCTCGTGTGTGTGTGTGTGTGTCTCTTCCAAGGACATGACCTTGAATGTCCGCAACTGCTGCCACCGCTCTGGTCGCTCGGTCGCTCCTGCCGCACCTGAGTTCGGAACCAAAGCTAAAAAGTTGCCAATGAGAAGGAACAACAACGACAACTCCAGCGAACCTGGGAGGAGGAGAAACGTGGCAACGTGGCAAGAATTACGCGGATGGGTGGCTCAGCGCGCGTGACGTTGCCTCCCAAGCGGCAGCCGCGGGTGGCGCTGCTCCTCGCCCGGCGTTGACATTGAATGTCAAGCTGCGTCATGGCGGCGGACCTGAAGGTTGTTGTCGGTGGTGCAGCCTGCACTTCCAGCCCGCGTGCGAGGATGAGGCCACATCGTCAGTCAAATCGCTACTGGAAAAACGTGCGGAGTTCACAAGTTGTGTGTAAAGCGGGGAAGCGAGCTCCTGAAGGAAATCTGGAATCGCTTTCCCAAGCAAGACACGTCTGTCCACTGGAACGACGATGGCGAGATTCTTGATGAAATTCGGTGCGCGGATTCACAACGCGCCCCCACTTCACTGCTGAAACTGGAAGAACTGGACAATCATCAATTTTAATGTCGAGCGTTGAACTTAATTCTTTAAATGTTGCCATTGTTGTTGCTCTGATTGTTATTGGCAACAATTAATTCATTTAAAAGCAGAGAGAAAAATTACGGCGAGAAATTGATAACGAGACGCTGTTCGCGTTAGCGTGATCTAGGGATTCCGCGAGCTCCGATTTTCACGGTGGCGGGATTTTCGAGACTTCCATAACCGAAAAATGTGAAAAATATAAATGCTAATTAAAGTCACACTAATAATGAAACTTCGAGATGGCAGCTCTGCTTGCAACGTTCACGCGTGATTAGCGGCAGCTTGTAAAGAGAATAAAAGAAACAAAAACCGCTCTTGGTTTCGTTGTGTAATGCATATGTATGAATGTATATAACATGTACAACAACTACAACAACAACAACAACGGCAACACACTCATTTAGGTTCTGCTGCCGCGCATTCGCTGCCAACGGATGATTGCCAGCCCAGCGTTTCTCGCTGCAGCGGTCTTCGAAACCTTGGCTGCCGCTAGAAGTTGATGTGCGAGCGAGGAGAGTTTTTTGAACTCACATGTTGTTTTTCTCTCTGCTGGTGTTTGTTGTTGTCGCCCATTGATTTGCTTTGGCTGCGGTGGCTGTTGTTGCTTTTATTGCAGTGCGAACTGCTGGCATGAGTTGCTTGATTGTTTTGCTCTCTACTTTTAATTTATTTGTTTTGCAAAACACGGCTGACACACAAAAGCTATGCAAGGCAGCCACACATACACACACACACACTCGCGTATTTGATTACGTGGTCCACGGTATCCGATGCGATGGTCAAACCCTTGTGGCCACCGAACACAACAAAAACTTGCTGGAGGGTTTCATGCGTCTCTCCGAAACACAAGCAACAACAACATCGACAACAATTGCGTCTAAAAAACGTTGCTGGCAAACGAGCAAAAAGTTTCGGCAGTGAAAGGATACAACAAACTGGCTGGCTTCCGGCTGTAACACAACAACAACAATAACAACAACTGTGTACTGACATTTTATTGATTTTGTGTTGTTGTTGCACATGCGCACGCCAACATCAGCGGCATCCGAAGCGAAGAGCAATAAAATCCCGTTTTTGCTGGTTTGCTAATACGAAGCCGGGAGTTCGTCTTGTTTTGCCGGCGAGAGCAACGGTGCAACGCAACATCCAACTCAGCGTCAAGAAGGCCAAACTCTCGCAGCGCAAAAAAAAACTCTCGTCTCTAGTTTTCGTTTCTGTTATTTAAGAGTTTCAGACGACGACTTTTGACTTCCACTCGATAGCGAGAGAGTAGCCGACTTCCTCCGTCCCACTCTGGCGCCACCGCGTTCCTGTCACTGAAACTCAATTCTGGAGCTCAACAAAATGTCGGATTTTCACAAAGAAATCAAACTCGAGGCTGCCCATTTCAATTCATCGAAAATAATCTCGCTCGCTCGCTCAACTCCAGATGCGTTCCGAAATCTGAGGAAAAGTTTGCCGCTTGAAAGCCTATCAGCTCGCGCGACCTGCCTGCCCTCGTGCGTCAACAACGTGCGTCAGCAGCGGATCGCAGTGACGGACGACACTCCAGCTTTTGCGAAAACATGATACGCGAATCCCATTGCGAGCGAGAATCGCGAAAACAACGCAGAAAAACACGATCTTCGTTGCAGTTAAAGTTGTGGCTTCTGTTCTGTTTAATTCTGTTAAAATTTGGCTTCTCTGTTCTACGTCAATCCCAATATTTGAAACATTTCGGCCACTCAAATGCAGATCGAATCATCTTCGAAAACCCCTCCGACCGAATCATCTTCGAAACCACTTCGAAAACTCAGAGAGCCTTGAAACCATCTGCCGCACATAAACTTTCCTTGCTGTTGTTTTATCTGGAGTCTGTAAAAAATCAGAAATCTCAGTCGATCGCATCTCCAGACGTTATTAACTTGACGGCAAGAGATGCAGCATCGATTACCAACCTCAACCTCAAGCTCAGAACTGCTCAGAACTGCAGTCGAACGACGAAAAACCTGAAATCCCGAAGATCTTCTTTGTTTTCTTTCAAGCCGAACGCGCATTTGATCCTCTACATCCTGCACGGCGAGGCACACCAGGAGGGAATCCATGAACTCTGAAGGAAGAACTGAAGCAGGACGGAAGATCCTGATGAGAGCAGGACAGAAGGACCTGCTGCTGCTACGTTGTTGTTGTTGTTCTTATAGTTTTTATTCCTACCATCAGCAGCCAGCGAAGTGGTGGCGGGAAGAGTGGCCTCCTCACGAAGCGAGAGTGTGGACAAGAGCGAGAGTGAGGAGAAGAGCGAGAGTGAAGAGATGAGCGGGAGTAAAGACAAGAGCGGGAGTGAGGACAAGAGCGAGAGTGATGAGAAGAGCGGGAGTGTGTAGAAGAGCGGAGTGAGGAGAAGAGCGTCGTTCGGGAGGCCTGTAAAAATAGTGCAACGTTCGGGTGCCGAGTTCCCCTCGGCCCGAGTATTCATGCGAGTTACTTGACTTGCCTCACGTTTTTTCTCCACTTGGTACAGCAAGATTTCTGTGTGAAGACTCGAACTCATGCGAATATCTGTGTCACAGCTGGGGAGCAGAATAAATGGTGGACACTAATTATTTACATAAATAACGAGAATAAACAGAAGTTTCTTCATATCTCGCTCGATTTATTTCAGGTTTTGTTTTGCTTGAAATGGTTTGTAATACTTAAATTAGCTGAGAAGTTGTTCTACGTACAAACATACATACTAAAACTGTAAAATTACACCCTGTAAACCTGTAAAATTGCACAAGTTTTGTTGAAATGAGAAACGAAATGATGAGGATTCTAAAATTAGTGAAATATTACAGTTGAAATAAACGCGTTCGACGCTTGATTTCCAATACTGTCTATATAATTTCCTTATTATCTACAGTTATTTTCCATCCCAGAGTTATTTTCGCAACAAGTTGTTATTTCTGCTGCGAGTTGTCAGTCTTTCCTTGTAAAATTCGCAGACTGAAAAGATAAGAAAGCCACTGAAACATGTAAATCGGGCATCAGAGTTTCGTAAAATAAGCGAGAGAGAGAGAGAGAAGTAAAATAAGCCAGAGAAAGAAATGAAATCAGAAGACCACTGAAATAAACGCAATCTGTAATAAAAAAATGTTATAAAAAACAAAAAAATTGCGTCGTAATTTCGGTTGACTATTTCGAACTTCCTGTGGTTGGGGGTTTACAAGGGAATTCTCTCGATGTGAAATACACACCTACAATACAAAAAAACTTCTTGCGCTTCTAGTGGAAAAACGTTAAATTGTCATGAAAATCAACGAAGCAAAGAAAATGAAGGAAAAACCTGTCGTCTCCTCCTCGCATAAAGCAAAACCAGCCAACCGATCATTTTGGTCGTGAAGGCACGAAATTCCCTCTTCAATGTGGTACAACAAGAACAAGACAAGAACAACGCACACAAAACAAAGAATAGCCCTACCCGCTCCCCCGGCGAGAGAGGCACTCATTTGTGTGTCGCAATACATGTGCACCACAATGAGAAATCTTAATAAGTAGCAACAAACAACACAGACAGCCATTATTATGAGGGTTACCGAGTTCCCGGGAAGCGAGCGGGGTCGCTCTCTCTCTCTCTCGATTGTGGTCTTCACGGCGCACGCACGTTGCCATCCGATCCGATGCAGTGCCGGGTGGACAAGAGATGCCCTTCGCCAGGCAGCCGTCGGCAGGCAGCAGGCAGACGGGGCGCAACAACAACTTCGACATGCGTGTTGTTGTAACGGTCGCATACCAGCCGACATGGCAGATGTTTCGCTGTCCCTTTTAGCACGGACTCGCTATAGACGCACCGGGGGACGTGGTAGGGTCTCGTGTCTCCGAAAATGACGCTTAATAAGCGATGCGAAACATGAGGGCAGCACACTGTGATCGGGAAGGACGTTCCCGGATTATTCGTATGGTAATACTTCACCAGTATTCGCGAGAATTTCCAAAGAAGAAACTATTAAAAAAGCAAAAATCGTTTACATTACATGGGTTTGTCTGCAGGGACGACCCCGCGTATTACAATATTTATTCGTTGTATGGCTTCATTGCTCCTCTTCCTGAACAGGATGTGATTTGGAGGTTCGACTCTTTAGAGGTTCGACTTTTTAGAGGTTCGTCAGGGTTTCTATTTCCTGAAAGGTCGCTATCATGCAGGACATTTTGAGGTTCCCGATGAATTAGTTGGATTTAGTTGGATTACGCTATTGTTTCCTTGCTTCAACTAAAGGACGCTTCAGTTACTTATTATTAAACCCCGCTGAACACAAACAAAATCCTTTTCACTCACAAAATATGAACTCTTCGATGATCATATCTTCCTCATCTCCTCTTCAAATCCCATCCAATCTCTTCGAATCCCATCCAATCTCTTCAAATCCCATCCAATCTCTTCAAATCCAATCCATTCTAGTAGTGCGTTCACTCATCTCATCCTCCTCCTCCCCTTCCTTGCCATTCCTCTCAGCCTGACCCGCATTTTCCCCGAATGACAAGTAAGTCGATCCTTCAACTTGCAACAGCTGTTGCCGCATTCCTTTCACTTGTGTGAGCAAGTGGATTTCTTCCCTTTGCGCAGGCTGAAGCAGGAAATTGTGGAAGAGCAAATATATATAAGTATATCGACAGCCACGATATATAAAGTGAACGTTTTTATATACACAAAAACCTCCTTAATAGGGTGCGAGAAGCACCATCGGCCGCAACAGCTGCTGGAAGCGATAAACAGGCTCCAGCGACGATCGACTTCGATCCGAGGAAGCCCGAGGAAGCCCGAGGATTCAAGTCAGTGCTGTGGCTGAGCTGCGAGAGGTCCGGGCATCCCGCTTGTTGTCGCCCGTTCGGTGTAGATCGGCATCCCGTCTGCATGCCTGCCATGCGTGATTAAGTCGTCCGTGATGTCGTTGCTGGAGAGTCGAGTCGGCACACATGATCGCGTCCACCACATGTGGCACCCAGTTTTCTGAGTACGCATGCGGATACCGTGAAGATGTCTGTTGGTCCCTCCGGCGTTCGCTACGTCGCACTGAGAATAGCCTTTCGCTGTCTGGTGGTTCGAAGAAGATCTTTTTAGATTTATTGAGGACGTGGAAGCAATGAAGGGACCTTCGGATGTCTATCGAAGTGAAGAAAATTACAACTTTTTTACCTTCTCTTACCTGCCAATCCAGTCTTGCGTGGTCACTGAATCGATTAGCTGAACTGGTTATAAATGCGGCTTGACAAGGGCGAGTTTTGCTCAATACTCGTTGTTTTCATTGTTACGGTTATAAAAGCGGCTTGACGAGGGCGAGTTCTGCTCAGTACTCGTTGTTTTCATTGTTACTGTTATAAAAGCGGCTTGACAAGGGCGAGTTTTGCTCAATACTCGTTGTTTTCATTGTTACGGTTGTAAAAGCGGCTTGACGAGGGCGAGTTCTCAGCACTCGTTGTTTTCATTGTTACGGTTATTCTACACTCAACCAAAAAGGAACCTAAAGTTGGAAAATACCAAGAATCTCATAAAAATAAATAATTTAAGATAACAAATTCGAATTTGCGTTTCATTCTCACATACATACGAACACCTAATCGAAGTTTTATCAACGACGGAGCTCTTGATGTCGCTGCAAGAATACTTATTTTGAATATATAAACAAATTTTGCCATTAATCAAAATAACGAAATCAATGGAAAGAAATGAACGTTGAAATGTAGAAACGATTAAGTGAACCCCGCGGGAATCCGCACCCCTAATCGATTTACAACTTAGGGGTTGCATTGCCACAGGGGTTGAATAAACTGTGGAAAATGCAGTAAAAAAACGCATAGAATGAGGAAAGATCGAGAAGGAAAAACCAACCCTTGCAATGACTCTGAAAGCGAGAGGGGAACGCGAGCTGCTAACCTGCATACTGAGACCGCATTTAATCTGCATCACGAACATTCGCATCACTTACAGGCGGCTCTACCCACCCCTCTGCAGCCCTCTTCACCCTTCGACACTCCGGCGACCGTTACATTATTGATTTCTCAATTCAGCAGCAGTTGGCGACGACGTGCTCGAGTCCGCGGCCGCTGGGAATGAAGGGCCCCGCAAACGAAGCCTTTTTTTCGGTCACACGGTCCGCTGTGCCGGCAGCCCCTCTGCCAGCAGTCGTCGTCCCACCCGCCGACGATGTCTGCTTTTAATTAAGAAATCCGGCAACGTGGCGATCGAGTCTGTAGCGTTGTACGCACTCGTTATACATCACCGACGCGCTTATGAGGGAACGAATTAATTTACGAAGTCCTCTCGAGAGAGGAAGGAAATTGAGAGGAAATTTCGAATAGAAGTCGGAATTCAGAAGATGAACCAAACTGAGAGACAGCAAATGAACCGCAAGAGAGGCGACGATGTCGGTCGTCGTCAAGGAAGAACTCATTTTGATTCCAATGATGCTCTCAATTATCGACCAAAATTGCTGGCCGCCGCGACATCATTTCTCGCACAGGAAATGCCAGCTAAGAAATGAAAGAAACCAAAGGCACCAAAGTTGCCAGACCAGCATAACGAAAATATATGTAGAAGTTTTCGCTGACGACGCACAAACTCAGCTCGCTGCAGCAGCAGCCGATCACACGCACACAATACGGAAAACAGATAAAATTTCATATAAATAAAAAAACATTCCAGCAACGAAGTCTTCTTCTCAATGTGAAGTCTCCGCTTTCCACTCAACAAAGCAACAACAACTAGCGTTTGAAGTGTCAGCAGTTTTCCGTTTTGTAAGTAAATTACGGTCACCGTTACGATAATGGCAGCGAGTGCATCCAACGAGACCTCAGCTAGTTAGTCGCCCAACTCGTTCGTGTGGAAAAGCAAGCAACTGAACTGAACTGAATTAATGAGGGGAAAGAATGAATTAATAAGCGGAGAACATTTGAGATCGTTTGCATGCATTCTTCGATTTGATTGATTGCCCTTTGAAATGTAATAAAAATTAGGGTAATAAAAAAAATTTCAAAGGGCATTGATTGCCCTTTGAAATGTAATAAAAATTACTCGCTTTGATGAAATGGCTTCTGGGAAGCGGGAGGAGGAACTGATTAAAAGTGCAACTAGTCAGCCAGTAAAACTAGTTGTGCAGTCTGGTTCGGTGGAAAACTAGTTTGGCCAGCAACTGCTGGTTTGAGCCACTTGGACTGATTCAAGTAAATACTCGTTCACTAGTTGACTCGCTAGTTAAGATCGAGTTGCGGAAAACGGTAAAACATTTGGGGGAAGAGAAGAGATGATATTTACAGACGAGGAAGAGAGAGAGAGAGCGGAGTGTTTAAATTTTAGCTACTCGTCTCTGTTCTCTCGAGCGAGTAGGAAGCCAGTGACGAATTTCAGCGAAAGCGTTTAAATACCGAGTTTTAAATGCTTAAATCGACTAACGAATGATTGAATTTTACTCTGCCGACACAAAACGAAGTTTTTATGGAACGTATTTGCAATTTGAACATATAAAACTCGGAAACAGAGATACGCTGCGTCCTCGAAGCACACGATTATGCGATGTTCCAGAAAATTCCTACTGAAAAATAGCGAGTTTCAGCGATCTGCACGAGAAAGACGAGAGGGGAACATTCTCGTAACTCTTCTAGCCAATGTAATATGCGGCGTAATCATTTTTAGGCTTTTTGCTTCCCTGCAGTTTTGTTTTTGCGTCTCGTTGTTGGCTAAAAATAACACAACAGCAACTTTATTCGTAAACAAAACCATTTCGAATGCAGCGATTAACGCAATTAAGGCGACAAAGCAACGAGTAACGAAATGCGTGATAATTTGATTTACTTTTCAATTCGTTTCAACTTGAAAGCGTAGAGTAAAAAAAATCCTTGATAAGAAATCGTCGAAATGTCTGTTCAAATTAATGAAAAAGTAAAGAAACGCCAGAAACGTGAAAATGTTTTGCTTTTTAAAGCGAAATAAATGAAATTAAAATTATAAATTACAATCTTAAAATGTAATAAACAACTGAAGGTTTCAAAAAAAGGAATTAAAATCTATTTAAAAACTCGATGTATTTAATGAATAATTATGATGATACAACTCCACATCTTCTCAGATGAGTTGTGGAGAACGAGGGGCGGCTACTTGGATCCGGGAGGGGAGCGGATACCGGATCCGGGTCACTCGTATTCGTAGCTTCGCCAACCGGTCAAACCGGCCGAAATGCGTACCGGGAATTCGTCACACGTCGAAGGCCTTCTTCACGCGCGATTTTATGGCTTCCTGGCCCACTCAGTATTCAAATTCGCCTCTAATTAACCGTCGCACCAGCGCCCAGTAGCCAACTGGATTCGGCTGAAGCCTCAAACAAGCTTTCCGAGTCCCATTGTCTTCAAATAAGCAATTTCCATGCTCAACAGGTCATTCCAATCACGTGAACGAGGGTTTGCAGCGCATCTTCTCCGCAACCACAACCCCGATTTCCACCAAAGTCGGCAGGATGTGGGCGGGATTGGTCCTGAACGGGCGTGGCATCTCCCCACACACCCCGCCCCTCCTTCAAAGCTGGAAAAAAGCAACGAAAGTCTTTCGTAGCCCGCGATGATGGGGGCCTCAGAAACCCCAATCGAGTTGCGTGTATTTTAATGAGTTTAATTTTATGCCACAGTATTGCTCCCCGTCGTATTCTTTTTTTTTTTTTTTTTTTTTTTTTTTTTGGTGGTCTGCTCCAGCTCCAGCGCAGCTTTTGTTCGCATTTCACACTGAAATTTCGTAAAACATGGGAATCTCTTCGCGCTTGCTAAATTTGGCTGGAATTATTGTTACGACTGCCTTAAAAGACGCGAATTTCAATGGTATTTCAGAGTAAATTGCCGTGACTCAGCGCGTCTCACTCGATAGCATTTCTTGCGTTTGTTTCGCGTGCAAACAGAGTAATAAATACGTGAGAATGCTTAATATTTTTTAAGCGTTTCCGTTGATATTTCGTCATTGAAGGCGATAAACTAGCAACGCTTTGCTTTTATGGCCCGAAATTAATTGAAGCGCCCTAAATGTTCAAGTAACTCTCTGAATCCAAACACAGATTTACATCTCTACTTTGCAGACGAGTATCCACGAACGTACAAACATACAAACGTTACGCGTTTGCGAGCATACATAAACGCACACACGTTCATGCGAGAGAGTCAACTCGCGAGTGAATAAACACCTGAATTGCCCTCGATTGTTTTTATACTGCGTAGCATTCGTTTATGAACATACATACATACATACATATGTATGCCTCCTCGTCCGTTAGTTACGCGATTGTTTTGAACTCTCTTCGCCCTAAATTTTGTTTTCACATAAAAACTTTTAATAGCTTTTTTTCATACGATTTTACTTAAAGTAAAATTCCTCTCTCTCGCTCCGTCGCTCTCTTCCGCACATCGTTTTCGTTCAACTGTTTCTCAACTTTGTTGCTGCAGTTCATTTCTTGAACTTTGTCTTTTTCCAGTTAAGAAAATCAGTCTACTTGGTAACTGGCAGCTACTTTTAACATCCGGAAGTTCTTTTTATGGGTTTTTAATTCCGGCTTTTTCAACGAGCATTTTAAATTGATGTTGTTATTGTCAGCTCGGAAGCCCGACAGCTGCTTGGTATCCACGTTTTTTTCATCCTCTCTTCAACTTGAGGTGCTCAACTTCCTTTCAGTTTTATTATTCGAACTTTTCAGTTCTGAAACATTTTTCAATTTTAAACGTTTTCCAATTTTAAAACCGCGCATGTGGTTGCTTACTTTGAAACCTTCTGTGTGAACACGAAAGTTAAAGATGGTGACGAGCGCCATTTTTTTCTTCGCTTCATAAACTCGTTTATTTACAATTGTAAAAATAGAGCGATTTTGTTTATTTCCTGTTGACCATTTTCTCTTCCTCCTCCTCCTCGTTGGATTGGATTTAAATTGAATTTTTATTTTACAAGAAGAGAAAATAAGATGAGCGCTTCCAATGCTGACGTCATTTGGTTCAAATGTTTCAGAGATGTGGAAATTATTCAAAAAACACACATGTGTAGCTACAAAGTATCGCACACACACACTCACACATCTTTCTGCTTACAAGAAGTCTGTTTATGTAAGTTTGCATTACTGTACTGGTTTAGTTTGTAAACCGCTCTGTCCGCCAAATGTACAGTTAAAGCATTTGGAACGGGAAAGAAGGCCGAAATGATTGCGTCTGAAATTTGGTAAAAAACTCTTTTCAATTTTCTTGGCCACCAGCAACGCGCGCGTGTTGAGCCGCACGCGCGCTGTTCGACGTTTTTTCCACTGCGCAGTTTTGTTGTTTACTTTCGTCAACATTATTAACAATATTTCGTGTTTTTTTTTGGAAACTTAAAAAACACGTGTATCAAATGATTTTCCATTGATCGAACATTTCACGGCCTTTACATTCTAATCGAAATAATAAACCGAAAAGCAAAAGAATAGAAGAATCAAAGAAGTTTAGAAAAAACGCAAAGACAAGTTTGGAACTTGTTTTTACAATTAATTAATACCTTTTTTGAGGTTATCGCGCTGAGCGCTTTGATTCAGCGCTCATTAAGCCTTCTTCGGCGAGGTTAGACAAGTTTATGGCGAAATTTCAATTCGTTCCACACAAGTTTCGCACTCTTTTTTCGTGCTGCTCGAAAAGCAGGCAACACTTGTTAATTACCGACGTCACCAAGGCAATAGAATCGCGTGAATGGATGCTCTGTGTATCTAGATGAAAATCTGCATACTTCATCAGCTGCTTTCGTAGAGCTTGACAACTTCTAGTGAATGCCAAATGTAATAATCTGCCGTTTAGATGAACAATTTAGCAATTTACAATTTAGAAATTTACAATTAGCTAAAACTATAAAATTTACCAAAGCTAATGAATGTATAAATTTACAATTTTTTTTATATTTATCTCTGTTTTCCGAACAAACGAAATGTATTTCGAAGCTCCTCCTCGGTACCTCAACGACAAGTGTAGGAAACTTGGCAACAACGCAATCGCATACACCATGTTGCCACTTTTCAACGACAACAAAAACACGTTTGAATTTCTTTCTGCTGGCTGCAGTTTACACTATCATTGGAATTACTCTCAATGAGGGTATTTTGTTATTGCTTTTCCAGCAGAATGTGAGCTAAGGCAACAACAAAACCCTTTTTCCGACAGTCATTTCAATGATAATGTAAATTTTTCAGCTCATACGTGCTTATGTATGTATGTATGTAGTTCCTTGAATTCAGAATATATTCGAAAACGTCATTGAAATTAAATAAGATTAATGAATTTATAAATATGATAAAATAAGTCGTAGGTGGGAGAAGGAAACTAAGCACGTTTGAAGTTATTGACAGTAATTTTAGCTGATTTCTTCAGCGTAATTAAGTTTCTCAGTCATTTAATTCTCTGATTTCTCTCTTTTTCCCGTTTTTATGTTGCTCGATAAGAGATTTTTGTTGTTCTCATCATAGACATGCTTTCGTCATACATACATATGTATGTATGTACGAATGAATTCTTGGGAATTCTAGCAACAAAATCAAAAGCCATACAAGGCCAGCTGAAGAAACGAAACGTAAAAACAACTAAATATTCTGCAGCGAAGTCATCAAAATTAAAATAAACAGAATTGTGCTGAAAAAGTCACATGTTTTGGTTTAAAACGCTCTAAATATTAAAAAACAGTGATTTTGATGAAACTATAAAAACAACCTCGGAGTGGGAATCGGAGATAATTTTTAAGATCAGATTCACTCTTCCACGCGTAGACTTTCTTCAAGATTAAAGATGCTTTGTACAAAAAAGTGAAACAATTTTAATGAATTACAACGAATGAATACAAAATCTTTAGAAAAAGACGACGATTGCATTTTATTTTGGTCTTCTCTGCTGCTAATTAAAAGAAATTTTAACGTTTTCTTTAACTGCATCAAATCAAATTTTTATTTACATACATACATACATATGAGCGTTTAAATTTGTTTACACATTTTCTCTCTCCAATTTTAGCCACCAGGAGTCAAGAGAAAAAATAATAACAGAAAATTGAAGTAAAGAAAAACTCAAGTAGGTGGCAATGAAGAAACGAGAGCGGAAAAAACGCAACAAAGCGAGTGAAAATCCAGAGCAAACGCACACCTTCTCTGTAAAATTTACAATGTGAATGCAAATACACTGAAGTGAAACGTGATTTTCTATTGAATGGCTTTGATGACTTTTTGATTTCGAAAACTCGAGCAAAGAAATAAAAAGTAAAAAGTAACAACGAAATGTCTTCGAGATACTTTTGTAATACCAACAGACACTTGAAAATAACTCACTAACAAGGACTGAAAGTAAGATTGGTGTTGACTTGACAAAAATATAGAAAGCACGCATCCGAATTCGATGTTTTCTAGTGCGTCATTATCGTCCTTAAAGTCGAAAATGCGATCGTTTGACGGGCTTTTTGGCAATGTGAAACTTCAACTGTTAAAATAGAACAGATTTACAATTTAACTGTTAAAATATCAACAGCTTTTGGTTTGCGTATGTATTTTCTTGCCTTATTTTCTTGCTCAAGAAGGGAAACAACTTCGAAGTAACGTTTTTTCGAGGTTTTTTTACGCTAAATAACTTGAAAACGAACCAAAAACATGTGCGGCATAACTGTTAATGTCTGTCATTACAACAGTTGCAACGGTTTTGGTCCCCGACTACCGCCAACACAGCAGCTGCAGCGCCGTTAGCTTTTTTAGAGACTTCTGTCGTCACTAGCGATTTTACAGCTTGTTGAGCAGCTTTCACCAGAGCGCAGAAGGCAGTGTTGTTGCTTTTGTTGTAAACAAGGAGTTGCCAACGAGGTTTTCACATTTGCAACAGATTCGCCTCAAATGGCTGGAGTGCGCAGGAACAACATAATCGTGGCTTCCACTGGCCGACGTGTGCGGGAGTGGCCATCGACGCACTGCCGTCGACAGTGGGCAGGAATGGCGCCGAAATTAAATAAAAATCACAGAAAATAGATTACAACAATCTTACCTGCTGTCGTTGTTAGCCTGGGATTTGTTACTGAGTTTTGTCCTCCTCTTCTTCCCTAGAACTTCGCCTCCTCGCTGGTAACTCCGGTGGGTCGATTTCACGGTCTGTGCCGGCAGCAGCGGCAACAACGGCTGCAGCGCATTTAAAAACGCGAGTTTTTTTTCAAATGTATGCAATTTTTATCTCTTTGTTTAAACATTTAGGGATGAGGATGGGATTTGTGAGGGTGGAAATGGTTGTGGAGGGAATGGGGGGTGGTGAAGTAAACATTTTCGCTGTGGGCGGCCATTTAGTGTGCGTTTTTCTCGCCCTAGTAATTCTTATAAATCAGGTTTTTCCTAAAGGCTTCTCGTTGCGAGAGAAAGAGATCTCGTTGTGAGAGAAAAGATCTCATTACAAGAAACGTCAAATTTCTTCGCCGAGGAGATCAAGTTTTCTCACAACGATTTTGTTGCTCACTCTGAGAGGCGTTAACGGAAAAGAGACTCAAATCTCTCTTACACTTTGCCAGCCAAAATGTTTGCAGTAAAATGTTCAGGAGACAAAACATCCTCACTGCCTCAACATTTGGTGGGTATTCACGGGCAGGAAGGTTCTTGGAAGGACGTTCGTTGGGAAGTTTTTATTTTTTTTTTTTTTGTTTCTTTTTGGTTTTGACGTTACAATGACAATTTTTTACATTACAATTCTCATTAATTTTAAGGCATGATATTTATTGAAGACGCAAATTGTATGACTTTTTCTCTGAAACTGTTTCCTCAGTGGCTTGAATTTGTTAAATCAATTTTTGGCTCTCAGGAATCTTCCAAAAATTGTCACAATTTCGTTTTTCTTTGGTTGCTTTTATTATTAGTTATTGTAATTGTTGTTCTTTTGCTTTGCGTTCTTGTTTACAAATACTAAATTCTAACACTTCTGTACTCGCAAGCAGGTCGTCAATATATTGCACAACATACACTACACTGTGCAATATATTGACGTGCAATGTCAGTGTGGTTTTTCGTGGTTGTTGCTGTGTTTCTGTTGCCCTCGAACAAGCAAATCTAAATAATTCGTATTATTTTTAGTGTTTTGTTGGGGAATAAATGCAAATATTGTTGATAATACGATTACATAATTAAAAAACTATTTAGAATTTTTGTTCTTGTTGCTGCTTTCGTTTCTAAGCATCTACTAAATAGCAATTTATTTGTTTTCGCTGGATGCGTGGACACAAGAATTTGGCGTCCTTCAGTTTTTTGCTTTTATACTTCTTAACAACGAAGTAGTCAGCAAAATCGTTTACATTTCTTCGTATTTTGCCTTCTCGTTTCAGCTTAAGTTTTGTTTTTTGCAATTTTCCTCTTACAAAAAATATACTGGCTCGTTTTTGTTGTTATCACTTGAATAGAAACGTTTTTGTTGAAGGAGATTTCTGTGTTCTTGCTTAAATAAAAACACTTACAACTTTGATATTTAATATTGTGCTTAAAATTAGATTCTAGTTGTCACTTGATAACGCATTTCATTCCAATGAATTCACTCTTCCTTCTCTTCTAGCTTTTGTCTTATAATTAATTGTTTTCAAAGACGTTTGACTTTAAAGAAAATGGAGATTTGCAAGGAGAAGCTTTCGGAAGTCGTTCGCCCGTTTGTCTGTCCAACTCAACGGTGTCTCGAAGAAGTCAAACTTTGTGCTCTTCAATGTTTGGGGGACGTGAATACCCGTAGAGACCGTAGTTGCCTCTGTGAGAAGTTTTGTCGAATGAGAGAGAGATTTATTTGATATAAATTGTTATAGCGAGGGATTTTAATATATGTGGGACTTATTTGTTGCGGCAATTCGCTCAGACTTTTTTAAAGAGTTGAGTGCCAATCGCTCACTTTTTACCTGTGTGGTGGAGTGTGGTGAAGGCAACTTCTCTGAGGTGAGAGACGGATTCCGTTTTTCTGTGTCAGTGTGGTGAAGGAAAGTTCTCTAAGTTGAGACGGATTCCGTTTTTCTGTGTCAGTGTGGTGAAGGAAACTTCTCTGAGGTGAGAGATGGATTCAGTTTTTCTGTGTCAGTGTGGTGAAGGAAAGTTCTCTGAGTTAAGAGACGGATTCAGTTTTTCTGTGTTATCTTTGCATCAGATTATATTCACCTTGATAGTGTCAAAGTGTTCCTCTTTTCTCTGTCAAACTCGGACTTCCTGGGCAAAAAGTGATCGACTGGCACAGATCCTGACAGCTTTCCTCGTTAGAGACTTCAATTAGTTTCAATCCAAAAATTCGTGCCTTGGAAAAGCGAGTCTGCGGCCATGAAATCCTTGACTTCAACTAATTCACTCCAACAATTTTAACTTCACTATTAACTTCAGAAATCTGTACTTAAAAGAGATTCGTTGTCTAAACTGTTTCACTTTCAGCTTTATTAGAATTCTCGCAAAACTTTCCACCAACCTGCAGTGCGAATTCTCATGAAAACTTTGTTAAATCGAAAAACGCATGATTTCATTCGACAAAAACAGCAACAGCAACGACTCGAAAGCTTCTTCTTATCTGGGTGATTAATTTCAATTACGTCACTAATTAATTTCAATTATGTTCTTGCTACATTTAAATACAAAAATCACAGAGAATATATATTTTATTTAATTAATTAAATCTGATAACTTTATCCTCTCTTAGTTTATGCTAATTACGTTAAAATTCTCTCTTCTGTATGATTAGATATTTCTATTTTAGCCACCATAAAGTTTCAAATCAGCTTTAAAGTATTTGCTTTACTTGCATTTTTCAAATCTCTGCTCACTGTGGTTTGCTTTTCTTTTGCTTTCAATTTCTTCACAAGTTTATTTATCAATGCAATTCGTAATTTCTTCGTTTTTCCTCCCCTTTACTTAATTTGACACAACTTTTCGTCAACTCGCTCTACAGAAATCCCAGGTTTACTTTACTCCCTGTTTATTTTCGGTTCTCCAAGACGCGAGTGCCTGATTATCACATCTCTAGCACTCTGCGCTGTTATTATTCTGTTATCTTTTCGCTTTGCTGTTAGGTTTTGTTGTTGGTGTATTAAGTTGTCTCATCTTTGGTTCCCTAATAAAATTCCTCTTTAGTACGGGTTTCTTAAAATTAAATGATTTCATTTGCCTTTTATGTTGTTTATTTTTTTATGTTGTTTATTGTTCGCAAAAGGTTCAGCTACGTATATATTTAAATTTGGTTTTGTTTTATTAGTTTCAAGAGCAAAATCTTTTATCGTTCATCTAGAACTTCGACTGATATTTACTTGCAAAGTTTTCTCTGGCTTACTTTTACAACTCAGAAATAAGCTACTCAAGAACCTCCACTTTCCACAGATGCAGATAAACAAGAGTGGAGTTCCCGAAATTTCTTGTTAGCAGTTTCAGTATCTCAAGATTTTAGCATCTTTAATTTATAATTTGTAAGCAATTGTCGTAATTTTTTGTTTTTTTTTTTTTTTGGTTTTTTTATTAGGTGTTTTTCAAGTTCCAATTGAGTTGAAAATGGCTTTAAAAATGTCCTTTTTTTCAAACTGCATGCAATCTTATGAAAACGTTCTCAACTCAAAAATAATGCGAAGCAAATGAAATACAAAATCTATTGAAAACTTTAATAAATGAAAGAATTGAGTATTTTTGAGGTTTAATGTGGATACGTTTGCCCTTTTAGAAGCTTTTCGTGTCTCTCCACCACTGGACGGGAGGAATTTATGATGAATTTTGAATTTCGAAATCTTAATTTTCTGCTTTGAAATAACTAAACTGAAATTCCATTAACAGGAACCTCGATTCACTTGAAATTCACCAAAGTGAAGACTAACGAGTGAATAACACGTTGAATGACGATTGCGAGCCACTCGCTGAACGATTTTACAAGAATTTGCGGTAAATTTTGTTTCTAGTGATGCCACAAGTTAGTTTGAAACCGTTCAGTTGCCATCACTCGTTAGTTCCCAACACATGTACTCGCCGAAACGGTGGAAATCGAATTTGGAGGCCTCAACTGGAGTTTTTTTTCTGTTTAATACTTTTCGCAGTACACGCCTCTCAATACTGACTTTGATACCATTTTCGGGAAGTACAAGGGATTCCAAGGAACAAAAATAAACTGCTGACTCACATCACACTTATTTGTCGCGATTTTATATTATTTGTTGGACGTTATCGCCAACGGAAAATGCCTCTGGCTGTGAGCCAGAAAATACAGTGAAGGAATTTAGACCAACTCTGAAATCAGTTGTGTTAACAGCTTCACCAATCTGGTCGTCCCGTCATCCCTCCTGAGGACGAGATTTTCATAATCCACATCAACACTTTTATTTCCCAAACGCAATTTGAAGCGAACTCATTTTTAAGAAGCGGTAGAAATCATAGAAATTGCACTGAAATCAAAACCGAAAAGCCGAGGAAAAAGCGATCCAAATGAAAACACAAAATAGTTTTTTTCTGGCGATTGCGCAATAAAATCTTCTTCAACAATTCGAGTCCGAAGATACCACGCAACCATTTATTTTTCATGATTTTGTTCCAACAGATTTCTGAACGCAGCTGACAGGCAACAAAAATCTAGATTTTCGTAAAAAATTACTTTCTCTTTTAGGTGTTTCAATTGTTTTTCAATGTTTGGCAAAGTTTTTGATAGTTCAATTTTTGTTACCTGAAGCTAAATACGATTTTTTTTTTGCGTAAAAATAATACAATAATCGTTTTTTTTGGTGTTTTTTGTGAGTTTTTTCAATCAATATAAATTTCTTCTTCGTTCTAAATGATACATAATCGTGTTGTTTTTGTTGCAATACATGAATTCTTGATATGGAATTGAAAGTAAAACATTTGTTTGTATTATTCTGCAGTTTCAATGTTTGCTTAACACAAATGATACATAAAATTTTCATGATGTTGGTGTGTCGTGAACGGGTTTCGTGCTGCTTGTGGAGGATTTTGCGTTGAAAAAGACGCACGTTTGTGATTTGTATCTTGTTAATTTTTTATTGACTTGTTTTGCTGTTTTTTTTACTTTATTTGCATACAAAATTATCACACGAAATTGCAAGATTTTAAATTCAAAACATAACAATGATTAAAAAGTGGAATAGATAAAGTGAGGAGCAGAGATGAAGAGGGTAGCGAAGAGGAAAGTAAAAGCTGCTTCTCGTCTTTTGGACCAACAAGCAATGCCGCGAATTGAGGAAGAAAGATGGCAACAGCAGAAAGAAAAGGTAAATAAATAATAAAGTTATCTAGAAGTTTTCGCTTAACTTACTCGCGGCGTTTTTGCATTCTTTACTGCTTCTTCCAACTCAAGCAAATCTTCCTTATGAGGAGGAGACAATAATAAATCTGATATTCGCTGCTTGAAGCAACTCTACTCGGAAGCGGTTTCGCTTGTTTAAATGCAAATACTATGTGAAGAAGTATCACTGAAATACGCTACATGTGTACAGCTGCATGTGTGCGCACGCGTATGTACGACCGAGTGCACAGCCGCACACGCGCAGTCACACACGCACAGCCACTGAGTGAGTGCGGAGGCGCCACTCTCGGCGCTCCGAAATTCATGCCAAGTTCATTAAAGCTCGTTTCGTGCACTATTTGACTTGCATTCGGTTGGAAGTACGAATTAAAATACAACTAAAGTACAGAGTTAACTAAAATCCATAAAAAAACAAAAATAGTCTCCTTCGAAATGTAGCTTATTTCTTGTTAATTCACATTATTAGTCTCCTTCTTGTTAGAGTGTAAGTTTCAACTTAAAAATCTTCATTTCTGCTTGTTTGCGGCCAATGCGAGCGACAGGCAAAGACGGCTTTTTTAGTGTTTGTTGCGTGCGCGGCGAGCGAAGAGGTTGCAGCTGCTGCTGCTGCTGCTGACGAGCTTGGCTGACAGCAGCAGCGGCCAGCTTGGAAGGTTTTGTACTAAACTATTAACACAATCACAGCGCACGATTTCGAGAAGCTCGTTTGCCCCGCAGGTGTGAATGTAGAACCTCAACTGAGCTGATTAGCTAAATCGAAATTGGCGTGATTACATCGGCGCTCTAACGAACCACTAAAAGTGGCGTCTTTAAACCTGCCGGCCTCGCAACTCAAGAAGTCCGTTCCATAAGTAGGCTGAGAGTTAATCAATCACTAAAGCTTAACATACATATAAAGTAATACAACAAAAAATGCAAAATTCTTAAACTTCTCTGTGCTGGAAAGTTTAAAGCTTTCATTGAGTTTTTTGTACAAATTCACGTGCAGCCGGCGGGAGCGCGGCTCCCCCAGCCCACTTCAATTACAGATTAACGATTGCAAAACATATCACGATTCTTCACTTTGTTTCAATTGTTGTTAGTGTTGTCTTGTGGATGGCACTCAAGCGGCGTTTGTGAGCGCAAAACTTTAAAATTTCATAAAAATGCACTAGAATTTAAGTTTAAAAGTATCGGTTTGCAGACAACTCACAAATTTATTGCAAAACCAGGAAGTTAGCAGACTTCAGAGTCCCGGAAAGATATGCGGGGGTTTTAGTAGATTTTTGGCTTTTAATTAGTTTAAGCAACATTTGGCTTCTGACAGGTTTTGCTGATCCTTTTCGATCCCAAGCGTAGCTGCCCGCTGTAAGGGAAACATTCAACAACACACTGAGTTGGTTATTTTTGCTGGAAGGATGGAAGGGAAACCTGGGTCGAGAGGAGGGCGAGAGGGGTGGGAAAGGCAGACTGGCAACTACGATTGGGAACCGGAAGCCTTTCGAGCTCGCGGGCAGCTGCGAGCCTCGCAGCGATTGCACGTTGTGAGCAACTGTAGTTCAGGATTCTTCTTTTCAGCACGGTGTTTCTCGCGAGTGTGTGCTTCAGTTCGTTACAAATTAGGATTCTAAGATGCTTAAAGTAAAACTACGATTAAGGTTAAGATTAAGTCAAAAGTTCATAAAAACAAGGTACTGGGTTCAAGTGTTTGCTTTACTTATCAACAAATTTAACGTCACCGAATTTCTATAACGTCTCCGAGGATCAGCGCGAATATATTACAAGACTTCAGAATTTTACAGTTTGCGGCTCGCTTTATACAGCTACTTTATACAAATATAGATCTCGTATGTATAAATGTAATCAATAATATTAAAAATACATTACAGGTTTCCGTTTACATGTTAATTAAGTAAAATACTTTCAATTGAACGCGTTCACAACAGCTTGATGTTCATTCAAATTCGTTAAGTCGTTTTTGGACGCCTGCTACGGCCGCCGCTGCAGACGTGGCACGTGGCGCGTGGCGTGTCTGCAACGGGAGGAGCGTGCAGACTCAAAAATCCCTAATTTTTAGTATTTTACAAGTAAAAGCAACCCTAAGGACTTTAATTTGTACAATATACTTTAACTAATTTTAAACAGAAGACACTGGCCGAGTGGCAGAGGAGAGGAGGGAGTGTGTGAGCTGGATCGTCACCCGAGGCTGGCCGCGACTGCGACGGGAGTCCAGTGAACTTTGCCCCCGTTTCTTACTTTGTACTTCTTCTCATTTGTACGAAGCGATAGCTTCGCCTTTAATTAATAAGTTAAGTATGTGAAATGTGGAAACAAAAGTTGTGTAAGCAAGCGAATTTTAATTTTTCACAAATTTTAATTTTAGTTAAACAAACTTGAAAAACTCCATAGCATTCCTACGGAAAAGTGTGATGTGTGCGAGAGACTCTCTCAGCTATTTCTAAATAGCTGAGGGTATATTTGAGTGGAATTTTTAACTTCCACAGGATTTTTACGGACATCATTGCCTCGTGACGACTTCCGAGTTCTGTGTGAGAACAAACTTTTAATGAGATCGTGGGATTAATAGGCAGCCTGGCAGCCCTGACACCCTCCCTCCTCCTCCACGCCCCCTCCCAACTACACTAGCTTTAAATGCATTTCATACTTTTCCTCTTATTAAATTCTGCTTTTATAAATAAATAAAATATGACTGCGAGCTGCGCGGAGCTCGTGTATTCGTATTGCAAGAAGTATTTCGGACTGCGAGTACAATAAAACTAAAAACCATTAAAGGAGCGAGAAGATCACACTACAGAGTACAATAAATAACTAAAATATGCATAATCATGGGGAGCGAGATGTGTAGAGGGGTCCTCGTGCCCCCTCTGGGCCACGTAGGTCATCTACAGTTAAAAAGCAAAAAGCAAAACAAGCGTTCGTGCTCGCTTGCGTACCTTAGGCTATCGCTGAGAACCAGAAATGAATGTTGCTGCTACTAATGTTGGTATCTTGCCTTGTTGTTGTTGGCGCGCTGCTTGGTCCCTCGGCGGCTGCACTGCGACTGCGGCGTGGCGCTGCTTTTGGAACTCCGTCGATTCGGAGGACTCGTCTTTCAGTTCTTTTGGTGGGCATTGAGTTGTTGCTTTTGTTGTCTGCTGTCTACTGTCTGCTGCCTGCTAAGTTGAGTTGATTTTTGTCTTGGAGTTTAAGTTTAAAAATGATTTTTAGGTACAGTGATTAATGATTACTTTGTTTTAAGTTGTCTGGGAGTTAGTTTTCCATTATCCATTATCCTATATTACATTGGGTTCTCAATTATCGTTAAGTTTGTTATAAAGTTTTAAGTGTTTATACGTGGGTTGTTATGAAGTCTATTTAAATATCACGATCATTTGCATAATTTTTTACTTTAAACTTCAACGTGTTTCCAAAGATCTTTACGTTTAGTTGAGTTTGGTTTCGGTTTTGATTTCTGCATCAACTGTGTGAGGAGTTCAGCTTCTTTTTATCACTGAAGGCGCGGCGTTGCTGAGACGTGGTTTGGTTTTTCGGATATCAGTTTTGGTCGTTTGAAGTCTCCACAGCGCCTCCCAAATTTGTTTATTTTTGTTCTATTGCAAGTTTCGAAGTTCAATTTAATGCGTCAAGTGGAACGGCGTGGATTTTATGCTTTGGTTGCCTCCTCCCCCTCTGCTGGCACCCCGGCCGACGATTGTACGAGTTAAAAATTTTGCATTTTTTTTTCTTAAATGTGTTTAGAGTTGCAGTTGCGCTTTAGATTTGTGTTGTAAATGATACTGGAGATCACAAGCATGTCGTTTGTTCTGTTAAATTAAAACTTCAGCTGCTACTTTATAGAATATCAACTGTAATCCTTAACTTCGTATTTTTGCTTTTGCTGTGGTTTTTCAGTTTTTGTGTATTTTATTGGTTGGGATTTTCTAAAAATTCGCTAAATTTTTAGTGTGGCGTCGTGCGTCGCCGGGCGGTTACGACTGCACCTTGAGCAGCATTTTCAGGTTGTGCGTATCGAAGTCGTCCAACAGGTTGCGCTTCGACGACTTCACCACGTGTCCGTTGAAGATGTGAGCAGTATTCGAGTGGACGTGAGTGGCGGAGACGGCGTGGCGTGCGTCCATCAAGTGGGCGAGGACTGTGCCAGCGCTGCTGGCGGACGACTTCTCAAGTCTGCTGCCGCTGGTGCTGCTGCTGCAGCCGCTGAGTGTCCAGTGTTCGGGCGGCTTTGGCAGCGCGGTCGGTGCAGGCGCATCGAAACACTTGCTGCCGGCGAAGTGAGTCAGATTGGTGGGTATGAGTGCGGTGGGAGAGGTCTTCCCGGCGCCACCGCTGACCAGGGCATTGGGCGAGTTGTTCTTGGACCGATTCTTGCGCCCGGAACCTCCGCCGCCGGAGGCAGAACCACCACCGCCGCCGAGGACGGCAGTTGGCGAGCTACGTAACTGCGGCGGTGATCGCTGCCCTTCACGTGCCTCTCGATGTTGTTGCTGTTGTTGCTGCTTCTGGCCGTGGCCGTGCTTTGACTTGTTGCCAAAGAATTGGTTATTGTTGTTGTTGTTATGAGTGCCGTTGTTCAGGCGGTCGGTGGCGTTTTGGGGCGAATGACGGTGCTGCTGCTGCTGGTGCCACCCGTTGCTGCGTTGATTTTGGTGTTTATTGCGCGAGGGAAAGAAACCACCGCCGCCGCCGCCGCTGCTGCCGTTGCCGGCGGAGCCGAACGAGGAGCTGCTGCTGCAGCTGGACGAGGCCGACGAGCCGAACGTCATGGACGAGCCCGGCGGCGATGAACTTGGCTGATGAAAATGGTTTGTACTGCAGGCAATACTGTTGGAATGTGCAGTTGCTGGCGTTGTTCTCGGGGCTGCCGGGATGGGGAAGCTCTTCGCAGCCATCCCGGGCGAGTTCTTCGAACGCTTCGACGCCGTTGCGGCCGCCGCTGCGTTGTTTGTCATCTTCAGATTGTGGCTGTTGTGCGAGTATGTCATTTATACGGAAAACGTGTTTCCGCTGCCTAATGTTATCCTGATACGGCTTCGGTAACCTTCTGGTCGGAGCTTCTCGTCTACTACTTGTAACAATAATGCTTAACTTGTTAAATATCACACAATAAAATCAACGTTAACACTTGTTTCCTCCTCCTCCTCCTTCTTTTTCTGCTTTTGAAGTTCTTTCGCAATTTAAACGAAATGCTTGCTTTCCTTCGCGGAGTGGCTGCGTCGTCTTCACTCGGCTGCTCCTCCACTGGACTCCGCTGAGGGGCGCGCTCGCGCTCTTCACAAAGATTTCAACGCGATTCTCGCTCAATCCCCAGCAACTTTTTATTAGGTGTAGCTTGGCTCTCTCGATTTATTTACAGTTATACAGTTTTATGTGGTTATGTACAGATACATAAAGGACTTTATATAATTTATAATTTATCAGTCTGTTGATTTTTCTTTTGTATTTATTTGTAGCTGTCCTCGCCTTTGTTGCTCTACTTCCTGGTATCCTTCGACGTGTGCAGACGTGGTCCTTCGAAGAGAGAAAAAAGGGGATTTTAGTTTTTATTTGGGCCAGCTGTTGTTTCTGCTTTCAAATACATACTTAAAATCTAACCCTAAAACTAGAAATTGTTCTTTTCGCGGAAACTAGGGAAAGCCGCGGTCGTTTGGTTTCAGAGTTACATGACACACAGGCTACACAGCGACATGAATATTTCGGCCTTAAAAATATTAGATATTGTTAAAATGCTGATATTCTAACGATATTCCAGCGGAGCATCCACCAGAATTAGTTTCCCCCACATAAAAGTTATTCGCAACGGGACAACAAACGGCGCAGATCTTCTGACACGTGGCGGGGAGAATACAGTTACTTCAATACCAATACTCATTAGACACAGAAAATCTTTTTCAAAAGATTGTCACAGCCACGCGGTACCCTATTCCAACAGAAGAGCCATCAGTCTCGATCTGATCTGGCTGAGTTCGACCACTAATCATGATTACAACAAAACTAAATTCTTAGCATTACCAGTTACACGAGTAAAATCTGCCTTGTAACCGTCAACACTCGGCAGTTCTCTTTATTCACTTTTTAAGGCTTCGTTTTATAATTTGGTTTTTATTTTAAAAAATTACGCAGTGATTTTGACAAAAAATTCCCCTCGCCAGGAATTAAAAATTCTATAAAATTACGCAGTGATTTTGATGGAAATTCCCTTCACAGTGATTTTTTTTTATTTTATTGAGTTGCCACTTTTTTGGGAAAAACATCTGTAGATAAGGTGTCACACTATCAGTCAAATGTGCGAACGCCATGATGCTTTTTGCTTCGGTGTAAAAGCAACGACAAAACAATGTGAGTGACGCTTGCTTGCTTGATAATGTGCACTGAACGTAATGTAATGAATGTAATATTTTATAGATTATTTTATTAAATTATTTCCGCAAACGTGATGAAAGCAGTTATTTCAAAATCGTGATAACTCTTAACTTGTCTACAAGGAAAACACTTGGACTTTTTATTTCACTAAAAGTATTCTGTGATTATGAAAAGCAAGACAAAAGACTTCCTCAGTTGTTTTCTATCAGAAATATGAATCATTAAGAGGATCATGAAAACAGAGGTAGAAAACAGGCCGCCTGCTTTCAATTTCGTAGGACTGAATTAATAGCGATTGACACACTGAAGTCGCAGTTGTAAATTTTCACTGGATAACCCAATATATATTTTAAAATAATTCTGTTTAGCACCAGGAAAGGAAAGATCTTGGGAACGTTGTCGGGTGTTGTGATTTGAATGTATATCCGTGCCTGTCATTGAGAAGGTATATATTTTACCTGTATCCTCGTTACCTGAACAAAGGACACTCGTACCCTACCAAATCAGTTAGAGGAAAATCTTTCATCTGGGTTCCCAGCTACTTAACTATAGTAATTCTTCTCAATTTTGTAAGCAGCATAAGAATGTAAAATCAGACAGATGCTTTCAAATGTTTTGAAACTGAAATATTTTATTGTTTCTCTGAAAGGCAAATCAACATAAAACTCACTAATGTTACCCATTAACTTTTTACTGAGTTCAGTGAAATCGTTTCAGGAAATTACGACATTTTGGAAAACAACTCTTGCTTGATCTCCCTTTTTCTCTAATGATCAGTCGCCTTTATTTCTACATCTCGTTAATTCATTCAATAATGCTTACACTTCAATATATGTTTACACTTCAGTTATACAGAAGTTTTTATTCCCTGCTATACATTTATTCGTGCTGTTTATTTAATCCGAAAATTTTCAAACACAACCGTTTTTTCAAGTCTTTTGATTTTATCAAATTTTTATAAAGAAAATGGCGAATTTATTTTAACGTTATTAAAAACAATTGTAATTAAAAATACTGGAATAATTTTTGAAGTTGGTTAAGAAATTTTTATATATATTTTTATAAGAAATTTTTATATATTAAAAGTTGTGGATTTGGATTGAAAAGTTAAGATTTTAACTACATTGTGGTAAAAGTGCTACGTTGTCAAGTTTCATGGCGACGTAACGTCATCGCAATCGGAATGAGATAGAGATTATTTTCTCTTTAGCTTTGGTCTCAGAGTAATAAAAAAAGCGTGGTTTGCTCTTCAATATCAGTGGATTTTTGTTAAAACCGAAATTTTAATGCTTAATCAAAGCGATTAATCCGAATATAAAATATATTATGTCGAAATCAAGTAGAAAAAAAGGTATTCATGCAACTCTGTAATTCCCTCTCTCTTTCTCTGACTTTTGTAAAAATATACTAAATTAGAGAAGTAAAATTTTGTTGCTTTACTAACTTTTTACTGTGAAAACCCTCCTTGTTTGGCTTACTGGCTGTAAAAGCCCACTAGCGCTATCTCGCTCACTTGCTTGTAAATGTAATGTACGGTGTTGCAAGAAACGCTGTCGCTTCGGTTCGCGCCGTCGCCGTCTCCAGTTGACTGAATATCGAGAAGAAGTCACCGTCGACTTTGCGTGGATGGGAAATTTTTCGTATATTCAATCGAGATATTCACACTTTGAACGAAACGCGAGGGATTTTTTCGTCCGCTGAATTCTTCGCCTTCTGTACGCTTCGAGTCCGTTTCAGCAACGCTTCGATACTTCGATACTTCACAACTGGCTGGTTTATTTGCACTTTGTTTTTGGATTTTTATTACTGAATGATTTTTTCTCTACTCTTCGCAATCTCAAATTTAACACGAATCAACAGCAACAACTTCCACTTATTGCTATCTTCGAAAACCTCCACTTTTCACGCGTTACTCCTGCTGGGTTCACTTTTCACCGCTACTCTTCTGCGCTTCCCAAACTGGCGATTTCTAGGCCAAGACTTTCTAAATGGTTGTAGTTTTTGCTCGAGTTGTTACAAAACCGTAAAAGTGGCTGCAGCGTCTTGTGGTTACACGCTGGCAGACAAACGTTAATTTCAAGTTTTTTTTTCGGAAATCAAGGCTTCGAAGTAGCTCTCCGATGCGATCCTTGTACTGCTGCTGCTGCTGAGTATCTATTGGCTTGAACTTTGATTGGGTTGGGTTATCACTTGAATCGAATTTGAACGGATGGTTTGATATTGATTAAATTATTTGTAGATTCAATGACTTCTAATTTCTGCACCTCATCTCTTCAGAACTCTTTTCTTGTGTCTTCTGCGAGCGTAACGCCCCCCGAACTTTACTTCATGACTCTTCCGAATGGACTACAAGACCAAATGAGCGCGCCGTGACTTTTAAGGCACGAATGCTCCCTCAGCGTTGTACAGTTTCCAAATTTACTGGGAACTTGGGGTGGGAAATTCCACAAATATGGGGATTTTCGTATCAAAAGAGGGAAATTCATAGGAAAATTTCCCGCTATCGTGGCAGGGAAAGTTGCTAAATAGTGGGAGTTTTGCGTAAATAAATTTGGAAAACCGCCCGAAAACATTGGGAAAAGAGAGACGGAGCTAGGAAAAGACTGAAACAGCACTACTGGCAAGACTTTTTGAGTAGAAAAACAGACAGTTAGACAGTCGCTAATCGTGTTGTAGGCAAAACTGTATTTTTCTTTACTGTTTAGAATAGAAAAAATTCTTTTCACGTAATATTGGAAAAATCGATGCAAAATATGCGACTTGTGGATGAGAATATTAAACAATGAATTGCATGACGTGCAGTACTTCCATTAGCATCATTTCCCTTTCCTCCATTTTCTTCTCCCTTTCCTTTCCTTTCTTCAAATTAAACACATCTGTCGCTGCTCCGTATTTGATACGCAAGCCGAGGTTTGTGCACAGGATGCCTACTTTCTGTGGGGAAACATTGGAAGCACTGGAACATGGAGTGAATTTCGCACAGCACTGCTTCTCAAACTGCAGCTGGCCGCCATCTTCTAACCACGTGGAATGCGAGAGATGTCAATTGAGAGGTTTCGCGTTAGATCAAAAAAAAGTATTTTCAGTTCGTGCGTCTCGGGATCAGAAAACAATTAATAGAAATGCCTTATCTACGTCCTTTGATGAAAGCGTATCCTTCGCTATATTCACACGCCCTGTCTGTAATTAAATTAAATTCATTTCTTTTCTTTCCTCCATACGTCGAGAATAACAAAATTACACAATTTGTTTACCTTCAGGTTAAAAAATATTTTTATTTATTTGACGTTTATAATGTTCGCAATATATAAATGTAATAATAATAATAGTGTAAATATAAAATGATATTTGTAAAATAATGTGATGTAAAGCAAGAACCACAACAATTAAAATCTACGTGTAAATTTAATGCTTTTTCTTTGCGGTTTTTCTTTTTGTTTTATAATTTTTCAAGACAGTAAAGCCTACTAAGATATAGAAATGGAAGAGGAATTGTTAAGAATAAATTTTCGTAAATTACTAGCTTCAAAATACATTTCAAAAGCGTTTATTTAGAGTTTAAATAAAAGTTGTTTTAGCGATTTTCGTGATTTTTCGTAAAGGAAAATCCAACACCATACAAAAATCAAATGAAAATCCTAATTAGACGATTTCAGATAGCTAAGAATTTGAAATATTGAAAGAGTTTTAATTCTTGCGCGAGTCTCACAAATCTTTAGTTTTTCAAGGTTTTTTTTAAGGTTTTTTTTTCAACAAACATCACAGCAAAATTTATTTTTTTTTTCCTGATCAGATTCAAATTTTCCTTTGTTAAAAATGAATTAGTTTGAGTTGAAAGCTAAAAAGAGAAACTTCAATGAAAAATGAGAGGACAAAATTTTCGGTTTCAATACATTTACAGGCTTACATTTGGTAAAATAACGATTTTATTCACAATTGAGAATTCACAAAACACGTGCGAATTCCAGTCTCGGGAAGGATTTTTGTATTAAGAAACTATTAATGTGAGGAAACTTTAAATGCTTGGAAGTCTTCGTTACAAAGCGCAAAAACGAACACCAAAGCGAACTAACGCGAGAATCACAAGTAAGTGTGAGTGAATGTAGTCACCTGAATTAATGAGACAACTGAAGCAAAGAGATTCGAATCTCTCGTTAGATTTTCTCTCAGGTTTCGCATTTCGCAGCTTTGCTTTTTTGATGTGTTGTTGCGAGAGTCTTCTCGCTCGGCTTCTGTGCAAGTACAAAAAATTCTATTTTCCAACTCGAAAACGTCGTGAGATTTTTGGTTTCGATAAATATACACATTCACACTTGTTTATTTATATATATATATATATAATTTGCAATACTAAAATCCTAGAAAAGCACAACACGATTTTCACGGCCTTGAGATGCCATCTACTCAGTTAATTACGTTTACATTCATTTTATTCGAATACGGAGTCAATTTGTACCCTAAAATGAAACTCTGCATAAATTCAAATAAATCCGCGCTGGCACAAGAGAGCGCCGCGCTGGCACAAGAGAGCGCCGCGCTGGCACAAGAGAGCGCCGCGAGAGCACGCGAGAGTCGGAGCTCGTCGCTCGTCGAGCGTCGCGGTGGACCAAGCGAGAGCACCAACTTCGAACGAGTACTTTGGCTTCGTTCGGGCGGCGGCAGTTGAGGAGTTGAAAGAGTTGCTTGGCGGCTGATTGGTCAAGTAGCTTCGTTGATTACAAGGAGTTCTTTAGTTTACGGTAGTTAAAGCCAATTCGATCTTTAGTTTGAGTTTCCACTATATTACAGATATTGCGTGTTCGAACATTTGTTTCGAGCTGAGCGGTTAAAACTAAACACTTCTTATTTTGATATGAGCTTTTCGAATGCTACAAATGCAAGGTTTCGAACTTGTTTTCTCTTTTCGCACGAGCTTCTGCGCGACGAACTTTCACAAGAAACAAGTGTGTGTGTGGAGCTTGGTGAGTATGAGTTTGTGAGTTTGACTGAATGAAGGCTTATAAAACCAAAAACAAAGAAAGAGAGATGGAAAGATAGAGAGCGATTGAGAGATAGAGATCGGAAGAGAGTGGAAAAGAAAGATACGAGAGACTAAAGTGTGCTCTACACACTCTCGCACGAATGCATGATTAACATTGACTCATCTGTGATGAGCAGAGTATTCATAAGTGGCTTGAACATCCGCGCGAGCGAGCCTTTGTGAGCCTTTATAAATATCAATAAAAACTTAAAATACTTGATTGTGTGGAAAGTTGAGAGTACTCTTGAGAAAACTAAGTATTCGTAATGATTCGCAGTTTCATTAAGAGGCGCTGCGAAGTCCATATGAGTTTCTCCAAGCTCCGACTTTGAATTTGCACAATTAGTTGGTTTTTCTTTTATAAACTTAACCTAGTTTGCTTTCTATAACTTTAAAATCTTGTTAATTGAGGTTCAACGTCTGCTAAATCTTAAATTCTTTTTTTTTTTTGCTCTGTTTAATTACAAACACAAACACTATTTGATGCTGCAGAGCTGTTGTGTGTGTGTGTGTGTTGTGTTTGGTTCTCGTGATAGAAAACTAATTCTATGCAACTGGAGGGCGGGAATCGTTTGCTTGTTCAGAAAGGATTCGCCCTCAATAATTGTATTCTCTTCGCGGGCTTGATTCTCATTATTTTACACGAATATACAGCGATACACATTTAGGTAAAAATAATTGCTTTTCACTTCATGACACACATACTTGAGCGAACTAGTTTCTGATATCTGCGAGAAAGCAGAGGAGAGAGAGAGAGAGAGGTTAAAAAGTACAGTTGGCGCTTCGGCTTTGGTAGAGTAAAACACGTGTGCACACTCTGGCGAGAGTCCAGTGTTTGTTGCATGAAGTTACGTGTGTGTGTGTGTGTGGCTTTGTGCTTTAAAAGTTTGTGTAGCTGCTGCAAACATGCTGAGTTGGCAATATTTCTCCCCTAGCAACTACGAGAGCTACGTAAGCTAACTGTTACTTCTTACTGTTAGTACGGAGTTGAACGCGAAAACACACGTTAGCCTAAATATATATATATATATGCGGATCCTTGTCCTTGCGTAATACGTGTATATATTTGTGCCTAATACTAGTAAAATTCTAAAAGGTTTTCCTTTTGTTTCCATCAAGTCGTTCACGAAGATTGCTTCTAGGTTTCCAGTTAAATCAATTAAATCTACTTGTGAGGGGGAACTAAACGGAACGCCGCTGTATTGGTTGCAACTGCGAGAGGCGTACGAATGTGAGCGCGTACTCGAAAGTGAGAGCAACGAGGACCAACCGCGACACAAGCTGGGCTGCGAGTGAAACATCAACGCCAGCGTCTGTCAAGTGAGCGGAGAGAAAAGCCAAAGTTGGCCACTCGTTGGTGCCTCTGAACTTCAGAGTCTGAAGCCGCCACATTTGCCAGCCTGCTCAGTAGGTTAGTAGGATTCTAATAATTGATGTCGGTTAATGCGGCGTTAGTTTGAGCGAAAGATAAACTTCTTATATATTTGTTAACAACAAGTGGGCGAATTTGTGCTTGTTGCTTGGTTCCGTGATCTCCACTTGCACGCGCATGCATGCTGCACACGTGCAGTGAACATCGAATAGAAAAATACAAAACGAGAAAGTGAATCACATACAGATACTAACAATGCACTAATAATTGCGTCGAGGTTATTCAAGTGTTCTGCGTCTGCGGGTCTGAAGTTCGAAGAACATGCAATAAATGTTGCGGGTGGTTAAATAGAGTTGCGGTTGCATTTCCATGCGGTGGACGAGAGAGCGTTCGGCAGCGACTCTTCGCGAACAACGAAGCCGAACCCAAATTTACATGCCGCTCTCTTTAGTGCGCCTGCGTAGCCAGCACTTGCTGCTGCTGCGGCTGCTGTTGTTGTTGTTGCTGTTGCGGCGCGCTTATCAGTTGTTGCTGCTGGAGTGGCTGCTGCTGGAGAGGCTGCTGTTGTAGTGGCTGCTGTTGTGGTGGCTGCTGTTGGAGTGGCTGCTGTTGTGGTGGCTGCTGTTGGAGTGGCTGCTGTTGTAGTGGCTGCTGCTGTAGTGGCTGCTGTTGTAGTGGCTGCTGTTGGAGTGCCTGCTGTTGTGGTGGCTGCTGTTGTAGTGGCTGCAGTGGCTGTGGCTGTTGTTGTTGTGCCTGCTGTTGTTGTGGTTGCTGTTGTTGTGCCTGCTGCTGGCCGGCGCTTTCGAAGTAATCCGAAGCGTTGCCTCGGCAAATCGGACACGTGCGATTCGACTGCAGAGGAAGAGAAAAGAAAAGCGAATGAGAGGCTGAGAGCAACCCACACGTGTGTGTTAACATACCCGTAGCCATTTGTCGACGCACTTGGCGTGGAACTCGTGTGAGCAGGGCAGCACGCGCAGCACTTGCCGCAACTCGAAGTCGCACATGCAGACCACGCACGACGTCTGGTCGCCTGGGGAGAGAAATCAACGGTTACCTCGCGGCATTAGTCGCCGCCACGTCGTACTCTCTACTCACCGCTGTGGCTCTCCGGATTGTATTTGTAGCTGGGCAGCTGGTCGATTTCGTTGCGCGCCAGACCGCGCGGCTTCGCCTCTCCCAGGCGCTCGGCCAGGCTGAGCAGCGCCTCGTAGTTCTCGGTCTCGCTGGGGTCGGGGGAGCTGAGCTCGTGCTGGCTGTACGGCGACAGCGGGAACATGGCACTGAAACACATTAAAACTCCCCTAGTTTTCACCACCACAGCAAAGTGTTGTTGCTACTCACAGGAAGTTGAGCAGGAAGCCCGGATTGATGATGCCGGTCGTCTGGATTTGCACGGGCGCCGCCTGGTGCGGCCCCAACGGCTGAGCGGGCAGCACGTGCCGGTGCGCGGGATGCTGATGAGAGGCGGCCGGCCAGTGTAGGCGAGCGAATCGTCGCTGCGGCGGGAATGTGCGTCTCTGCGAGTGGAGCGTGGAGCGGCTGTCAGAGTGCAAATGGATGACGCGTGCGGAGAGACTCACCTCAGTTGAAATGAAGATCTGCTGTTGGGCAGCCGACAGTTGAGCCACGTGCGCTGCTGCGGCAGCCGCCGAGGAATGTATGTGGTGCGCCGCGGCCGCCGCTGCCGTCATGGAAGTGATGTTGATCGGCGAGGAGCCAGCGGCGGCGGCGACATGAGCACCGTGAGCACCGTGAGGGCCGCCGTGGTGCTCCAAGTGATGGCCACCCGCTTCCAGCGAGAGACCTGCAACAGCTGCGGCGGCCGCAACGTCGGTGCGTTGGTGCGACAGCTGCGCCGCGTGCTGATAGTTGGCTGCGGCCACCGTGGCCGCGGCCACCAACGCAGCCGCTTGCTGACTCTGTTGCTGTTGGGCGACGGCAGCGGCGGCCGCGACCGCAGCTTGCTGGGGTGCCTGCGTCACCTGCAGGGGCGGCCCGGCGGCTGCGGCGAAGCCAGGCGGAGCGGCGAATTGAGCTTGGTGCGGGTGGTGGGCATGGTGGGCGTGGTGGGGGTGGGCCGCACCCAGTGCGTTGCAAGCCTGCGCGAAGGGCGGCGCGTAGATGCTGTGCACGTGGCACGCAGCCAGACGGGCTGGCGGCGGGTTGGCCGGGTAGGCGCAGATCGAGGCCCAGATGGGCTCGGCGCGGTGCAGCGGCAGGCCGACGGGCACCTGATTCATCTCCACCACCAGTGGGGGCGCCGCGGGTGGCGGGCCTGCGGAGGGGTGGTGGTGCTGCTGGTGGGGGTGCGACTGAGCGGGTCCGGCGGCGCTCTGCTGGACGAGTGCGGCACCGGGCGGCAGTTGGTCCCACGGCGAGCGCTGCGGGTGCACTTGGTGGTGGTGGCGTTGTTGTTGGTGGTGGTGGTGGTGCTGCTGCTGCTGCTGGTTGCCGTGGAAGGTGTGGTGGTTGTGCAGCAGCGACTGCTGATGGTGCGGTTGGTAGTGGTGCGGCTGCATCTGGTGGTTGTTGTGCTGGCCGCGGTTCATCAGCACGGGGCCGGAGTCGCGGAGGCGTGGCCGGCGTATCGGAGGGCTGCCCGACTGGAGCTGCGAGAGAGGGGAGAGCGTAAAATGAGATCGCAGCTGAGCGAGCAGGACGCACCTGAGAACGAGTCGAGCGCCGCGGCTCCCAAATCGTGGGCGGCGACTGGCTCGGCGGACGGCCTGAAATGCGCCGCCGTTTGCGCGACGGGCTGTCGGACTTCAAGGCCGCGGCTGCGTGCGGCGACGTCGACGATCCGCTCAAGCCCGAGCCGGAGGGACCTTCGTGCAGAGCGACTCCGCCCACAGCGCCCACCAGGCCGCCCGACGAGGCAGCCGACGCACCTGCCGCGCCACCCAAATGGGAGGCGCTGTTGCTCTGCTGGTGGTGGTGGTGGTAGTTGTTGCTGTGGTTGTTGTGGTTGTTAGTGTCGCTGTGGTTCTGGTGTTGTTGTTGTGCGTTGCCACGGTAAGCACCGCCGTGTTGGCCAGCGCTGTTGCCGCTGCGTCCGCTCAGACTGCTCGCGCCTTCCTGCCTGGTTTCGCTGTGCAACTCGGAGTTGTTGCCGCGTTGTTGGTTGTTGCCGTTGTAGCCCTCGAAATGCTGCAAAATTAAGTCCAGAAGGTTTAAGAAGGATTTTATGTGTGAACAAGAGTGGCAGCAGCTACCAGCGACTCTAATTTAATTGAAAAAACCTGCAGAAACAAAGCAACCCACGACCTACTCAATTTGCAAGTTTTACTAACCATGTTGTTGTTGTTGCTGCTATTGCTGTTATTGTTGTTGTGCCTTTCGAATAAGCCTGAGTTGGGTACACTATTGCTGTTGTTGTTGTTGCTGTTGTTGTTGTTGTGGCGACGGTTGTTGGCGTTGCCGAAGTAATGATGATCGTTAGAATGTTGGTGTTGGTGGTGTTGCTGGTGTTGGTGATGGTGATGATGCTGATGCTGATATTGATCTCCAGCCGCGTACTGCTGACGCTGGAAGAAGCCCAAGCCGCCGCCAGCAGCGCCGTGGCGGCGTTGGTGGTTGTTGTAGTCACTGGCGTTGCCAGCGTTCGGCAAAATGTAGCCGGAGCCAGCGGGGGGACCGCCGCGATTGCCGTTGCCCCCGTTGTGGTTGCTATTCATCAGCTGCTGCTGCTGCTGCTGCTGCTGAGAGCGATGCCGCTGCTGCTGCTGCTGTTGTTGTTGTTGGTTGTTATTGCTGTTATTGCTTGTATTAAAATTAAAATTATTATAATCAGTCAAATTGTTGGTTGCAGAGGCATTTGTTGGTGGTGTCGTTGCCACCATGAGAAGGCGGTCAACAACATCATTATCGTGGTTGTTAAGGTTAGAGTTGTTGTTGTTTAATGTGGTTTCATTTGCCGATGGGCACGACGACGAAGACGAAGACGAGGACGATGACGACGACGAAGACGACGACGACGACGATGACGGTGACGTCGCGAGTACATTTAATGTTGTCGTTGTCGTTTTGTTTTTGTTGGTTTTTGTTGGTTGTGACGAAGACGACACCATTGATGATGGCGGCGACGTTGTTGGTGTTGTTGTTTTTATTGTTGGTGAGTTGGAGGCAGTGGCAGGAGAAAGCGTAGAATCGGTGGCAGTTGTTTTTGTTGTGCGTGTAGGATTTTGTGAGGAAGACGTCATCGTCGAGGTATGTGCACGTTGTTGTTGTTGTTGTTGTTGTTGTTGGCGGCGGCAACGTTGCGGTCGATTATTGCACGTGTTGGAATTCGAGGAAGAATGTGGTTGTCGTTGATTGCGTTGTAGTTGTAGTTGTTGTTGTTGTGGGCGTTGTTGCAGAATCGAGTCGGTACAAAAATGTGTATTCACAACATCAGTAAAATTTATGGTATTTGTGGTTGTTGTTGTTGTGGTGATGGTGGTGGATTTCGCATTCGGAGTCGTTTTTGTTGTTTTATGGGTGTGTGGAAGGGATTGATGATGGTTAGTTTCTTGTTGCTGTAATGCATGGTGATGCTGGTGTGGGTGCGGAGCGTGTTGGCGGGGAAGAGAGTTGGACGACGGGGGACTCGAGGTGGACGACGGGGGACTCGAGGTGGACGACGGGGGACTCGAGGAGTTGGGAGACGCCGCACTCTGTACGCTGATTGTCAGGGTCGGCGGGAGCAGCACGGGGATCTTGAGGTGGGTGGTCTTTGCGCAGGTGGTGGCGGCGGCGGCGGCGGCCAGCGAGAGGCCGGCGAAGAGAGGAGGCGACAACAGAGCGGCGCTCGGGTGCGGCCGTTGTGGGGGACTCGACAAGTGATGGTTGCTCTCCGCGAGCGGCGAAGGGAGCGCGACGTTGCAGAGGGGCGAGAGGGGTGCGGCGGGCGAGGGACGGCGACTGTGGCCGGGGCAGGTCTGCAGCGGGGGCGGGGAGGGACAGGAGGCCGTTGAACTACTGCGCGGGGGAAGGTTGGCGTGGAGGGTGTGGTTGTGGTGAAGGTGGTGAAGATGGTGGGTGTGGTTGTGTTTGTGGCTGTGGCTGTGAGTGTGGCGTTGGTGGTGACAGATATTCTCTTTACTACTGTTAGAACAATTTCCGTGGCTGTTGTTGTTATTATTACTGTTATTAGTAGTTGTTTGTACATCGCTGGATGGCGGGTTGGAGCGAGATGCGGTTCGCATTTAGGGCGGGTTGGAGGTTACGGTTCGGATTGCACGCGCCCAGACGCGGGTGGTGGCGTGGCGGTGGCGGTGGTAGTGGCGGTGGTAGTGGTGGTAGCAGTGGTAGTGGTAGTAGCAAAAACAACCCAGAGTAGCATTACGCATACACAGTACATACATTTACATGTATTTGCATTCATGTCATGTGTATACAATTGTTTATGTGAAGAAGAAGAGAACGGAAAAAGAAAAACAATAACAATATAATGCCACAATGCAATATTTAAGTCTAGATATAGAAGTTTATAGAATAAACGTAGTAATCACTGAGGTCAGTATATACGAGAGTGTAATCGCAGTACTATTTACACACACACAGAGAGAGCGGTTACGTTGTTACACATACAGATATACCAAGTGTGGGGAGATTTATTTACACACGATGCACACTACGGCGATCTCCAGGCGTCGCTTGGCGGCGAGAGCGGAGCGGCCTATCATCGCAAAGCTGCAACAAATAGCGCTATCAAAAGTGCTGCCGCAGCTGAATCCTCCGAGTCGCTCAAAAGCGAGACCACAGTCTCGAACAATGCGATTCGATTGTTTTGCAGTCGAAACGAGAAGCGAGATCGCGGCCGACTCGCTCAGTTGCGATGAGAATCCAGTTGTAACCCGAGTTTCTCAGCTGACACACCGAGTTGCATTATCCTGCATCCAGAACTTGTAACAGATTTGCTCACGGTTTTGGAGACATTTTGGGATCACAATGCGAAAACCCCGTTTTTAGCCATATTTGGTGGTGCCATTTTGTTTTTAGCCATATTTCGGAGTCCAATATCGTCCGAACTTCACATTATAAGTTTGGCACACTCCATAGAATGAGAATTGACTAGAGCTTTTGATGAAAATCCCCCCGCAGATGTCGTTTGTGCCGCAATTTCTTGCGGCATTTCTGACATTCTGACCTCGGATATCTCGAAAACTGGGTCTCTGTTACCGGTTCTGGATTCAGCACACGAACCCGTCATCCGTAATATTTCAGGTAAACCTCAAATCATTGGGGCAAAATATTGGATCCGCCACAATGGATGATTATTGGTCCTCCACGATATTTGAAGTTCCATCCAAAATTTCCACAGATTTTAAACCTCCACATATTTGTGTGTGATCGTTGATAATATTAAAATCGCACTTTTCACTTGCGGACGCAATTCTATTGCGCTTGAGGATTCAATAATTCACGCCATTCTAGCTTCTCAATTACAGTGTAAACTAATTTGTTATTTCTAAGAGGAATTCTAATCTCAGTGCTCAAACAAGAATTGGACATTTCAATGCTAACCGTTAGATGCGTATAGGAAAAATTCTGTCAAGAGCATGCCAACATTAAAAGTGTTTCGAGAGAGTCAACTATTATTTACAAGATCTTTAGATATCTGTGATAATTAAACATAATGTAGTGAAATTACTTTACTATTTTTCGGCTTATTATATTAACACAAAAAAAATCCACAAAAAAGCGTTCAATTTGGTGGTCCAAGTATAGCGAGGTAAATTTTAACCAGTAGAAAACCAGTCAGCGAATCTTGAGACATTGCAACTGATTGTGGTAGCCAATTATAATGGATTTTGGTATGCTGAGTCCATAACTGTTAGCAGACACTCTGTAACGCATGCAGTTTTCGAGATACTCGAGGCCAAACGTTGAAAAATGCCATTACTGTCCTAATAAAAGTTTCCAGCTCGCTTGTCTCAAAAACTAGATGGGCCACGAAGTGTCTGTTAACAGTTATGGATTCATCATACTAAAATATATAAGAATCTGTGATTCTCTTGACAAAAAAAATCTCTGCAGATGTCATTTGTGTGGTAATATTTGAATGTGGCCAGCGATGGCATTTTCCACATTTTCATCAAAAATATCTTGAAAACCAGACGTACTACGAAGAAACGGTGAACACTTACGGATTCAGCACATAAAAATTAATAAAAGAGCGTAACCAGTAAAAAAAAACATGCAGGTCCGTGTAGCAACTTCAAAAAAAAAAAAAAAAAAAAAAAAAAAAAAAATTAAGAATCGGTAGAACATAAATGAAAATTTGAAATTTAAACTTATGATAGCGATATTTCTATGAAATATTAAAGCTATTTATTAGCATTTTAGATAATCTTTCGTAGATTTCTGCTTAATCGAAAGGATTGACTTAATACTTGCAGATAAATAGTGAAAAAGAAAACTTCTCTCCATCTCCGCACGAGTTAAAGGCGTTCGCAATAAAAAAGTAGAAAGGAAACGCATCAAAAGTCGTTATAAAAGCCAAGAAGTATCTATTAGCTTCCACTTCGAGCCAAGACGCACAATAAATTTCGCAATTTCTTCTATCTAATCGAAGCCGCAGTGTGCAAGGTGCGAATAAATGAAATGCAAAGCGAATTGTTTGTGCCGCAGCCAACTTGCAACATTTTCAGAGCAGACTAAGAGTTCGCGATATAAATAAATAGGAGAGACGTAATGGCAGCAGTGTTTTCAAGGCGCTAAACTATTCGCTAGGCATTTATTTAGTCTTATTATGCTAGATTAAGTCAATAAGTGTAATAATAAGGTGAACTATTTTAGATAAAGAGAAAATTTTGTAAATCCTTGCAAGTATTGTCAACGTTTGTTAAGAACAAGTAATTTTACGGTAATAAATGCACGCAGGACTATATGACAGAGAATCCAGAAAAAGGAAGGAGAACGAAAACTAAACAAGATTCCAGAGGAAAAACGTTTCTAAACAATTTTGCTAATTCAAACAACGTATACGGGGGAAAATATCTAGGAGTGAAAATAAAACTTTCTCGAAAAATGTGTGAATGAAGGATCTGGAGGTGACATTCTGCTCTTCTTCACAATTTCTGTGAAGAAAGAAAAAAAGAAAAAAAAAAAAAAAAAAAAAAAAAAAAACCAACCAAAGACCAATCAAAGTAATGTAAATCATAATGAAATTAGTAGAGAGGAAGAATTTTAAAAAATAAATATTTCAAGAATATAGAAAATATTAATGATGGTGGTACTAATAAGCAGATCGCGACTGCAGCACGAACATCACGCTCGTGTGTGACAAGCAATGGAATTTCTAATTTCTAAGAAGAGGAAAATCGCGAAACACTTTCTGCAGGAAACCCCCGCGTGAACGGGGAGCGGGGGAAATTATTCTCACTAAACCCTCAAGAGATCGTTAAGCGCAAACATATTTCGGTAACACGTGAGAGCAAACGAAGGCGACTTCGTGTAAGTGACTGCAACCCTGCAACTCAGTGTGGTGAGTTGTAAGTACGCTTGAATTATTGCAGCCAACAAGTGTAACAGTAAACCTCTAATTAGAAATGCAATTAAGAAAGTGTTAGTAAAAGTTCAGCATGAGAGAGCGTTTGGTGGCACTGAAGTTAAAGTTAAGCAAGATTTTCACCTTCATCAAGACAACTGAACAAAAAACACTAAAAGCTTTTTATTTTATTTAATTTAAAGATAAAATCTCCAAAAACTACAACTTAATTACCCTCTTAATTACCGATTTTGTTAATCGGTGTAGCATGATAAAGACGAAAAGTTTAGAGAGTGGAAAAGGAGAGCCACCTTGGTACGAGAAAATCGCAAAAACTTTTTCGTAATCAAGTTTCACTAGAAATTACAACACTAACATAAATTGTAAATTGTATGCATACTTTCTTAGTTCAATATGAGAGAGAGTGTGTGTGTTAATGAGATAGTTTGGAAATGTCTAGAAATATAAAATGAAAATAAAACGTGAAGAAATGGTAAAGCGAATAAACTGTTTTATTAGAATCTGCATTCAAACATAAGGAGGTTGGTGAGAATACATTTTACCAGTATGTATAAATAAACAAAAACTCTTCAAGTCAAAACAGAATGAAATACTTTGGCTTTACAGAAATCATATCAGAAATGCATTGCATACTTTTAGGCTGACTAATAAGTTTCGTATTCCTTTTCGCTTCTACTTTCGCTGTATTTCCCGCTGTTCTTTCGCTTTTCACAGGGTTTCCTTCGTTGTGAAATAGTAGTGAAGGCTTTAGTACGCCATTTTTAAGTTTGTAGGGACGAACTACTACTTGTAACTTAGCGCATTTAATTCCTGTTTTTTTTGTCATATTATTGCAAGAAACAAAGTTTCTAGTCCTCATTTAATCAACTTCAAAATGCGATTTTTAAAGCACGAACACTGAACAGATGTATGATTTTTACTACTGCTTATGAGAATTTCATTGAAGGATTCTGCATTTGCAACAGCAATAATTTTGTCGTTTTTTAGAAACTGAGAAGTTTCGAATTGTTAAATCCAGCAAATCTCTCATCTTATTTTTGTTAAATATTTTGTTCAGTTTCTAATGCATTTTGATCAGCTGAATACAGAAGTGTTAATAGATTTTTCGTAGCACTTCTAGTATTTAAAATATACGAGATTAGATAGCCGAAAAGTGCGTCATTATTTCTGTTTTAACCTCAAGTATCTTCAAAACTGCAAGTGCTCGGAAAATTATATTAACATTTTTGGGTTAATCGCTCAAATAAAATACATGAGAAACCGTCCCCGTTACCCTATTTTAGCCTTACAGTGCTTATTTTCACACACACATTTTATTCCATGCCAATTTAAATGCGATTTCGTTTAGACGTTTCGATAAAAACGGAAGCCGTCTCGCCCTACAACCTGCAAAGCTCGGAATTGCGCCAAAATATGCCAAAGAAAGCCATAAAAACTTCCACAACTGAATGCTACTGAGAGGAAAATCATACGTTTTCTAAAACGGTACTTATACACTACTTTTGGAGTTGTGGGTGCTTCATGCAGTTTCTGTTTCCACGGTTAAACAATATAGAATTAAATGAACATGAGGCGCGGTTTACACCGAGGAGTAGCGATGAAAATAAACAAGAAGTCCTACGAAATAAAGGTCCGTACATTTCAGATGAGAAAGCATGGTAAGAAAACACATCCTTGTTACACGAATATACATGAAGATATGGCGGCAATGCGGAACTAAAAACGAGGACAAATGAAGGTTAGAAGAACGGCTAATGAGAGCGGTGCGGTGCGGGGGCGCAAGGCAGCAAAAGCAAAAAACTCGTACTTGGGCAGTACAGAATTTTTTGTTCTTCGTTGCTTGTTATTTTATGCAAAATTGTCATCTTTTTCGCTCTTAATTACAAAATTAACCCTTTAACCTAAAAGCGTTGATTTAGGATAAATAGGACGTTTGTACGGTTATTCGGTGTCTGCCGGGAGCGGGGTGAGGAAGATGGCGCGAAGTCAGGTGGGGGGGCCGCGCAGGACTGAGTGGCGCAGGACAGGACGTCACGGATTGTAGACGGTGTTGTGTAAGCTTGTTTTACTTTAAAATTACAAGATCGCAGCGTGTGCCAGCTTACCCAAGCGCGTTCCAGGGATCTACCAGGTCCTTGTTGTGCCGCGGCGCGTGACTGCCACCGCCACCGCCACCGCCGCCGGCGCCGTTGCGCTGCGCGTGGTGGCGGATCGGCGAGAAGAGCGTGCGGCCGCGGTGACTGCGTCCCGGCGCGTTTCTCGAGAACGAGCGGCGCGACGAGCCGGCGTGGTTTGCATTCAGCATGTTGCGGCGTTCCTGATCGTTCGTGATTGTTGCTGGTTGTTGTTTGAATGTATGGTGGTTGTTGTTGTTGCCGCTCTCTCCAGAGGCTGTATCGCGCAGCCTAAAGTTCTGCTGCAGAAATCTGCGCTTCGTTGTTCACACACGCAGCCGATGCAATACGATCGACAGCGAAGGACCTCCTGCTTCAGACGAATGTCAACGCCTAGTTGACTCGAACGCTGCTAAGTTTCGCTTCACAACTGCAAATTTAGAAAGATAATTTGTTTGAAATCTCTGCACAAAAGCGGCCACAATTCTTTCTTTTGTTAGCCTTTAATTTGCTCGCGATGGCATTGAAGGTGACATTTTTACATTCAAATTTTCCATCATTTGGCTTTTCATTCTTTTATTATACGTAAAAATCTGCGGCGTTACAATCTGTACAACCGAACTTTTCAATTCCCAAGTCCGCAAATGTTTTCCTACTTCGCGATACATATTTCCGCCTCTATCGTGGTTACCTTCTGCCCTTCGGTAGGGAGTTGGAAGCGTATAAAGCGTTTAAAAGCGTCGAAACATTCACCGGTGAGCATCCTACATGTGTAGCAACTATTTTTGGCACTACTTTCTGTCGCAAACTGTAGCAGATGCAGAATAAAGTTCAAGAAGTCTGGCATGCTCAGCAGTTAAGTAGCTGTTTTCATCTTAAACTACGATTTTCTGGCACCGAATGTACATTCCAAAAGATGATGCATTTTTAATTTACAAGGCTAAATCATGTTTCGACAGAGTTGTAGTTCCGAACGCAATCTGGAGCACTGCATCCAGAACTGCTAACAGATTTCACTTAGCACGTCCAGTTTTCCCCGACATCGAGCAATCAAAAGATGCCATTGTCGGTCACACTGAAGGAATATTCAAAATTAATTCAATATTCTTCGTGTTCTCTGGTGGATCCATCGGATTGGCTAAACGCAGAGCTATTTCCACAGCAAGTTCTGGTAATCCTGTTAACAGTTCCAGAGTCAACACCCCGAATGTGTACGGAGGCCCTCACACCCGATTGGGAAACCATGCAGGCTTGCATATTACAACTCAATTCCAATCCAGTATTTAGCATTTAATATCTTTACAGATAGATGACCAACAATTAGTATTACCTAGCGGTTCTGTGCAAAATGCTACTGACTATTTCATCAACTCAGGCAATTCCATTGACGGACGACAGTATAGCTCTACAGTACGAAGTGTGAGTACAGTATATATATACAAGTGTAATTGTGTCAGTACGCATAACGTTCGGTAATCTTCAGCAAGGAGGCGAACATCCGACAGAATTTTGCGTCGATTGAGCGAGAGTTCTACATGCGGGAATTTCAGAAATTTGGTAACATTTCGCACAGACCGACGGGACCACAATTGGCGCCGATATACCCGCAACTGGTGAGCTAATAATCTCCAAAGAGCCAAATTACATGAATTTATGTACAGACATCTCAGACACAGAAGTGTGTATCTGAGCGACCTGATGTCGACCCAAAACTTCAGAAAATGCAAGGTTTGCGTAACATAAAAATGGGTGTGTGTGTGTGTGTGTGTGTGTTTTAGCCAAGTCCATTCGTAGAGTGCAAAATATACTCTCGATTTTATCTCGCTTTTAATATGACTTCGACGTAATTTCATTTCATTTACTTCTCAAACTCGAAAACTCTTGCTGAAACGTATTGTTGCGAACGGTTAATGTTACCTCCGGACGAGTTGCGTTCACCGCGCTTTCGGAAAGTCTACTCATTTGCTAAACTCTCTTCAATCACAAAGTACGAGAGAAACACCATCGACGCAATTTACTGCCTACTGAAACAAAGCCATGCAAACGAGTCAAATTACATATTATATCTGGATGTTTTCGGTACGGAGATACTTACGTTTGGAATGTTTTCGAATGTTTTCTAAAGCATAAAACAAACAACACTCGACTCATTGTGGATGCTATAACTAGAGATGCTATAAAATGTATGCCTGCCATAAAACGGGCAGTAGATAAAACGTGCAAAGTCGGTACCGGTGGGGTGTCGGGGAGGTAGCGGCGGGGAATGAAATGCTTGCTGGAGAATTGATGGTGTGTTACTTCGGTTCGAGAAGACGTGAGGTTAATATTAATTGTCGTTGTTAAGCTACACAGCCGGGTTATGCTTGGAGTTGGAGTTGTAGGTGTTGTTGTTGGTGGGAGAGTAACCAGCTTCGAAATGAAAACACAATTTACACTTGTATAGTTTGCAATGAGAAACACCGTCCAGTCGCCGCTTTATTGATCAATCATACCATTGTTATAAACAAGTTGCTATAATTATGTGATACGGTATATAGAGTAGAGGAAAGCTTAAGAAATAATTACATAAACGAATACAAATTGTACAGTAAAAGCTTCGTTCGATTACATTGAGTGATTATTTGTATGGTTAATATTACATTGGCTACTGTATTATCGTTATTATTAGTTGCTATAAACCGAGAGTTGTAGCTATAAAGAGAGAACAATAATAGTACAAAATGCAATGTACGGAAAGTGTGTATGTACGTACAAAGAGTATGTAGAGCGAAAATTTACAACTCTGCTCGAGCGATTACAAACATGGCACCTGCAGTGACGGTTGGCAACACTGCGCGTGGCGTCGAGTACTTAAGACTGCATAAGCTAAGGCTAATCTAGGTGTGTTCGAATGCGAGTGTTAGAGGTATTTAGTAAAATGGCGTAGAGTAGAGTAAATCAACGAAATAGTAGTAATGTGCGCAAAACAAAATGGCGTAATGAGTAACAAATGGATCGGACAATGTGAGGCGTTAACAATGTTTTTGCTGCTCCACTCGCTCTGATTTCGGCTCTTTCTTTCTCCAATATAACAGTGACAGTATATGTCGTACATATGTGTAAGCATACAGTAAATAAGTAGTATAAGTACGTTTCGAATGTATGTATAAAAGCTAACAAATACTGAACAGAAACATAAACTCAGGTGCTTAAAAGCTAAAAAGATCTCGATGCGCGTACAATTGCTAAATAGTATGTATTACTAAACTTAAGTAGTAATTAACTCTAGGCTCCGCTAACAATACGTTCTCGGGGTAAAGAAGTAAGTATCGTAGTAGCGATTTATTGCGTAGCAGCAACTCGTGTACTTATGGTGGATGCAATTAGAAGTCGTTCAACTCAAAGGCTACACAACATGACTTATCTTATTTTGGTATTTGCAACAACAACAACAACATTTACCAAAACCACCAACCAAAACTTTAGAATAAACAAATCTAAAATTAGAGAAAAATGAAGAGAAAAACAAGATAAATCTTTTATAAAATATATTGTGTTAATAAATGATTAATTAAGCAGGTATTATATTAAAAATACATAAATAAATACGTAATTTGTACAAAGTCTACGAAGTCTGTACCCACGAACCGACTCTCGAATGCCGAATCGACTCTCTTCAACAATGTTGGAGAGACTTCGAGAAACCTTCACTAAGTTCTCCGAGAACTGAGAACTGTCAAAACGACGACAGATTACTGCTGTTGTACACAAGCGTGTGAGAGGGAAAGCAATAACGTCGACGAGGCCATCGAGTTGTACGATTCTAAACTTAATCTGTCAGAGGCACGCGTATTTTATTGAATCTGAGGAAAAAACAATATCAACTCGCCATGCGAAGTCCTCCGTAAGTACAGACTGCTTATATTAACGTTAAGATTAGAATTTTAAATATACGTATAATGGAAGCTCGCTATTCACAGCTTGCACGTGTATCTCTAGTGTATAATTGAGGTTTCTGTGTATATCAGGGGCGGACCGAGGTTAATCTGTGTCCCCATGATGATTCTTACGATACCAAACCCAGTTACTTCATTATTTTGTGGAAACTAATAGTTAAATTTAACTACAGCATGCATGCAATGATGAAGTAAGTGAGTTCAAGATCCGACCCTGATAAGCACTCCTTATCTACGTATGCTGGTATGTAGGGCAAAGTCAGTTAATGCTTTACTAGAGGGCGTAGTACTGACTTTGAGTAAGTAATGAGAAGTTAATAGGACTCGCTTGTGCATTAAATCGATGTAAATAGAAAACATACAAGTGGGGCCACTCAGCAATTTTGCTTTATCTACTCATGGAAAACAAAATCTTAAGTCGAAAACCATCACACAAACTTCATTTATAGTATATAAAGACGAACAAGCATCCCACGGTTGCAAGTGCTAACTGAGAACTGATAAAGAAATTTATTTGTAAATGTTGTTAATTATTGTTATATTTTCCTCTTAACCCAATTTCATTTGAAACAATATTAGCATAATATGCTGACAATTGTTTAAAATTGGTTAGAATAATCGTAATTTGTTGTACAAACTACTTTAACTCTAAAAATTAGCAAATTTTATAAATTTTTCGGTAGGTTCGGCAGGCTTCAGCTGCAACTGTTAACGGAATGCTACGAAAGGGCTGTCAACAATTCTGGCTTCAGCACATTAAAATACACGCGACACATTTTTGTTTAGAAAACAATACATTTCATTTTTTCCGAAGAAGTTTTAACAAGACATTGGTAGCGTTCAGACCAGGGCGTCAGTTTATTTAGTGGCAGCATTGATGGCACTGAACGCACTGCTGTTCTATTGCGTAGACGCGATGGTCGCCATTTTGTAAGTCGTCAGCAGTTCATTCCTTCGTATTTTTATTGCCGCCAGCAACATTTGTTTGTTGCTTGCGTCAATTTGACATTTCATGGGGGAAAACGGCAGGTTTTCATTCATAACACAAACTGCTTCCAGAAAGAAAAAAGCAGCTGCCAAAAATTACTAACTGATACCCTCGTCTAAAGGTCGTTGAACTTCAACATCGAAATACAAAATTATCGCAAAACAACCAACAAAGCGTGAAAAATATTAAACATTGCTAAACAAACCAATGCCATCACAATACAGCAGTCTAACCAGTTCGCAGATGACGTCATTTCAATACATTACAGTGCAAGTATTAACCTCTAAATTAATAATGAATACAAGTATTTATTAATAAATTAAGTGGGAGCGTAATCTTCATCACAGCTACAGCAATCAAAATAAAGCCATGTAACCTTGACTCATTCTGGCCTTGACTTGTGTGTAATGTTTCGAAGCAAAACGTACAGAGAGCGTAAACTTTTTACCGAGAACTCAATGCAACATAAAACACTTGATGAGGCAAACTATACAACTTGAAAGCAGCGGAGAACGAAACGCGAAATATGAAAAGTAAACACGCACCAAGAGCAGAAGCCGCTTAAAGGCGAAAATTTTTCCCAATAAATGAGTGCGTTTGCGAGTGACACGTGTCGAGGGGGCTGCAGTTGGCGGGGGGGAGGACCTCCATTCCGGGCACACCGACTGTGCTGAGTGATGAAAACCAACCACAGACGTGAAATAAACAATTGAATCCACAGACGCTTTTCTGAAGAGGAACTCAGGGAAATCCTGTATGTATCCAGCGGCGTAATCAGAGAATATTTTCACAGGGTTCGCTTCGAGTTGACTGAGGTTGTTTTTCTAATTAATAGTGACATTTCTAAAAATTCCTATTCTCAAAGGAGTTTGGAGTCCCCAATTTTACCTTTCTGGCTACGCCACTGCATATATCCACAGAAAAAAAAACAAGACATTTTAAATCAAAGTAAGTTTTAGATTATAAAAAGTATGAGACGCAAGACGGCAACGTAAAAGCTCACGTCAAATAAAATAAAGCCAAATCAACACAGAAACACTGGCAACCCTTTTTTCACATCTCACTTGCCAGTCATTCATTGCGAACAACATTTTATATATATGTAAGGACGCATGTAAATAAGACTCTCGAATGATTATTGAAAAAGCAGCATGAAAACGATGTCGTGACAAACATAAAAAGTCATAAGACGAGTTTCTAACATGGCGTCATTCCACCTCCCCCTATTAAATATTCAAGGCCAGACATGAGACGTTTTATTGACTTCGATAGACTTGCTGGTTGGGCGAAAGCTGGCGAATCGTTTAATGAGAGCAACAACTTTTTGACAAACTCGTAGACTGAAGCAACTTCACAGCCAAGCTGATTTATTGATCGAACTATCATTGCTAATGTAAACGACTCGCTTATTTTCAGTCACATCTGGCAGCCAGCATAAGGAACTTTAATGATAAAACTGAGAAGTTACAACGGTTGTGCAAGCAACGAATATAACATAAAGTTGACTTCAGCAAAAGTAAATAATGAACCAAGTTCATTGCACACTACTAACTGATATTCGTAATACAAATTTAATTGAAGATTTAAGTACGAAATGTAGGAACCTTAAATATCAAAATTCGAATTCAAAGCTGCATGAAGCACCGCCAAATTTGGTAAGAAACTAGCAGGGAAACGTGCTACTGACTTAACTACACCTTTAGTAAATGCAGCGCCTGCTCTGCTTTCCACTTTTACCAGTGGCTCGTCGTCATGTTACGATATGACTTTCAACAAGGCGCCAGCCACTTCCTTTCCATTTTTACGCTCGTTTCAACGTGAGAACGTGCTGCGGCAAAAAACACCTATTAAGGGAAAGCTGCTTTTTTATTAGTTTCACTCGTGTAGTTCTTACACGCTTTGTCTCGGCTTTGAAAGTGAAGAGAAAATGTTATGCTTACAGCTTGCAACACACACACTTATTTTCCCAAGGCGGACCCGATTATAACGGCGCAGTTCTATGTAGCATTTTTAGGGCTGTGAATGAAGAGCAGCTTGAAACACACGATAATTTTCTCAAGGTGGGCCTGATAGCAACTGCGCAGTTCTATGTAGGACTGTCTGGGCTTTGAAAACAAGTCCACGATCCTTTATTTCCCGAATAGATCAAACGTAAATGTAATGGGTTGCCAACGTCAGTTTTTCATTAAGTCTTAAGAAACTTAAAAAAAGATATTTAAGAAAAACACAAAGAAATCCCAAAAAAATTTTATAAAATTGTGTAATTTTGGCAGAAGTGTAGCAGAAATTGTCAGATTAAAAATCTTTAAAATTAACATTTACAATCTCACTGCCTGTAATCGACCCTTTTCGAAATTACTTTTTGAGTTTTTCCAAATTTTTACTAAGAAAAGTGTGACTAAATTTTCTGAGTTGTGAATTGGGAGGAGGAAACTTTGTTTTTGTTTAGAAGCAATTCCTCGCCGGAAAGTGAACAACAAAACTCTACATGCATGCATGCCTTCAATTGCTGAAATACGAAATCTAAAATTAAAATCTTAACTATGGACGCAGCTGGAGGTTCGCTCGAGTGGCAAGCGAATCTCGATTCTGACTTCAGTTCCCGTTCGTCCATCCCTCCAACCGACCGATTATCTGACAATGAAGAATACGAGCTTGTGAAAAACTATTATTTCGAAACACGTTTCTTGTCAGGTTTGGCACAGTTTTTTATTTCCGAGCTTAAAAATTTTTGCAGTTATGTCTTTGTTATACCAGGAAATTTTATTATAAGAAACTTGAAGTTGTGTTTTTACTTTCAGCAAAAGTGTGCAATTATTGTAGTTTTAATTGGCATGGAAAGTCTTTAAAATATATAACGGTTGCTAATTTTAGTTGGACCCAATTAAATTTATTTATAAACGTGAAATTTTAAAAGCTAAAGAAACAAAAGTAAGATAAAGGAGATGAAAAAAGGATGAAAGAGAGAAGTCGAAGTTGTATACACTACAAGAAAAACATCACAAAGAAAGTTGTTCCCAGCTCCTCATAACTGGAGCGTTTCAAACCCAACAGCGAAGTTTACAAAACACAATCGAGTTAATTAAAAATTTACAATCTCAAGAGCTGTTAATTATGCAGGAATTTATACATAAAAGTTAAATATAAATACAATATAAAGTTAATCGTGTTTTACGTGTTAAATTGAGAATTCAATCCAGGAATTCAACTTAGATATTTTCACTGCATTATGTGATCGGATGCATGTGATAATTATTTACTGATATATAACTGCTTCCCACCAACTCTTGTTTTCGAGATATCAGTGAACGTTATTTTGGCAAGCGAAACAGCACGCGGAACTCCCATTTATCACGGCAATGAAAAAATATTTAAAAAAGGGATTTTCCACCATGCTAGCAACTACGCTGCCGCCATGTTGCAAGTAGATATATTGTGGGAGGTAAAACGGATAAGGCCAGCGATGTAGCGTTCAGCAGACACAAAAAAAATAATACCTACGGAAAGAAACTGAATGGCAGAGAGATACAGCCAGACCGAAGGAGAAACCATCACGGAAATGAGGTCAGACACCTTTTGTGCGCCCCTCGTCGCCACACCACACACAAAACACGAAGGATGAACAACAAAAACGGCAGTAAAGCTGACAAGAGGCTACAGCTTGGACCCTCACGGAGCTCGAAAGTATAATAGCCTCCTGTGCTATACGTACGTGTGTTTCCAATATTTTACAGCAAGCTGGCCTCTCCAAATCTCATTTCATTAATGTATGCAAATCTCATTTCATTAATTATATAATTTTGGTTCCACGTATTTCGAGATCTGTTACATTTGACAACTTTGTAAAGTTTCGTAATTATTTAATGTCACTGCACAGTGGTGAACACGGAATCCAAAAATTTTTAACACTTCAGCTCATAACTCTGCTGAGCCAAGTTACTCAAAACGGATTGTAGACAAGTCTTAGCAGCACGAAGAATTTAAAGTAAAAAAGTGAATTCCGTCAAAAAACTTCTACCGATCGTCCTCAAAGGACTTGCTGGGCCATCGGCACACACGAAACTGAAAGGATCGATAAGTGAACAACGCAAGGATGCGCACTCTGAAGGAAAAATAAAAGGCTACACGAAAAATGCCTCCTGCAAGTTTTACCTGTAACCGGACCCGGAGCAGCTGTTGGGTTTCAGGACAGATGAATACATTCTTTCTTTCAATGGGAAAAGGAATCGGAGGATATGTAATGTGGAATGTGAGCAGGACGAATAAAAGTAACCAAGGAGAATACAAAACCTCACAATTACGGAAATATAAGATCCCAGTGGGGGACCAAACTAGTTGGAAGTCAGGTTTACGAATGATTTTTCTTTTCAATGGACTTTTACTCGTTTGGCTAAAGCGAAATGTTTAGATTAACATTGTGAAGCCCTAGGAGAAAGTTAGGGCCAAAATAATATTTTCAATTTGTTAATTTTATACAATTTATCAATTAGTTGTGGTACAAAACTACAGTTGTGGTGAGAAACTAATAATTATCTCAGCAGGTTTGCTTCGTTCTCAGAGACCAATATATCTGCTTTTCTTTTCAGACAATTTAAGTAGTTGCTCGCCAACTAGTTGGTAAACGAGTAAGTTTATATTACTAGTTTGAGTTCCAACGGGCGACGAAACACTTGAGGAAGAAGAACGGGGCTAGAAGTATTTAAAAAAAAGGTTTATTTACTCTTACTTCATGTATATACATATATAAGTGCACATACGTAAAATAAGCATTTGTAGCCGCAACCACTTGCTTATCCGTGAAGCCTATAAACCAAATTTATACAAAACTTAAAGCAACATTTTTATAAGTAAAACTCAGTCGAACAGTCATGATAATCAATTGACTTGTAACATCATAAGGAACCAACAACAGCGGAAATCTTGGAATAATTATAAGAATGACTACTAAGCCTGCTGGCTTCAAAAGTTTTATATTTCTTGATAACGTCTGCAAATAACGCGAGACGAGAAAAATTCAAAGAAGCACGCTTAATGCCTGTGAGCACGAAATGTGGCAATACTGCCAGAGCCAGATTACAAGGTGTGATCACATTATCAGCGACCGATTACATTTCTTAGTTCTCTGTTGGGCTCATGAGAAGATTTTATACCATTCGTGTGTAGTGTAGAAAACTAGTTATTTCTAGGCTTGATAATTATAAAGAAGACTCGGGTTTACAACAACGATTATGTTCAAGGCGTATGTGTACATATCTAAATCGTTCAGGTAAAGGAAGTTCATATCTTCAAATGTTTACAAGCGGATTTTAAATGTACATACGTAGCTATTCAGAACTCCTTTCACTCGTTTCTTTAAGCAGCCCTTTTAAAGCGTTTTCACTGCTGGAACTGGCCGTGAAGAGAATTTTTACTAATGAACATGAGCTCACTTTGAGATGTGTTGATTTTTTAATCGCTGCAAAACCAATAACAAATTCTAACCGTCTTTCCAGTAACTAGTAATGTGAACCGCCTCTCCGCGATGTTGTCAATTTTCAGTTAAGACTGCCACGTTGGCATTTTTAATTTATACATTTTTAAAAATGTGGTGAAAATGTTGGGGGCAACAAAACAACAAAGTTATCACCGTCTTTTGATATTAAGCAATTTCATGCCAGTTTATTTTATAAATGCTTTCTGCATAATTTCGAAGCTTACAAAAAAAAATTAACTATTCATGACATAAAACTAAAAAGAAATCGCAAGCAAGACACAAAACCAAACGACTTTATTACACCATTCAGTGTGACGGGAATTACTGAACCCAAGCTGATTTGTAATCTCTTCACACCAAGCAAACTACAAATGCGAGTATAATCAAAGTTACAAGAATACAGACGGCAAATTGACAAGTACGAAGAATCAGAAAAACTAATTCCGTAATAAAAGAAAACAGAAAAACTTGAAGACAATAAAAAAATTATTCACAAGTACTCGGACCCTCTCGGATCTCTCCTCTCAAATTCACCACACTTGCATCGTTATGCGTGATACAAAATACTTTATATATACATATATATATATACATATAAAGTATTAATACTTTCTTCCAAACGCAAATTGAAAAGTTTCAACTATTGATGAGTTGTCGTTTTGCATAAAAGAAAGAGATTTATTTCCTTGGATGAAAACTAAATGCTTTTTCTTCTGTATAGTTCTGGAAGTATGGCAACAGCTACAGTGAACTTCTGTGGCTCTATGAATTTAATTCACACTGAAAAAGATGCCAACTACGAAAGTTGCTTGATAACTCCTTTTAGTCACAGTTGACGTAAGTAGTTACGAACTTATAATTAGAAACATACGCTTCGTGTTTGTTTGATTCTGATCGTCTTCAAAAGTTTACATATCTAGCTTTTAATTACAGAAAACCCGCATTCACCAACTACATACTTTGGACGTAAATAAGATTTTACTGCCGCTGCTTACTTATGTATATCGTAAAACGAAAATGACTTTGTTTTCCCCATTGCTAAAACTTTTCTCATTTGAAATCTCAGATTTTAATTAAACACATGGCGCTGTAAATTTTGAAACATAGTAGAACAGAGATGTTGCTGAAACTTGGGCAACGTCATAAAAAAATAGTTGCAGCAGATTTAAGAAGAAAAAAAGATTTAATAATTAATGCACATTTACACTGAGCTGTGATAAGAATCACTATTTATGTTAAACGTGCTATTTGGAATCTATTTTGTGCTGGATTCGGTTTATACGCTTGCAATTTATTGTAATCTGCTGGACGCTGCTAAAGACTTGAGAGTGTTGCCAACTCTTGCATACTGATTGCAGACCTTTCATCACATAACCAAATTTATGCAATCACGGTTACGACAAATGCAATAACGGTTTGCTGTATTCAGGCTCGTTGCCAATTTTACTGACTTACAATAAACAGCTGATTTCGCCACAAAATCTTGGTGCATAAGAAGCATAAAAACGGCATAACTTGGGCAGCGGACAACGATCGTTCTTCACTTTTCACGGCGAAATAAAATAAGAACCACAGCAATTAAGCAGACATCTTTCAGAAAAGCAACTTTTTCGAAGAAATTTCATTGCAATATTTAAGCCGTGAAAATAGAAGCAATGAGTAAAGGGGAGGAAAGAAAGAGCCACAACAATAAACTAAATATTAGATTAATTGACGAAGCAATAAGAACGAAACCGAAGAACGGGAGAGCTGAAATGGACAGAAGTTTCAATTGGAATGATTGTGTAAATAAAAAGAGGAGGCGAAACACGTCCGCCGCCGTAGTGAGAGCAGAAGGAAGAAGCAAATTTAATTCAACACAGCTAGCAATGCTGCGACGTAGCAAATGCATTTTGCATTATTAATACTGATTTCTGATTCTATTTGACTTCGCTGAAAATTACTTTATTCTCAAGTTTTGGATCCTGCCACAAACACTGCGTTGAAAATGACGCTAGTGTTTATTCTCCCTCTCTTTCTCACTCCCTCTCTCTCTGTTTCTCTGTCTCTTTCTCACTCCCTCTCTCTTTATCTCTTCCTTTCTCTTTGAATTAAAGTCCATAAAGCAGTATTTTGCAGTCGCAAGGTTTAGCTGAATTTCTGTAGGGTGTGGCCGTCACAAAGTTTGAAGCTATGTAAGAAATTACTAACTGGAAAGTGTTCGTTATATTTTTCAAGTCTTTTAACAAATTCTGAAATTAAAAAAACCTTAAACCAATTTTACTGCTGCTGATGCCACCACAGTACTAAAAGAGTATCAAAACAGCTGGAAAAGAAGAGAGGGGGGGGGGGGGATGGAGCGCTTAAATAAATAAGGTTTCTTCCATTTTCCTTGTTACAACGTTCGTTGAGTGCAAGTTTAAATGAGCGCATATTTATTAGCGCAGCCAGCGCAAAGGCTGCTGCAAGCACGACGGTGTACGCTGTAACCGAGTTGTCTGGAGAATAAAAACCTGAACGAAGCAAATTGGCAACGCTGGCAGCAGCATCGTTTGACAGCGAGGAAGGCGAAAAGGGTTGCCACAGAGTGTTGGTTACTGCTTGCTGAGGATTGTAAAATTATCGCAATTCAAAGCATTTCGAGTGGAATCGCTTTGTTCGGTTGGGAACGGCGTCGGAGTGCGGGCGGAAGCTAAAAATTGAGGGAGTTTCAAGCAGCAGTAAGGAAAGCTGGAAGGACCGAAAAGGGAAAAATACCCTTTAAAAATGTTTCGCCACAAGCCAAGTTGATGATGGTAATGACGATGATGGTGATGGGGGTTCTTTTATTTTTAATTGCAATGCAAAGCGTAAGGGAAGCACTGATGAATGCATATGGATTACAATAACAACAACGACGCGTATGCAAACTAGGGGTTGCGGGATTGCGTCCAATTCTAACTCCGACAATTCCCAGACTGTTTAATTCGGAAAATACCTTATTTACTGAATTTGCTTTAAATTTGGGGCTTTGAATTAAGTTACAATGTTAAAACAACAAAAAGTGAGACAACTTGCGAATCTTTGCGTACAAATTGAGGTCTCCTTAATTTTTCCCTAGGGAATTTAATTTTATCGGAGGTTATTTTATTAGGAGTTGGTTCAAAGGGAGTTATATGCGGGTTTTCGGAACCCCTAGTACACCCAAGCCTCAAAACAAACCAGACACGACCCAACAGCTGCGCGATTGCAATGAACACAGCAATAGAATTCTGCAGTTGTTGACAACGATGTACGCGCTTATATATGTAGCAGGAGTACCTAACGGCGCTGCTGCCATTTGGCGCTGATGCTGGCGCTACGGAAAGAGGGACTCATTTTGTAGCTCACAAAGTTGCAAGAGTTTCGAGCTTCACATTGAGAGATTCTTCTCTGACCCTGCAGTTGAAGGATGGATTGCAAAGCAGATATCTAGAGGGTGTTTCATGCTGGTTGATTTTACCCTGAGCTCCAGTACAGCTGTACTAATGGGGGTATCAAAACAAAAATGGCGCATCGTGGAATACCGCTGATTTCAACAAGCGCTTTATTTTATTCAGTTTGTATGTCTGACGTGAGAAAAACATACAAACGAAATAATAATAGTTTATATTGTACAAAAAAAGTTGAATTTAGGGAACTAAAAATCGAAATCCATAAAAAAGTTCATTAAGTTACACAAACTACGTAGTGGGTGTAAAAACTGATGAGCTCGTTTGAATGCGCTTAGAATTTCATGCTGAAAGTGATGTGCGTGTAAAAAGCAGGACGACGTCTACAACATACATTGAGAGGAAACGTTGTTCATGCTTCTCATGCAGTGAATGAATTTAAAATAACCACATTTTAAAATCCTTCACAAAATTGTAGTGCACAGGATTTTAAGTGTTTCTCAATTTGTACCTCTGTTGTAGTGCAATAAATTACAATTATCTTCAGAAGGAAACAATGTTGAATAACTATATTTTAAATTTTTTTAAAAATTTAAAAAGCTGCGAAACTTTCGATTCTGAATACACCCATTGAGTCTCCATCTTAAAGATGATTTTCATAATTTACAGAATTTCTGGGAATGAATTCTGCAGCTTCATAACAAGATGGGTACATATTTGTCCAATTGCGAATAAGTCTCAAAAAATTATATACTATGTAATTGCAATGACACTATTTAAATAAACGGGAATTTAAAATTGTCCAACCTTTACTTGTCCACTTCTGCCAGGAGGTTATTTTGTCTGCTTTTGCGATTTGATTTCTTGCCAAGATTTTATCCAGCGAAAGAACGAATTACGATTTCGTGATAGCAATTGTTTTTTGCACTGAACGATTTTGCGTGATTAACAATGGAATTTAAAGTACAATTATCTAGACACTTCGACGAAACATACACAACAATACTAGCACGCCCTATCACATTGAAATTGCAGAGCATAAACTAATTTAGCCGCAATGTTAATTGTTCCGAAAACTTGGTTTGAGTTTCAAATTATTTTTATTTAGTTTTGTCAGTCTCTGCTTTTGCTACTACGTTTTTCATGACATTACGCTCAGGTGAAATTTGACTTCCTCACAAAAAAATTTTTTTTGGTTTTCTTTTTAGGATCTCCCCGCGCAGTGTTTCACCAACACCTTTCCCGTGTTGGTGGCAGCTGTTACAAAGATGACCCGTTCCGCACTCTTCAGAAATCAAAAACACTGCCGGGTGCATTTGAATCCGTGAAAAAACGAAATACTTGAAGAGAAGCTTCAAATGCGTCTTTTTCATCACAGAAGAGGAGGAAGCATGTACAGAAAGCAACGAGTATATATATATACTCGTTGCAGAAAGTACCCATGTTACAACTCGTTAGTTGTTGGCGGAGAAACTGTTGCGAAGCCGGTCAACATTATAACAGAACTTCACTGAATTACCACATTTTTAAAGAGGAACTGCTCAGTTCAAATATTGACCAGCTTCTCAACAGTCAATCTGGCAAGGCAAATTACCCGATATCTTACTCCGAGACTGACGAGTTGCCTACTCGGTACAACTTGGTTTTAATGCTCTGTACATATATATATATATATATATATATATATATATATATATATATATATATATATATATATATATATATATATATATATATATATATATATATATATATATATATATATATATATATATATATATATGCTCTGCGGTGGAAGTAATGTTTCTACTCGTTGTTAATGGGCTTTTGTGACGAGAAAAATTAGTGTTGGTAGATAAAATTACCTTTAATGCACACTTAAACTAGTGTTGCACACTATCAAATAAATGAATTGTCAATAATCATAAAGTTTACAAGGGTACTCAAGAGAAAGATATGATAATGGTTATTAAAGTAATTACTTGAGAAACGTTGTTCGAAGTAAGAAAGAGAAAACTTCAAATGGGAAGTAAAAAGACATACAACATACATTTGCGTTCTTTTTAATGGATTGCTTTCGGATATTGGTGACATAAGTTGTGGAGTCCCTCAGGGTTCCATCTTAGCTCCTCATCTTTTCAATATTTTAATGTACGATTTCCCACACTTTGGGCCTAATTCGACGGGTCTTTTGTATGCTGACGACTCTCTTCTGTACTCTCACCATGAGTCCCCTAAGTTGGCGTTAGATCAGACTTTGCAACATCTGCAAATTGTACGACGTTTCTACGAGAAATGGGGTATTAAAGTTAATGCATCTAAAAGTGAAGCCATTTGCATCAGGAATGCTTCAGGGAAATGTAAGTCGTTTGTTGTGCCTGAAAGCAAAACTTTACAATTCGCTCTGAATGGGTCTGAGATTCCTTTCAAGGATTCCATTAAATATCTTGGCATTAATTTTTACAGTCTTCTGAAATTTAACAAACATGCAAGAATTGTACTGAAAAAAGCTTACAGAATTTTGGGCACTTTTTCAAGTATTTTTTGGAACAGAAACTTACCAAAGAGGACAAAACTTTTGTTGTATAAAACCTGTATTAGACCTGTTATCTTGTATGGATTTCCTATTTGGTTTAACGTTTCTCCAACTGTCATTAGAGAATTTGAAATTTTAGAACGCAAGGTCTTACGTCATTGCATTGGAAAGTATTTCCAATCGCCTACAAAACGTTTCTCGAATCGTTTCGTTTATTCGGAAGCTAAAGTTTGCCCAATTGGCCTTTACGTGTCAGATATTCTACATAGATTTATCAATAGAATTTCTTGCCATGTTAACGATTGCATTCTTGATATCTTCAACCAACAAAGAGTTTTTAGCTGGTCAAATTTAAGGTATTTATCACCCATTGGCTTCGCTAACGAAGCTCCCGCTAATTTTGATTTAAATGTGTCACTTTGTCACAATTTTTATAAAAATACAGTTCCTGATTCTCATAGAGGTTAGCACTCAAATGTGTCTAAAAGGTTTGTTTTCTCTTTTTTGGTTTTGTATTAATTTTTTATTATTTTTTTTTTCTTTATTTTTCTTTTCTTAGAGCACTAAGTTAGCATTAAGTTAGCATTAAGATCTAATCTAGGTTAAGTGATCTATATATCTCAATCCATGTCAGCTCCGGGAGCAAGAGCGTTTAATGTTCATGTTATTGTTTTCTTCAATGTTCTCTTCTTATTAATAAGTTTGATACTGCTGTACATATATGTTTTTTAGATAATACATTATAGTCTTTAATTTTTATCCACAATTGTAATTTGAATTTTTGTAAACTTATAATGTTGTTGAAAAAAAGGCTCAATAAAATTTCAATTCAATTCAAAAAGACATACAAATCTAGATGTATGGCTTCTCAAGTAGTCACATAAATAAAAATGTTTTCTGACATATTTTACCATTTTCCATCGCGATTTTAATCTTTCTCGCTTACGAAATCTTATACATTATGCGAATTTAAATACGCAATACTCTCTACCGTTTCTTATTGTCTTCAAATAATGAAAAGGAAAAATAAAGAGAATTATATAAAAACATTGCACTTATTTAGAACTCCACTTTTACGCGCACAGTACTTAAATGTATTGCAAATAAATTAAAACTAAAGGCTGAAATAAAACCTTTGAAAAAAAAAATTTCATTATATCACAATAGGCGGCGGCTCGAGGGGAGCGTGTTTCCGCTCGTTCGACCACTTGTACTAATTTCGTGTTGCTTATCGCATTTGATGTAGTTAGTGGCTTACTGAATTCAATGTTCAATGTACATGTTTACAAAACGCAATACACACATATGTAAGTTTAGTGACAGCCATTAGTATACAGCATAATTCAAACGCGTATACATATGAATTTTCGTACGTATTATGGGAAAAACAATGAGAAACACTCTTATGATAATGGTTATTCCATGTTTTGTTGATTTCTTCTGCTTGTTTATTTAGATAAATTCGAAAAATATGTGGTTACCAATGGATCCGTGCATGTACAACTGCGCTTCAAAATGTATATAGAAATGAAAATACACACCACTGTCAGCAAACAAGAAAAAAATGTGTTGATTGAAGAAACGATTCCCAGTGAATAGAGGATCTGAAAAGCAAACGAGCGAGAGAGAGAGCAATAGAGAGAGAGCGAGAGAAGGAAAAAAAACGACTAAAAATCGAAATCAAGTTGGGGAGAATATTTTCAGAGTCATCTCACCCCACCACCAATTTGTCAATTTCACCACACATCCAGTAAATACATATCGAAGAAATGTATTCGATGCAACTTGCAACTGTGAGATTTTTATACATCCTCTTTGTTAATGATTTTTCATTGCTTCTGCTTAAATTTTCGTGTATATTTTAGTTTAGATTTGTATATTATTTCCTTAATTCAAGGGTTTTCGACTTCACAATAGGGCAAAACGAAATAAATTGTTCTTTTTAACACACAAGCGATTAATTTCAATACTCTTATATTTTGCATATATTTTTTTACAGACTAAACACAGATCTCGGGCGAGTTACCTTCTTAGCTCACTTACGTCTCGAATACTTATGATCAGAGATAACGAGATGCGAAACTCTGCTTTCACAGCTGATAAAAATCGCTCTGACGTCTATTTTTTATACACTGTTGAATTCACGTACAGTGTACGTGAAAAATCATGGTGAAAAAGTAAGGGCAAGCTCACATCACGGTCATTTGACCATCAAGAATCAAATTTGTTACTTTGACATGTAAAAAAAAAATTAACGATTTGCGAGAGGCAAAATGAACACAATTTATCGCAATTTATTTTCAGTCATTTTTACGATGGGCGAAAAAAAGAGTAAAATTTCTGATTTTCGTTGGTCAATTGACCGTCAGGTGAGCTTGCCCTAAACTTCAGTGAATATTTCACCTCAGTATCATGTTGTGAGGTGAAACCATTCCCATAGCAAATGAATACAAATATTAATTAACATATCAGCCGATTTATTTAAAAATTCCAACGCATTTCCTTACATATTTTCTCCTCATTTTGCTATCTGCAAATATAATTTTATTAATAAATTGTCCTAGAACCAATCTGAGTAACAAAAATCGCGACCACAACATGAATTTTTAAATTTCACCACATGTAAACAAAGGTGGTGAAAACTTTTCTGGTCTAAAACAAGAGGTGCAGAAGAGAATTTATTCCCCCCGGTGTACCTAAAAACATTATTTTCAATGATTTTAGAAAAAATTTATAAATCTACCTTCGCATTTCGGCGGTATAAACTTGAACGACAATTATTTAAGTAGTTGATTTATAAATTCCTTGTTTTGAAAATTTAATAAATGATTTCTTGTAATTGTTCGTCTACAAATTTGTCCGAAATTGGTTTGTCTTCAAATTTGGTTTGCAGACAATCCAATTTCGGCGTTGTGCCATCTTCAGTGTCTATTTCTGTTCTTAGTTTTTTAGTTTTTTTTAATTATCATAGAATAATGTAGGATGTATACGTTTGACATTTAGAATTAAGAACCCTCCTAAATCCGAAATTGACTGCTACCATGCGCAAAAGAAAAGTACAGAATTCCGAGAATTGAGTACAGAATTCCGACTAATTTTGCCTGATTTCACTAACATCATCAAAGAAATCTGAAGAAATGTGCATGTGTAGTTGAGAGTTTCGCATCTCGTTATCTCTGCTTATGATTGATGGTACTAAAAGTAAATTTGTATCTGGTATAAGAAACACCAGATGTTTAAAACTCACCTCGACTGCAATTGTGAATGAATCTTATTGCGAATGAATGACGATGGTTTATAAGCTTTCTTAATGCCTGGATTTAGACTAGTTGAGATGTGATAAAGCATTTTGTTACCTTTTTGGAGGTAGTCTTTGTGTCATCTTAGCAATTTCTAGTTCCAGTGTAAACACAGAGAGAGGTAATTTTTAATGTTTGTAATGTTCTGATACGTATAAAAATGCTGATGCTTATTTATCAAAATGGGAAGCAAGCAAGTAGCGGTGGTCCTGAAAGAAGATCGTTAAGCAACATTCATCACATTTATTAAATCACAAGTTTTGTAAGCTGTAAAACTCACCATGGAATCCTTTGCTTATAATTTCGTCCATTTCGTACTGTGGGTATTCGGCCATCATAATCTAATTTCTTCAGCAAGCCAATTTGAAAATTGTAATAAATTAAATATATCTAAAATCAATGATAATAAAAAAACTAAATTTCGATTACACTAATCTATAATAAAATATATCAAATTCGGGATTATTTCCTGTTCCCTTGTAACAATCATATTATATTCCATTAATAATTTCGTAATTGGTCACGTTACGTTATCACTTTCCGAACTTGTGAAATAAATAAACACAAACCACAATCGCAAAATTTTGCTCAAAGCTTTTGTGGAATCGTTCAAGTTGCATTGAAACCGTTCGCAGAACGTTTAATTAATTTGTTATCAAACCTGATAAGCAAACTTCACCTGACTAAGCAAAAGAACTTAAACAAGCCAATCTTCAAATTTAAACCCTGGTCTTGGAAGGCTAATTTAAACGCTCTAATTAACACTTTGTGTCCTCACCTACCTACGATATCGTATGGGTAAATATTTACAACGATCGACCAATAAATTCCGTTTATAACTAAAACTCGTGTTCTATGCTTTTCTGTTGAACACCAATTCTCGTGGCACTTAAGTTCTGCTTCGTCGTTGAAGATCTGGCATTTGTTATTTGTTGTAATTTTCAAACGAAGAAATTATACAAACTTAATAATTATATATAGTTCACCGATTTCTATCTTATTTCAACAAAATCTGCTTTATTTCATCAAACAATAACTTTTGTTAAAGCGAAAGCGTATTTTTAAAATAAGGTTGAAGATTTTTTAATTATGTTCCCCACTTTATGAATAAAACTTTCTGTTTGAAATGTTAGTCTTTAGTAATATTTAAAAATGAGAGCTTATCTACTAGAAACATGTGTTTATTAGCTATAAATCAAGCTAAAGTTTTTTATTATATTTTTCCCAAAAATACGTTATTTTTTTAAGAACATTTTAAAGTATACTTTTACCAATACTATATACAGCAATAGACAGTCACAATAGATGCAGTATATTTAACCTTTTTCCTACAATTGTACTCGCTTGAGTACAGAAAATTGTTCATTTTCATTTTCTTTAAACTTTTTCAAAATGTAAGTTTTTCGCAAACTGCTCCCTCTTTGATATCTCGGCAACACTTTTGTACTTGCTTTTGGGAAACCCGGCATCTAACGGTTCTTTTCCAGCTTAATTTAAAAGAAAATATGAAAAAGAATAATTTTTAGATCCGTGTGGAAATTTTAATTTGCTGTATGCGGGAAAAGGGTTTTTATTGGTTAGTACTGTGTTGGCAACCTAGTACCAAACAAATTTACACCTCTATTGCATCCTTTCTCACACATGTTATTTAATAAAATTATCAACCAACGCGGTAAACCATCAAACAGAAGAGTACCAAGTCGAATTTAGTTTGTCCGCGGCGGTCAAAGTGCGAAAAAAATTAACAAGATGTTGAAAGGGATGGGCCAAATCCTTTATAAAAGATCGGATTAGATTTCATTATCCTGTTTTCAGTAGAGCTCCTTGTTTCCTTTTATGCCCAACGTTAAGAAAAACGCATTGCAACACTCTATACAGTGTATGAATACAGGTGCCGAACCGTTTGAAGAATCGCCGTGTACATATCTGCCAGAAAAACGGCGACAGCTAATTTATAATAATGCCCGTGTTGTGACGCCGCCGCTAAAAAGAACGGCTTTGAACTCTGGCAGGAAGTATATCTCTTTGGGCTAAGTAGTGGCCATTTTTCACAGCGAAGATTTGATTCATTTTGACTAAGACTTTAGTTGTATTTAAATAAAACCCACGACTTTAGTTATTTGTAAAGATGTAAGTTTATATTGAGTTATGTTAGTTGAGTAGATTGTACCTGTAGCAACATTTTCCATTCCATGCGTGAACTAGGGCGCGAGATCGATCCGCTTCTCCAAATGCTGACAAAAAGGACGTCAAAGACAAAGATACCAAGGAGAACTCTAAAGCTACAGCGAAAGTATCGTCTTCATCCAACTTGAACCGCGGACGTGAACGTGATCGTAGGCGTAGAGGTTCAGCATCGTCCAGTAGCGACGACACAAGCGATAGGTAAAACAAGAACGCCCTTTGTGATACTTTTATTGTTATCTTCAATGGTTGCTACAAACTTTTCTTGTCGTTCAAGCTCGTCAGATAGTAGCTCTTCACGGAGCAGTTCCGGCTCGGGCTCCCGCTCAACCTCATCCAGCTCGACCTCTTCGGGCTCCTCGTCTTCAACTTCGTCCACCGACTCCGATCGCAGTGACAACGACCGTCGGCGTGGAGTTACTCGCAAGAGCACAACCCGTTCCCCGCGCCGTTCTAAGTCTCACGGACCAACAAGTAAGCCCCGCAAAGAATCCAAGGAACGCGAAAGGGAGCGTAATGATAGGAACGAACGCGAAAGAGCACGTCGTTCCCGCACCAAGTCTCGAGATCGTTCACGCTCCCGCGATCGTGGGCGTCGAGCATCAAGGGACCGTGCTGGTGGAGCTACAGAAGTCAATTCTAAACGTGAACGTTCTAAGGAGCGAGAGAGGGAACGTGCTCGGCGCACTCGCTCACGCTCCAATACACGATCTCCGCGACGACGTGCAAAGAGCAGCGGAGAACGCAGCCCGCCACCGAAGCGCCGCGAACGGTCGGTTACACCCAAGCCAGTGCGCATACACATTGGTCGTCTCACTCGCAATGTAACAAAAGAGCACGTTGCTGAAATATTCAGCTGCTTTGGCGAAGTCAAATTGGTCGAGTTTCCTTCAGATCGTTTTCACCCGAATTTCGGACGTGGCATTGCTTATGTAGAGTACGCTACGCCAGAGGAATGTGAGGCTGCAATAAAGCAGATGGATGGCGGTCAGATCGACGGACAGGAAGTGACTGTTTCTGCAGTGCTCCCACAGAAAGTGCGTCCTCCTGTTAGACGTCCCTCTCCAATAATGCGACGGCCGCCACCTCGTTGGCGTTCACCTCCGTTCAATCGCTTCAATAATCGCGGCAGACGTTCACCAATGCGGGGACGCCGCTCACCTCGGAGGAGGTCGCGGTCTCCCATACGTCGCAGACGACGCAGTAACAGTTCGGAGAGCTCCCGCTGAGGCGTTACGTGGAAGGTTCTTGGATGCAGTAAAACGTTCTATCTAAATAATTTGTCTGTAGTCTGGTTCGCTTCCTGTGCATTTATTTTGCCTCTTAATAAAACGTTCTTTCAATTTACAATAAAAAAATTATTTATGATCGGTATTAAGTGTTAGTTAAATTGCAAGTTTTCTCAAAGATTTGAAAATATTTAGACCTTTTAGGCCAATGTAATTTTTCAATGCATTTTACAGATAAGTTTAACTAAGGAGCCGGTTAAATTTTCTTACTTTTCAAACGCATGTTAATTTTTTTTATGAAAGTGTTCAAACGTTCATCTAGACAAATCGAAGGATTTTATATCAACACGAAAGCGTTATTGCACAAAAATATAAATTAACTTTTTTCTTTCTTTTAGAAATCCTCCATTTTAATCTGAGAAAATATTTTTTCTGCATCAACTGAAAGAAAACAATTTAATTTTAAATTTCTCGGGTTCCGTTAACTGAAAGTGTTATTGAACATTTCTGGTGTAAAACGAACAACATTATAATAAAAAGGTTTATACCAAGCACGTTAGGTATTATTTCTTCCCATGACTGATTTTCACACATGCACAAATGCGCATTCTTCGCTAGCAAGCGGGCAACCGCTTGGATGATGTTTCTGGAAGAAGCATTGACGCTTCTTGACGGTCTGCTGGCTGTTCTCACCTTTCACAAATACTTGTGGTCTACGTATAGCGACCAAATTTCCTCCGCAAAACTCGAAAATTGCGCGATGATTTCGCAGCAATGTTTTAATACCGCCACATTCATTTTTTATATGCTTCAAGTCTTCCGCCGACAGATTTTCGACTATTGTACGCATGCTCAAAGGCTCCCCAGCGATCCAAGCGCCTTTGGATGGATCAGCCTCCGTTTTACTTCCTAGCTGCAACAAAATCCGAAATATTTTCACCACCAGCTCCTCGATTATTGCTTTATCGAGTTGCGTACAATTTCTGACAACTTCACACTGAACGCGTAATTTGATGTCGCCTGTTTCGTTTTGTCCATGTGCCTCTCTTTCAGCGCTTACAAAGCTCCAAATTTCTTTGGTCCGCGTCTTGAACTCCGAAACTCCATGTTCCCTATCAATGCCAACCAGTGCAGTGCGCTTGGTTGAAGGTATTTTTAGTCTGTCCTGTTGTGTTCTGTAGCCACACTTGCTCGATATCTGCTTTACGTATTCAATGAAATCACCGTAGACGCTGACACTTGAGTTCCGCCGTTGGAACTTTGAACCGGAGAATTCGTAGGCACAACAGGGAAGTAGGAAGTAGCGCATATCTCGTGATGCAGTGGCTGCCAGCACCGGCACCCATGGGGACAGCTCGTCCGAATGGTTGCCTATCAACCAATCTACTTCGGCCGGCAACTTGAAATTGTTTGGGTGGATTGTCTGCTCTATCAGACGTGTTTCCTTCGGGTAAAGCGACCACAGGCGTCGAGCTCTCACATCATAGCCATAACCAACGTAACCCTCTTGGCTGAGTATGTGAACCAGTAGCCCGTTGCCGCAACCCAAATCTGCAAATGCGGTAGGTATGCTACGCGTTTGGCGCCACAAACAGATGAGATAACTTGCTATGGCCAGATCTTCGTATATAAATTTAAGCGGGTCTGTTGTTTCCCTCGCATCTGCCCAAAACTAAAAGGAATAACTTAAAGTGATAAGCGTGTAGCTTTCATTGCTGCATCCTTCTTACTTTCATTGCTGCATCCGCATATTTGTGCTTGAGTTCCCTGTACAGCTCATTGTACATCTCTACATCTATCAATCGCAGTGAGCCCACATGCTGTTTAGCGTTAGTTTTGCTGGTGCACCAGCTCAATAGTTTGGGTTGAAGCACGAACTTGCACCAGCGATTGCTTTGTTCCACATCGACGCGCTGCGTCAATAAGTACACTTGTAACTGGTTTTCGTGAATTCGTATGCATAAATCATCAAGGGTATTACAAAGAATATATTTGCAGACAAAAAGTTGCTTTCTGAAATCTACAAGACATTAATCAAGTCTTGAAGTGGATTTCTAAGCCGCGTCTAGAACTATAATTACCCACTACACTAACAGCTTCTATTTTAGCAGGCGACTTCTTCATCAGCAGATTAAGAGAGATAACAAACCCTTCGAAGTCCTCTGGCATCTGCTCGAAGATTTCAAGATGTTCACGTAGTTCAGTCTCCGTCGATGGTGTCATCACAGCATCTCTGCTTAACTGCGAAGCCTCCCATGCTGAATTCTCAACGTCGATGTTACACAAGCCGTGTTTCACCTTTCGCACTGATATCAACTTGCACGCAAATATCTTCTTATTAACTGCATGATAATTCCTTAAAAATATTGAAATACATTTCCAAAATCCGGCCTGAGTAATTTCTGTGGCTGCCATAACTCTCATTCAGACCAAAGCATCAGGTGATTTCAAAGTAATATGCTGCCACGGCGGTAAAGCGAGATCATCAAAAATGTATTACTATCTTAGCCCAGAGATAACGAGATGAGAAATTATTTTTCCCTAAGGGAAAATTTAAAATAAAATTTTCAAAATTTAAAGAATTTCTTGAATTCACTGATAGTATATATGAGTTTACCACGTTAATCGATCCGTGCACTTTTTAATCATACTTTTCAATTTTCACTTTATTTAACACCTTATTTTTATTTCCAAAGCGCAGTATAAAAAAAAGTAAACAAATGTTCGAAAACCTCGTCGGAACTCGTTGGGGCGACAACTGTTTAATTGTGTGCGTAAGAAGAACCGAGAATCCAACAGAATTTGGGCTTCAAAAAATCTCCACTTGAAGAATGTGTGGAGACTTTTCTCTCCTCACATCCCCTCTCTTTCAAAGAAACTTTTGAAGAAAGAAGCCTTAATGTGGCCATCATTAACAAGAATTTATTCTTCAAAATCATTTTCGGTTGTGTAGAATTTAACACCTTTATTCCGGCAAACAATAAGTGAAAAATAGTTATAAAAGATAAGTCCTAGTGAACTCGGTTCCATGGGCATTTTTCTGAGAAATGTACTGCGTCAATAATTAACAATTCTTCAAATATTGTTGTGGAGCTTGTTGGCTGCACGGTGGTTTCGACACCGAGAAAATATGCTGAGTCGCAGGGAAGTCTATCTCATACCTATTTGATGATGTCTGTAACTGGTACCTAAAGCCAGTGGAAAACTAATTGTGAATATCAAAAAAGAAAGTTTTTTTAGAATGTCAGGTTGTGAAAAATTTCAAAATTTGCAAGAAGCACCGTAAACAAAAAATTTAAATAAAAATTTAAAAATTCGTTAGTTGGTTGCAATTGAAACCACAAAATTTAAAACACCAACGTGAAACTTTATCAATGCACTATAAATTATGTCAATTGCTAAAATTTTCGTGAAAGTCTTTGGTGAGGATATTTTCGAGAAACCTGATAATGGGAAGGAACAGGAAGACGAGCCATCATGCTCTAAGAATCCTCCACCTACTACTGATGAGCGCAAGGATGAGGAAGCTGGTATAACACAGTAAGTAGATTGGAGAATTGTTGGATTGCTCCTTTATTGTTCTCTTGGAAAGGGTTTCGCGCAAGGTGGTGCCATAAAACACTATCAAGAAAATCTGATCAACTGAAGTGAAGTGCTTATTGCAGGCAAATCGTACTGGTGAAGAGCTGGCTGCAGAGGAAGCTGGACGCGGTAGACAGCAGCGCGGAAGACATCGTACGGCATCAAAGGAAACTGGCAGAGACTAGACTGGGCCCGGAGCTCACGGTATTCGATATCGATTTTACCTCTACGGTGCGTGTCTCCAGTGACAGGTTGTCGGTGCGGTCGCAGGGAAGCTTCAATACGATTAAGGCGAATGTGTGTGTCATCGGCGGACAGTGGATGTATGAGGTAAGCCAAAAAGGAATGGTAGCATTGGGGAGAGTGGAATTAAATAAGCGTTTTTGACCTTCAGGTTCAACTGCACAGCAAGGGTGTCATGCAGATAGGCTGGTGCTCAAACAGCTGCAGCTTCAACGAGAACAGCGGAGTGGGTGACTCCAAACACAGCTACGGCTTCGACGGAAGCAAACAGCAGATTTGGCATATAGCCACTACCAAGTAGGAGAAGCTTAACAATTATTAACTTATTTATTAAAAAGTAAGTTTCTTTCCTCCCCCTAGATATGGTGACAAATGGCAGGTCGGTGATATCATTGGGCTTTGTATCGATGTGGATAATGAAATCATTGAATTTTATCGCAATGGCCAGTCTATGGGTGTTGCTTACAATAAACTAGAAAGAGGACCCGGTATCTCATTTTTTCCGGCCGTATCCTTGGGCTACAATCAGGGTTTAAATGCCAATTTTGGCGGCACTCCATTTAGGTACCCCGTAGCTGGCTATGAGCCTCTGCAAGCTAAGCCTGTTATAAAGATGAGAAAAGCGGCCATAATTCTGGATTACTTGGTAAACATCGCCACTATACTGTCACGCAGCAATTGCAAAAAGGATAAGAAGAAAAAGGACTCTAAACGCTCTACTAAACGAATCGTTTATATAGTTTTTACTACACTGCTGGTGGAGAAGCTGTCGAAAGTTATATTCGATGCGTATGTCCTTGAAAGTAATCTGATGCCTCTTATAAAGGATTTATGCTCCGCAAGGTGAGTGAGGTGGAAAGGTACAGTACAATTTGAGCTGATTTAATTAATATTAAATTAAAATTCGAATTTGCAGTGACGACAAAGATGCATCAGTTAGCGATGTTGACAGCCCTTTGGGAACATTTTTATCTTTACTGTGGAACTATTTGGAGGGGGAAGAGATAAGATTTATATTGAAGAAGGTGCTTAACACACTGCTGTTATCATACACCTGCACGCATAAGGGTCTGGACTACGAGAAGCAACGTGAAACTCTTTTTATACTGAATTGCATATGCTACCATCCAACGACGAGGAGATTCTATTTAGAAAATAAATTCTTCAAGAAGCATTGGTAAGCAAGAATTATGAAAAATATTTGCCAAGTTTTACTTTAAGCTAAAATAAAATGTAAAATTTGTAGTTTGGCTTTATTTATGTACCCACGTGCGCCTGAATTTAACTTCATGCAAGAGCTTATTCCTGATCGAGCAGCTTGGACTGAAGGTACTGATTGAGCTTTTTATGTTTTGAAGATACTCGTATATAACTTCTTTTATGGCTTTTTAAGGAATCGGTGGCCCTCAGTCCAAATATTTGTCTATTTGTGATAAAATTACCAAATCCACGGGTGCTTTATATGAACAACAAAAGAATATTTTAATGAATTTGTTAACAAACAGTGATGGCGATGCAGAAAAACCATCCAGTCGAAAGATGTTTATATTAAAACTCAGACGTTATGCCATGGATATCAGTTTGGAACAAAGGGTAAAGATGTTCATTTATGAAATATTTATATACAATTACTAATATTTTAAAGACGTTGTAGTTTGTTAAGAAGTCATTGCTTTTGTTCTACAATTAATTGCAGCCTTTTCATTCACTTTTCTTCATGCAATCGAGCATTCATCATCCTGTCGAACCGAAAGTAGCTCTGTCCTTCCTTTGCATCCTGGTGGATGTCACAAAGGCGTTGTTTGCACTAGAACTACCAGGCAGAGAAGTTGAAATAGACCCGAAGTGCTTCTTCGACAACACGTTTGAATACCAACATTACGATCGCTTGGGTGGCGTGTTGTCGCATTTGCGCAAAGTGCATCGAGCCGATGTGGCCCAGCATCTGGGCAACGATCGAGCCCAAGAGTTGTTGGACGATGATCGTACTGTTATGCGTACGGGTGAATTAGGCAAGTCCGATTTTATGTGTTGGAAGTTGAGTTTTATGTGTTGGATTTACATTTGTCTATGAAAATTGTTAAATCTTCTAAATATTTATCACGTGTGTTTTTAGAAACGTCTCTCTTCGTTACTCCAGCTAATATAAATACACCTCCAATTACTGGACGTCAGCAAGGGTAAATATGGGCAGATTTAAAATCTAATTAATTGAAACCATCCGCTTTTAAAAACAGTACACCGATGACTCACCTCTTCAGTGCTCGACAAAATGTATTGCTGGATCCTACGCCTGGCAATAGCAAAACGGAATTATCGTTATATGAGCTGCTCGATATTTGTGTTCTGTATTACTATTGCGTGGGTCATAAATATGTTGTTAAGGTCAGTTTTGGTTAATTGTGTTATTTTCCTTTATATACAAGCTCTCTGATAACCACTTTCTAACAGATCAGTTCTGTCCGTGAAGAAATTGCTACGCTGAACGAAGTATTGCTTGAAACGAAATATTATCGAGAAGATGTTGAGAGGAAATTACAAGCCCTGGAAGATCATGCCAGCGTTTGTTTGAACGAAAATCATGTTCATATTGTGTCAGACTTAAAGGTTAAATTTACGCAAAGAGAAAATGTGTTCGCGGTATGTGTTAAATCATAACCTTTAAAAATTGTTATTCTCAAGTACGTTTCAGAAACGCTCGATACAATTGGCAAGAAAGCAAGCGTGGTATAGAGCTGTTGCTCTGGGAAAACACAAGCGTTTAATATTAATTTGGCTGCTAGAGAAGATATTTAAAACATTAAATGTGGGTAACAATTACTAGTAAGATACTCTGAAATAATTTTGCTTTGTTTAAACTGCTGATGTTATAGGTCGCCTCAGAAAAGGGTCCACTGTTCACTTTTGTACCTGAAATATATATAAATATACTGCCAATTATTTTGGATACAGTTATGGATTTCAGCTTCCATGATTTATTGAATCAGTTCGATGTCGAGGGTGAGTCGTTACTGATATATACGATATTTTTAGGGAAAATAGATTTTTTTGTTAGTTATCCTCAATTCTTTTTATAAATACAGACTCGGAATGTGTAATTAATATCGCTGCTGAATTTCTTGGTACTCACTCAGCGGATCCACGCATTATTTTGGCTTCCTGTAAAGACAGTTTGCTCCAGGCTTTGGGTACCCTCACCTGTCATAAACCTGGGGTAAAAAGTCTCGAACAGGCTTCAAAGAAAAGGTTACACTCGCTCCTTTTTCTCAATACGAGATAGATATATTTTTAAAATTGCAGTCAGTATTCTTTGGTCAAATCACTGCTGCGCCCCTATGAGAACCGCGCCTGGGGTCAAAGTAATTGGCTGCTTTTACGTTTTTGGCTTGGCGAAGGTTTTGCTTATAGACAAGCACGCCAGCCTTCAATCTGGCAGGGAGGCAATGATACTGTGCCGCTTGGTCTTTGTCGCTATCGTTCGAAAAACGAGATGCATACTGGTTTGCTGCATCATATCGCGCCTGCTAACCCTTCAAAGTATTTTCAGAAAATGATCGGCACACGTCTAGTTGAAGATGAACCATTTGCTACGACGTTTTTGAATTCGGTTTTAAGCCAATTGAATTGGGCTTTCTCCGAATTTATACTACTGTTGCAAGAGGTTGTTATTCAATCGCAGCCGGCTATATTTAATAATTCATAATTCTCAAACAGATACAAAATGCAGCGCATCGTCAGGAAAATTCGGTCTTCGAGCCGAAACAGTTGAAAATTTGCTCCATGTGCTTCGAGCTCACCGTTTCTTTGATGCGTTGCCTGGAAATGATTGTTACAGTGGCACCAGCAATTCTTCAGGATTCCTCCCGCCCCAACAGCGACTTAATTTTAAATCGCGTATGCCAGCTTATCAGTCAGGTGCTGTCGCGAGTCACCGTTCCACCGGGTTGCTTTCAGTTTGTGGTCGACATGTGTTATGCGGATTTAAGTTCGGTCTCTCACTTTCCCATTATAACAGCTGCATTGGGTATATTGTTGGCTTTATTTCGCAGTGAATTGGATTCTGAAAAGAATCCAGCGAAGGTAATTTTGAAGTATCATCATTTCAATGACAATATAATAATAATTCAATTTCACATTTAATCGTGCTTTAACTACAGGTTACACGTGTCTCACGTGCTTTACTAACCGACCCGAGCTTTCAGTTTGCAAATCTGGAATTTGCTTTGGGCGAAATTCGTACACCGATATTACAACAAGTTGATATACCTCGGGGAAATTTTGACCCACAGACGCGTGCTCACATCGATCCGCTGACGAACGATGTTCGCGTGCCAATGCCATCGACCTCGAATAAACGCATCCGTGCCGATCCACCGATTATAAAATTCTCACTGAACGATTGTAAGTTTTCCTTAATTTAATTAAGTTATTCTTCTAATTGTGAAGCTTTAAATTTGTTATAAAAACGTTTTTAAATATATATTTCTGTAGTTTGTGTGTTTAATTCTTCTTTTGTAGATCCCACTCATGTGACTTCAGAGGAAATTGATGATGTGCGTCGCCTTATCGAAATGTTGCGTGTGAAACAATCTCTGCTATCCGAAATAACTCTGCCGTCGGAGGATTCCTTGTGTCCGATCTGTTGCGCGAAACCTATAGCTGTAATGTTTACACCTTGCAAACATCAGTCTTGCAGGTATAACGATTTGTCACCAAAAATGTCGTATTAAATTGCCCATTTCGTCACTTATTAATTGTTTTTAACTATTTTTCCCTAGCAACTGCATTTTACAACATCTTATGAATTCCAAGGTATGTTTCTATTGCAAGACGCTGATCAAAACTATAGAAGCTGCTGATGGAACGGTTATCTATCAAAATAACGATTATCTGCAAACGCCTTCTTTGCTGCAAGATATCTAAAATGCACTACATAATTAGTTTGCCGTTGAACTGCAAACCCAGCCCACCCATTTCTAGTCCTGCAAAACTGCCAAAGTTAAGTTTTACTATACGACAAAACAGTTTCTATTTTTACTAACAAGTGGAATTTTTTTAAATGCTTAAGCAAAAATCTTAAAAACGTTATACACAAATTACATTAACTATTTTTCGATATAATTGATTTTTGACTTTTTCTAAATTTTATAATGAGAATTTTTCACACTTGCAAATTTAGAACAAAATTATAGTTGAAATTACACATGCAAATGAAGCTGTTTTTAATAATGTATTGCCTTAAAAGTTTTATATTATATATAAGGAAAATTTAATTTTTATAATCGAAAAAAATAGGAAATAAACAATCAACGATTAAATATAAAATTGCAGACAAGCTTTTTCATGTTTTTAAAAAAATTCAAAATAGTATAATAGAGAAAAGTAGAAGAACCAAAAGCGTATTGAAGTTTCGTCTCTATTTATCTTTTTTTTACGTTTATCAAGTTCATTAACGTTCTGATTTGTATCCTGAAATGATTATGAAGATTACAGGTTTTCATACGAATTTAATTCTAAAGTTTAAAGTTTTTAATGCGGTGAGTAAAATTTGATGATGGGTTTGAGATTTTCCTCAGTCGGTAGCTCTTTCCGGGACGTCGATGGCAATTGATGTCGTGTACTGCTGCGGTGGCTGTCGTCGATGCTTATTTTGCGTGTTCCTGTTGACGAATTGCAAAAGAGCCCTCAGTTTATTAGATCATTCCTTGATGCTGTGATCACTCTTTGATGCTGTTGATAAACGTATTTTTTAAAGGTATACTTATTAATTATAATGAAATACGAGAGAAGGTTGCATTGTTCTTTGTACTCATTTTATAAAACTTTAGAATTTAAATTCAATATCCAGAAATTTTAAAAAAGAAAAAGAATTCAATATTCAGATATTTTATTTAAATATTATTGTACAGTGGGAATAAAACTTTTGTGGGAATTTTTTCCAAATATATTATTTTGCATTGACATTAGGTTTAGTCCTCTAAAAGCTTGCGTCGAGATAATTATATAGTTTTTAAGCTCTTCTTCACGTTATTGAGTTTCAGACCTCTAGAAAAAGCAAAAAGGGTTATGCCGGGATACCTGCTCAATATCAGATATATTGCTCAATATCGTATTTTTCCGGTTTTCTGTAGATGTAGTAATAGCGGAAATTTGAAAGAAATTTTGTAAATACAGCCTTATACTTTTATGTGGAATATTGTCAATGCTTTATTTACGATATCAAAAGCTAGCGAAATCTCGTAAATATCATATTTGCATAGTGTGGTTCGAACTTAATGACGTTAATTGTTGCAATACGAATCTGCGCAGATCGTATCAAATCATGTAATTTATCATTCTTGGCTTTAATACTATTGTCGCTTCGTTTCTTCCACCAGGAATAACCCCTTGCCACCTTTTCCGGACAAGGTTGCTACTTATGGGCTTTGCGTACACTGACGTAACTGACAAAATTACTCGTAAATATTTTATTCTAACAAAGTTTCTGAGACTGCAGAGCGCCTAAAAGTACACAAAATCTTCGGCAGAATTTGCTTGTTGCGATAAAAAATTTCTAAATACTTTCAAACATTTTGTTTTATTAAAGAGTAAATTAAAAACAGATATTGTTCAAAGTTTTAAGTTAATTTTATAAGAGTCCATTAAAGCTTTTTTTTTATTTGTGCTCGTTGCAGAATATATTTTTAGTAAATAATTATTCCTCATTATGTTTTCTAATTTCTAGATCTTATTTTAATTTAGTTAGAGTTAATTTTATATTAACTATAATTTAATATAGTTAGAGTTAATTTTCAATAGAACAAATGTTTTTGATTTGTTCGTTAAACTTAGTTTCTATGTCCTGTTTAATTTTTTTAGGTGTATAATTTTTTAATCAAAATTTTTTAAACAATTTCAACAATTTCTTTAAATTTAAATTTTAAAACTAATCTCGGGTAGTTATAAATTTGCTAACAGACTTATGGTATATTATTTGCTTCTTCTTTCTGATGTGCCTTTTCTAATTATCTTAAAAGTAACAAAGTTAGTACTTGTATTTGTTAAATTCTATGCAATAACGAGGCACGATATTTTAAAATTTGGTCAAATTAATTTATAGGTCATATAAACAACAGGTCATATAATACTTTGCAAACGGTCATATTTTAACCAATCTTTGTGAAGCGAAAATGCACTCAATAAATATATAGAAATGATAGAAGGATTGTTCGACAACTGAAGAGAGCGTTTTGAGGATAATAGCGAACATTTTCACATTTGTATCTTAGATTACACATATTTTTTACAAAAAGAGATAGTTTTTTTTTTATTTTTTTTAAAGTTCTATCAATATTGAGAGATATGGATAGGTTATAGGAAAATGACAGATATGGATTAAGAATGACTATAGTTTAAGGATATGTGGTATTAGTTCTGACGACAAAACTTGAATGTTCAATAAACAAGCTTGACATTTTAACATTACATCTTCCTAAAAATTCTTAAGAAGTTGTTACATTAGGCACATTACCAGTTAATTTTTTTGTACAGTTACTACACAAAAGTATAAGTGTTCGTTTGCTTTTCTGGTATTGTCATATCTAGAGGTATACGAAATAGGCTCTAATGAATATGTGAATAAATTTATGCACGAGTATGTAGCAGCCACATTGTAGGGAAACCATTACTTGAATTGACCCGTTCAAATTACCATCGAAATCACTTGATTACTTTTCCAAGCTTTCGATTCATTTTACAACAACTGACACGCATTCGAATGCATGCGATGCGAATGTCGTCCGTTCGGATGTCCGGGGCCTGAGCAACAGCGATGTGATGATCCTGGTCCGCGTTGGTGACTGAAACTTTGACTGCTGACCATTTTCGAGGTATGCGCGTGGTGGCATCCAGTGTGTTGGTAAGATGGATGATTGTGGCTGTGCCTTAAAAAATGTGAGAAGGGAGGATTAAATTTTGGGAAGCGCCTATTTTAGAACCCAGCATCCTACCCGTGATTACATATGCTTGAATCAGATAAAGAACCCGATATCTGCTGTGGTGGAACCTGTTGGTGTTGCTTCTTCGTGGACGACTTCATTACTGGCGGCGGCGGCGGTGGTGGTATTAAAAACAAGGGACTACCATCACTGCCATCGAAACCGCTTTCATGGTCGTCTTCATCATATTCATTGTCCACAAGGCTCCCTTTGCCACGAATGCGCAGGTTATGTCGAATGGCTACTGCATGTGTAGAATCAAATTCTTGAACTTCCTCGATCATTTTGTCTAGCTTCTCGATGGCTTTCGTTTGTTTTGCTGCCAAAAAAGCCTTACGTGCCGCTTTGGTCATGGGAAGTGTTGCCGACATGGATGGAGAAGCAGTTTCCTTGGATGTGGATAGACCGCCGCTGAATACTGTGCTCTTCTTTTGAGTTATAGCTGTGGCTGATATAATTGACGTAGGTAACACCGGTGTAGTGTGAATCTGCTGCACAGGTAGAGGTGGTTGCAGCGTTCGCCCTGTGAGCTCACGTGTAGTCACTATTCTCGATGAGAATGTGATTTTGCTAATTAGAGAAAATAGAAGAGAGAGAGAGAAAATAGAAGAGAGAGAAACAGAGAGAGAGAGAGAGAGAGAGAGAGAGAGAGAGAAGTAGAAAGAAAGACAGAGAGGGAGAGATGGAAACATAGATAGAGATCAAGAGTGTAAAATTGACTGACTAAGTATTGTAGGGGGATATTAGGGCAGATTATCTTAAGGTAAGGTAAGGTAAGGTAAGGTAAGGTCAGGTAAGGTAAGGTAAGGTATAATAGAGTATTGTAGGTTAGGGTAGGGTAGGGTTCATGTCCGACATTTGGATATTATATCAATGGTTTCTTAGGTTACCTTGGTTTTCTTCTTTCAAGCGAAGTACAGGGTATCGAAGGCTGTATCACTGTCGTGTCTAATATTGCCGAATCCCTCGAAGGCGCAGTAGAAGGTGGCACAACCTTTTCCATGGCGGCTAATTCTTCCGGTGTAAAGTGATCAGGATTATTGGGTCTAGGTTTCGATGGTGCGCTGCCGACTCGGAAAGGTGGTATGAAACTGAATGAACACCCATGCGTAACCTTTTTATTATCGCAGGCGTTCGCCTTTGAACCACTTTGTGATATTTGGAGATCCTCCAAAAATTCCTCGGTGTCCAGTATTAATGAACCGAATGCATCGCTCGGCGAGCGCATGTGAACATGACCGGTGGAGTTCGAACGTGACTCCCGACCAGCAAAGGAATGTAGACTGTGCACGGGGGAGTTGGCGATGCTATGGCGGGCTATATCTTGAAAGGTCACCGGCGAGTAGATGCGACAACGATCCTCGCTGGGCGGGTTGTTTGTGGCGGCTGTACTGACGACACAAGATGCGGTAACTGTACTGTTTGCGCTTGTATGCGAGCCATTTCCGTCAATGGAGCGCTCAGCACTAGCGGTTGTGATAGGATTGGGTGTACTTGTGACCGATATTGGTGGTGACATTATTGCTTTTGCGTCATGCGCTATATTCAAGCGCCGTTCATTTCCGGCTGACTTACTGCCAATGCCAGCGAAATTCGAAATGGGGTGCAGAATACCGGGTGGCAGTTGGAGAGGCAAGCGTTTTTCGCGTTCTTCTAGCCAGTACGTCTTCATGGTGCCTTTGCCTTTCACGTCGATCTCCCCGCGTTCCCTTACCCTGTAATTGGGTCCAAGGAAGTCTTTAGTCGATTCTGAAATGTGAACCTTCATTGCAGTGCTGGTGGATTCCATGCGCGATGCGGTATTCACAGAGTCACCGAAGAGACAGTAGCGCGGCATCTTAAGTCCTACGATGCCGGCTACAACAGCGCCTGAGTGCACACCGACGCGTATGCGCAGATGCTGGCCGGTCGAAGGATCCTTCAAATCAGTTATAGCGTCCACCATATCCAAGGCCATGTCACACACCTTCTCCGCGTGGTTGGCATCCTTCTCGGGAGCACCGGCAACAACCATGTAAGCGTCGCCAATCGTCTCCACCTTGTATACAAAATTGCGCTCGGTAAGCGTGTCGAATATGGAGTACATGGCGTTCAGCATGGACACAACCTCCATGGGCGTTATGCGGCTACAGATCTCCGTAAAGGTGACCACATCGGAGAAAAGGATAGAAACGCAGTCGAACATCTGCAGGAATGAGTTGCTTAAAGTTTTACAAGTATAGTATGGGTGAAAAGAGTATCCGGCCTCCCCGACATAACTCACCTCGCATGTATCGATGGGGTTCTCGCCTCTGCGTAGACGATCGGCTACTTGTTTCGGTATCATCTGATAGAGTAATTCATCAGTACGTCGCATCTCCTCGTCCAGCTTACGCATGGATTCTTCGAGTTTCTTAGACTTTTGTTGCTCCTGATCGAGGGCCAGTTTTAGTTCAACGGATTGTTGCGTACCGGCCAACATGAGATCTCTGCAGTAGAAGGGTTTCGTGTATCGGATGACTTTTGTTTTTCGCAGGAAATATTTCTATTCGTAAGGTTAAATAAGTACCTGCTGAAGTCGTGCATCGACAAGTCATTGATGTAGAGGCCTGTTGTTATGAGTGAGTTCAAATCCGGCATAACGGGCGTGCCCAGGAACATAATCATGCGCCAGTTGTCCATGTATACCATTTGTCCTGAAGCAGGAAATTAGTTGAAGCGTTATTTAATAACGACAGAAAAAATTAATTTCCATAAGTTAATTTCAGCCCTTTGTTCAGTTATTTGAAGTCCTTTGGGGTAGAAATTTTAATGCACGTAAAAGTTCCTAAGGATCAACGTGTTCCCAAAACTTACCTTTTAGTCTGAGTGTCTTTTCTGGTTCTGTACCATCGTCATGGAGCAGGAGTTCGCTGCTTTCCTGGTAATCCATTCGTTCCGTCACAGGATCTACCGTCACCAGTTCAAATATGTTGTTTGTTCGATTCAATATCTAGTAAAAATTGCATTAATTGTTAATAGATGAAAAAATTAAATGGAAGAAACGTATCGTTCTGCACACAAATTTTTACAGATTAGAAGTAGTACTCCAAATTTGACACATAAGTGAAATGCACTCTAGGGGTACACAGTACGTTTTTAAAACAGTTACCGTTTGAAACTTGAAGGCAATCAACGGGCGCACCAAGTCAAACCACGCTGTTATTTTTTTCCCCACGAGCTCGGGTAGTGTGGCCATCAAGGAGTTGCCAATGCTACGTACAACCATGTCAGAACTTTAAATTTCATTGGTTATATTGTTTGAATTAAAAGAGAGAATTTGAAAAGAAGAGAAAAGGGAAGAGAGAAAAAAGAGGTAAAGAGAGATTTGAAAAAGAGACATAAGAAGTCCAATCAAGATGTTGTCCATTCCAGTGCATGGCAAGAGAACTACCGCTACTTAATAATATACTTACCCAAATACAATACAAAATGGAAATATCTCGAATAGTACGTGAGCACTAATAGGCAAATGTTTTTCTTCACGGGTCATCACCAGTGATGCCAAGGTAAATGCGCGGTTATCGAAGGTCAATTGAAAGGTGACATGCACCGTATCGAAAAGTATTTCCTCATGCACTAATTCGATATGCATATCCTTATGATAGAAATGCCTTGCCACCTCACGGATTTGACCCATTGTATAGTAGACAAAACCGCGTCTCTTCGAACGGTAATGTAATGTGAGTCCTTGCCTTGTCTCATTCTCACATATAAACGAAGGTGCTCTCATTCGTGGATACGAGAATTTCAGGTATTCGTGCAGATTATCGAGTCCATTGAGGAAGTCACGCATATGACGACCTAATACGGAAAGTACGCGATCGTAACCATACTGGCCAACGAAGCCAACAAAATAGACGCCCATCTGATCCATGAACTCACGTTCCGAAACGCCCAGAACCTACGAAGGAAGAGGAGGGATTAAAATCTTTTAGTAATTCGATTTGTTTTTGATGAATTCGTAGTTGAAATTTTAAGTGGAAACTTAAATGTTCGTTCTATTGATTTAGACTTCTAGCTGGTTCATAAAATAAGTATCAAAAATTTTAGATTATTATTTGTATCTACTTACCTGTTGTGCTTTTTTAGCCAATTTGTTTAACATATTTTCCGGATATACTTGATGGACGCTAAACGAGGGCGAATCGATGCCCGCCTGTCGTCGTATATCTTCCCATTTCTCCTCGCCGTAAAAAGTTTTTATATATTCGGAAAGATTTTCCAAAAGTAACCCATACATTTTGTTGAATTGTTCAATTTACCACGCGTTGTTCTTTGGAGTTTATTTGCTCCGACGATATTAATTGATATGATATGCAATATCAATAGTTTTATATACATATATTAGTACATATATTTTCGTGGTTTTCTATGTTCTTAATATTTATATTGTAGTTTCCATATTGTTAACTTCTTGTCCTCGTATTCATTATGAAGTCTGAAATGTATAAGAACAGGAATTACTAAATAAATGTAATAATTTAGATTGTTTGCCAATTAAAATAGAAATTTAAAGTAAATAACTCAAAGAGAGGAAAAGAGTTAGACAGAGGGAAAGATAATAGTGATATTAACAAGATTGTTTTAGGAATTAAGAGAACATTTTGATACTTTTTTCTCGCATTTTGCCTGTGAATTTCTCTTCCCCCTAATTCTTTCGTCAGTATTTCAGGAAATATGTAGGTGTGTATGTTTTATTTTTCCCAAAGCATTTTACTATTCTAATAGTTTTATGGTTACCAATAAAAGATTACCACATTTTGTGAAGATATTTATAGTAATTTTCGATTGTCCCTTGTGTTTATGTAGATCTATTAATATGTGGGCTGAGAACTAATTTAACATTTCACAAGATATAAATCTTCACTTTTTGGCGTGATTACAACACCTTTTTGGTTTTTTCTTACATTTCACAGCATATATTTACATCATATTACACACTTTTAGTGGTTATGTAATGCATTACCACCGAACCGTTGTTGCTAAAATTCCAGCATTAACTAAATTCGTATATAGAGTAGATTTTTCGCTTGTACCTTAGCAATAGATGACTAAAAGTCTCCCTGTGTATACTTTCCATCTCCAAAATGAATTTTATATGTATATTGGTATATTTCTGGATATATATTTCCATTTCCATATTTTTATTTGTCATTGAATTGGCAAATTTGAAGGCAGCTTTTAGTTGATGAGTTTATATTTCAAATCTTTTAATAATGGGGTTCCATAACGGACAATTTTTAGATATACTTTTATTAAATTTAGAGTGGGGAGTGTAATACGGATACTTTCTTAATATTTTTATTGTTATTTCAGTTATAATGGACTATTACGATTATAAGGACTATTAATTTCACAGATTCATAGATAGTTTCATTAGAATTGTAGTTTTTAATTTCACGGACCGATTAAGAATCTCTGACATAAACAGATAGCTTGCTATATATTTTTCTAAAGTGAAATCTTATTTTACTTTAATAAGGAGAGAGCGGAAGAGGAGCTCATTAATTTGTCACCACTAACGAATCATAAATAACGCTGCGTTAATGTATCAAACTTGGCAAGTACTTTGCATTCTTCTGACGTACAGCTACGAGCAGCTTCTCTGCTGGAGCTCATTTAGCTGGAGGCACAGCTAGAAGTGACGGTCCGCGAAAATCTGTTGGCACAAATATAATGATGTCATTCATGGACCACATGAGTTTTTATATCGTATTAGTATGCGTTCAATTAAAGAATCTTAATTTCTTTCAGTTTTGCTTGTTAGTGAAGGCATTCAATAAATCGGAAACAAAAGAAAGATGTGAAACTCTTTTTTTATGCTTTGGTTTTCTTAAAAAACTGACAAAATTGTCTTTAAATTCTTGAGAATGTTATATATTTTCTAAATTATTCGAAAATATATAACATTAAAAAATTTAGATATCTATTTAAATAAATGAAACAATTTTTTTGACTCCTTTGGACAAACTAAATAAATTTACCACTCTAACGTGTTAAATCTACTGCTCTAACATGTTAAGTTAATTATTCTAACGTGTTAAATTTACCAACCTGAAGTGTTAATAGCTATTAAAGAAACAACAAGCTTTATTTTATAGCAAAGAAATATTAGCAAAAATTTATAAAAAAAGTGAAAAATTTTACAATAAATAAACAGTACCAAATGGATACAAATCTATATATAAATGTATGTGTACGTATGTATGTATGTGAGCGGAAGTGGCAGGTTATTATAATGTTTTGACGTCATATTATTAGCTGGGATATTTAAATTGCTTTCACAAGCGAAAAAGATTTGGCAGACAACATTCAAATTAAATGAATACCACTCTACTAGTGAACAAATACACATTAAATTTAAGTATGTATTAAATTGAAGTATATATACAAATAAATAAGTAGTAATTTGGTGAAAAAGGCATAAATAAATTTAGTTAAAGTTGAGTTTAAGCTACTAAATTAATAAATTATTCAAGGTTTTCTATAAAAACGGCGAATCTGATTTTTTTGCACGGCATAAGATTTCTAATTAACAAAACCGCAGAAGAAAAATAAAATCAAAAAAACAACAAGTCAAGAGGCTGTAATAAATTAGTGGATGTGTTTTAGATAACCGGTCGTGCTAAATTGATTCACAAAAATGGCATCTGCTTGAAGAGCTGTGTAATCTGTGTAAATCTTAATCAGCATTCTGCTAATTCGAATCAATTCATGCAGCGCAATCCACAATGAGCCACAATCAAGTATCTTCTTGCTGCCATATACTCCGTTGCGTTGTAAATCCTACACAAGATATGCAAATTTAACTCAGCTAGGAAGTAATCAAAGTGAGTCCCTTCACATATTTTCCAAGACGCAATATCCTTGCTAAACGATTGCTTCAGGTTTCATTTAGACGACACTTCAGCTTCATTACTATGCCCGAGGCCACGTTTGCAACCTTAATTTAGTTCAATTCATAGTGATGGCAGGCGGAGTATTTAACAGGTGTGAAAATGTGAAAGTTGTCACTGCCTCTGACATTTGCACCAGATGAGTGGGAGGTCAGTAGCAGAGATACAATAATCAGAAGACGGCAAACTTTTATTGGTTTGTGCCCACTTGCAGCTGTGATATCTTTCCCTGCAATTAGACTCCATCTTTCTAAATTACTCGCTCTCTATAAATTACGAACCGCAGCTTCTGTTTCTTAAGTATGCTGTTTGAATTGCACCCCTCATCTGTTACTCCTTCAGTCACTTTCTTGTGGTTGTTGGGTGCTGTCGGGTTTCAGTGCTTCAGTAACCGCGTTTCCTCCTGCATTCAATGTTGCTTTTCTGAAAGAATGGCTAAGCTTCTTTTCCGCAAGAATTTGCACAATAACAGAGGGTTCTTCTTATTCACCATAAATATGCTAAATAGCAGGATGCCCCCTTAGCGAAGGATAGCATCGGTGAGTTCTACTAGCAAGTAAATTAAATTAGCTGTGTTGGCTGTCGTTTGGGAAGTGGGAAGAGTTAGAAGCTTTGGTTGATAGCAACGTAAAGGTTTATGAGCCATATGCGCGAATGAAGCGAAGAAGGAATTTCATGAAGAAATTATATTCTAAATATAATTGATAAAAAATCAAATCACAAAAATTATTCGTAAATTTTTGAGGGAGTCAAACGAAAAAGAAAAATTATGTAAAAATTACACGTCCCAAGTGAAAAAGTTCTGTGAGAATTAAAAGAAGCCTCCCTCGAAGGCAGAATGGCTAATATTTTCTAGGAAAAATTTTTAAAATAACATTGTAACCATCTTTATTAGGTGTTTTCGGTTTGTTTTCGCCTTCGTTATCTACTTCCCTCAAAACATTTCTTTGCTTTTTGCCATTCTTTTTGCAATTTTTCTTCATTCCTTGACAAATCAAAATACGCCGTAGATTAAAATAGCCTCTATTTTTCTATTGGGGGGATTAAATTTGTTTTAGTTTTCAGTAACAATTGCTTTTAATTTGTTTTTCTTCGAAGATGATGTCAAGGATGAAACTTAAGGATGATTTTTGGTAATAATTTTAAAATGATTCAATTCCAGGAACAGAGTTATTTCCATATTATAAGAAGTCTTAAATTTTCAAAGCTTTTAAATTTTGTTGACCTGTAAAAGAATTACAGATTTCCAGTTATTATTACGCAACCATAATTTAAATATGCATTTCAGTCATCTTATTTGTCGCTTATCTGTTTCTTTTCATTTTATTGCAATTTAATGCGTCATAAAATTCAACTGACGACTACATAAATTCCACTGACAACTTTGTTTGAATCTGCAAATCGTTTCAATCTCAGTTGTGTGGAGACACGAGCAATTCGTACTCGCATCATAAAAATTTCCCGAAAAGGAGAGCGTTAGGATCGTTTTGTCTTTATTACATTTAAAGAAGATATTATTGTTCTACTATAAAATATGGCATTGAGTACCTAAATTTTATAGGTTGAATGAAATAAAAGCAAAAAGCTGCCTGAGTTTTTATTATCCGAGCTGAAAGAAGACTGCAAGCAGAAGCAAGAAGCCATTGACGTCGTTACTGTTTTATATCGTACCACGTTGGACGGGATGTTTATGCTTTCCGACTTGGTGATTATTTACTTTTGTTTTATACAAACTAGCTGAACCTATCCGGCGTAGAACGGCTCTTTGGTATTTGGTTTTATTCTTTAATACAAATAGGCGATGGAAAGAATTTGCACTCTGAATTTCAAGTCTGTTCTCCGCATTTTACTTTTTAAAATTCCATTTAAATCAATCAGTGTACAATCAGTGTGTACTACATGTCTACATGAAATTTAATAATTAAACAGGGTCTACATGAAATTTACTGTGTCTAGGCACTAAATTTCGTGGTTGTAATTTACATAGCTCTCGAAAAATGGCAGTTTTCAATATTGCCACTCCCATTTTTAGTCGCGAGAGGCGAAATATCCGAAAATCATTTCAATCTATACTCCGCTTTTCCCCAAACAATTAATGTGTAAAATTTGGTTAAAATCGGGCAAAAGATGTAGCAGGAGTTCGAGGACACAAAAACATACATGCATACACACATACATATGGACATTCAGATAAATTAATAAGATTCTTTTCTCGTTCGTCTATTTGTGATGCTTCTTTCATTCATTCATTAATTACATCATTTGTTTGTTTTAATGTTTAAATGTGAATATTAAAATTCGTTCATCAATATAGAAGGGGATACAAAAATAGATGTTTGGAACGAGTAGCTACCTACCGCAGGGGTAAAAATGCTTTTGATAAATTACAGCAAGTGTGTCATTTAATTTCGAAGACGTAGAAACGAGTAGATAACGAATATTTCAAAATATTTAGTTTGGTTCAACTAATTTTGTGTGGCTCACTCGACATTATAAAATGATTACATTATCTGCGACAATATATTGTACTCGTAGTATATAACAGAATTCAAAAATATAATATTTTAGATAATCACTCAAACGAATTATACAACTGATATAAGGATATTTTTATCACAAAAAAAACACAATTTAAATTTATAAATAACCCAGAAATTGTTAATTTTCTCGTAAATTTTCAATGTATAGCGTTGAGAAATTGATATAGGAACGAAGTCCTTGATATCATGAAACTGAAGGGCGAACAACTTGTAAAGCTTAAAATCTTCGCCATCCTTGAACTCTTAAGATGAACCCGAAAATCGCTAACCTGGACTAAAACACTTCTCACCGACAACATGTGTGAAAAGAGAAGAAAATAAGAGATAAATAAAATGTCACTAATTAACTGGACTGTATTAATACGATAATTGATTAATTTAGATATTTATAAAAACAAATATTTAGTGATGGTATTTGGAAACAGTTAATGCTGTTTAAGGATTGTGAAATATATTGACGAAGCATACTGTCTTTTTCTCCCGTCTCTTTCTCACTTTCTCTGCAAGGTTAGTGAAAATCATTAAACATTCGAACAAAACTTGTGTACCAAGTATTTAACTTGAGATAAATTAATTGATTTCTCTACTTTTTCAATTTAATTTTACTTTCCTCATCTCTTTATATAATAAAAGAAAGGCCTTCAAAATTGCATTTCAATTAATAATGATTACGCGAAAATCTATTTTTAAATTTATTTCGACTTATTTTGTCATTACTCATTGAAACATTAATTATTATTGTTTTTACTTGGCCTTGGAAAATGTTCAAGTTTATTTTTTTTTATATTTTCGCACTATGATTCAGTCTAATTTTTCTTATATATGTATAACGTATACATATATATTTGTAAACAATTACTGATGTATTGTTATATTTTTATCTAATGTTATACTTTCATCTAATTTAATGATAGCAAATATAATTTTCTTGTGTAAAGAAATTTTTCACTTTTTCAGTTTTCGGAAAAGTTAGCAGTTTTCAGTTTTTTCAGAATATTCACAAATATAAATAATTTAATAATGATATTCATGATTGACGTTTTCCATGTTGGATGATTTTAAATTCTCACTGATATTGATAGCTATGCTGATATTTTTGCTAATTTTCTTATTGAATGATTGACTGGCGAAAACGAATGATGAAAAATTGCATGAAGATTTACGAATTTAATTTAAGAATGAATTATGGTTTTTGGTTTTTAAAAAGTTGTTCAGCTCTTAAATGAAAAAGTTGTATAGTTTCTTCCCTCAACTAAATTTTATTAAAATTTATTGAAATGTCTTTTTTAAAAGCTTTCGAAAATTTCTCATAAAATTATTCAGACATTGCATAAATATTATTTGAAATGAAAATATTAATATTACACAACATATTCTTTGTTCCAAATATGATAAATAATTTAGTTGGCTTGGAAAAGAGTCTCGTTTTACAAATATCAAGTTGATTCCAAGGTTGCCAAGTCCTTAGAAACAAAATTTTATTGTTTGTATTCATTTATTCAAGAGCGCTATTTGAGGTAGAAAATCAGAAAAGTCTTAACGCAAAATTAGCAGAATGCTGTTTGCTTTAAAATAAAATATTGTTAATAAAAATTTAGAAAAAGTAAATATTCATGAACAAGTTGATGGTTAATATCTTCTCAAAGCAATTATAAATATTTTCCGTTTTCATTTGTAAGTCTTTTGTTTTTTTAAATTTCAATGAGATCGCATTTAAAAATAAATTTAATGTTGTTTTTAAGATAAAAGGAAATGAATTGTAAACAATAAATACAACTGAACTTGTTTTGTTATTGAGAAAAAAAAGTCTGTTTGAAATTTCGATAAAATTGTAATTATGATGCAATTTTATATAGGTGAGTAAAAAGAAAAAATGTTACTAATTATAGAGGAAACTCCGTTTGTAATAAGTTTAATCCTTATAAGGAGGTGGATGCGCTTCTTTGCCTACCTTAAAGGCATTTTTGAAAAAACTACACTTATAAGTATCTTGAGATGAGAGTCGATAGTCGAGACAGAGTTTTCTAGTCGAAATGTGAAGCGAGATCGAAATTGCTTTCTTCAACGAGACAATTACCGAGATCGGTATCATCCAAATTACGAAAAAATCCGTCGTGCGCACCATTATTCTAAACATAAACTACCAATTAAGGATACTTGATTTTGAAATAATATCAAGTAACAAGGAAGAAGTAAAAAGAACAAAGTGAGTGAAGGGCCAACAGAGTAATAATAGAGCTATTTAAAAAATCCTTTCCTAATCATGCTCTTCCAGTTTAGGTTAAAAGCTCGATTCAATTGGTGTCGACTCTTCTGACTGATATAATTTTAAAATAAAATAGGGAAAAACATCGACAGTTAGCAGTTCAAGTGCAATGAAATTTAAGTTTCTTTTCAACACACAGATCTTTGGCTTTATTCTCATATCACAGCTTTTGGCTCTAAACTGCTTTGTATTTTGGCACATTAAAAGTTGTTTTCTCTCCCTTCGTCGTATTTGTGGGTGCACAGATTTTAAATACTAAATTAATCGTATTAATTTTGGCACCTTTTCACTTTATTTAGGTGCTGCATTTTTTGCATATTTGAAATTTTCTATTTTCATATTTTATACAATATTATATAACGATTTGTTAAATTTCCGCTTTATATTATTTGTTCTCGGTGTTTCTTTTATTGCTTAAAATTTTATTGCTGCGATTATTTACAGTCATTAAATTTAATATTTTCGAAATTGTTTTAATTAGGATGATATGTAATAAAATATAGTTCTATTTTAGATTGTTGACTGTATGATTCAGAAAATTTAGTCAGCAGATAACAGCTGAGGACAGGTACAAGTATTTCTAAGAATAAAAACTGTTTAAGGGAAATTTGATAATACATTTTTAATTTTTACTAGAGAATTACGGATATAGCTACACTTTTCTCTTTAGTCAGTCCTTTTTTTAGAAACTGTTGGACTTTCTAATGTTCGCATATAAAGTTGAAAATTCATTATTTCAATAATAATGTGTATTAATGTGTATTATAAAGTGTGTGGACTAAAAAGTCGTAACAACTAATTTATAAAAATTTGCATTTTTAAATAAATTCAGAGAAAACAATCAAAAAAGTAGACAAAAATCATGGATGAGGATCGAACTTATAGAATCCCACTGTAAAATCTGAAAGAATAAGGAAAAACTTCGTTCAATAGCTTTTGCCAGATATGATCGATTGTAAATTCCGCAACTGCGGATACCTAAACGCACACATACAAACATTGTTTTGTATGTAGGAAAAGCTTTTTTGCGATCACTTGCCACACGAAAGCTCATTCCACCGAGATCTGAAGATTCGTAGCTGAAGTGCTGGCGGAGACGAATGAGATGGATGAGGTGGGAAATGTCTTTGTAGAGGTGACTGCAACTATATGTGTGTGTGTATGGAAGTGTATTGTAAATCTCCCGGCCTGTGTGCGTGTGTGTGTAACACTGTTAATAAATAAAACGAGGAAAATTCTTGTTTCAGCGAATGCGACGAAGAAAATTTGGTGAGGCGAATTTTGAACTGTTGGCAGTTTGAAGAAATTCTTCGTTGAGGATAGATCGCTATATTTAAGGCCAAATTAAAATGTAAGGATTTTAAAATCAAAATGTATATTATGAAATCTATTAATTACAAGTAATGCTGTAAATAATAAAAAACAAGTGAACTTGGCGAACTTATAAATTTCTGAAACGAAAAGTGAAAATCTAAAAATGACTTTATAAAAAAAAACTATAGTGTTCATTTGCAAAGATTTTCGTAATTATGTAATATCTAGCAAATTATAAAATATGAAATCACAGTAGAGAAGTTTTAAAATTTAAGAATCTTTCATTAAAAAGCAATGACGGTAATGTGCAAAAAATCTCAGTAAAAGTGATATATAGTTCCAGTAACTATATCTTCCAGCACCTATTTATATATATTTTGCACAAAAAGATTATATATGGTCTCCATATATCCAATTCGGCATGAGAAGATGAAATAGGAATAAGCAGAAAAATCATCACTAAACACGAAACTCTAGACTGACAAAGATTTTGCTCCGTTTTTGCTGAGACTGCGTCAAAATATTCAACTCAAGGACATTTAAAAATATAACAAATTTTAGCTGAACAGTCTTCTGTTTTTTATCTCTTTCACTCGTTTTCCGTTTCTTTTATTCTCATTTCTTGAAATTGCTGCTGATGCCTTTTTTATAGTGCGTCAGTTTTCTCGGTACCTCTCAGTATTTTCTCATGGTGGAAAAATGCTGCTCTTTCTTTTGTATATCAGCAGTTTTAAAAAGTGCGAACACATTTTCTGTAGTTCTATCTGGCTATTTATACGAGTATATGTACTTTTGTACATATTTTTTTGCCTACGTCTCTGCTGTTTCTACACGCAGATGTATATAAAAGTATTTTCGGTGATTGATCTTGTCGTGTCAAAGTAGTCACCACAGATAGTGTAGCACGACGCCAAGCTTTTTGATATTTTAACAAATTGTAACAAAAATTTCCTAAAAATAAGTGTGCTAATTTAGATAATAAAGAAAATGTGAAGGAAAAAAGTGCTTTAAAATAAAGTTCAGGAAGTACTTTTGTTTTTCTAAGAATGTTTAAAAAGGCCGTGTGGGGGACTAACGGTTCGAAGTTTCGTAATAATTCTGTCATTTTCGAAAAATAGTATATCGCTAGATTATATGGGCAAAAATTGGTTCAGATTGGATCAATAGCAAGAAAGTTATGCTAATCAAAGTCAGCAGTTCTTGTTTAGAATATGTATTTCAAAGCTGAATTTGAGAATAGCAATCCAGGGTTTAGTATATATTTTCATATCGATATTTTGTACCGAGGACTTGGAGTTATTTCGATTTCTATTATTAAATTAGACGAAATTCGGAAAATTAGAAGTTATGTAGGGAAGGCTTTCCTTCTCTCATTTCAGAGTAGAATATTATTGAAACTTAAATATATAATGTTATAAAAAATTTAATTTCTTTTCCCTCCTTTTCCCTTTTTGTAGCGAACGAGACTTAAACGACGAACTTTTCTTGTATTAAACGCTTGCGAGGCACACCAACAAATCGATCAAAATGTTCAAGAATCATTTAGAAATGATCGGTCGTAATGAGACCCCCAGCAAGAAGGCGAAATTCTGGCAATCATACATCAGATCCTTAAAAGGTGAGTTACTTTTAACCTTCGATTTAGTCAGAATCTATTTATTACAATAAGATGGAAATGAGTCATTAATTGTGAATCTCATACGGTTGAAGAATTTCTGAATTAAATAATATTTAAAATAATAATACAGATTTTATAACATATTTAACGATAAGTATATTGAAAGAGCTGATTTTAAAAGTGAAAAATAAAGAAATGAAATAAATCAAGGCTGTAATCACAAAGACCTCGAAGAATGTAAGAATAAAAAGAATCTATGCAACATTCCTTAATCTTTTTATTAATTGTTGTAGATAAATTCTTACGCACTCTCAGTTTAGGAGATACAAATAGAAATACTATAGAAATATCCCTGCTGAGTTAGTCGGTGTTCTTCTTATTGTCTATGCATATATTCAGAAAGTGAAAAGATATTCTTTATATATTCTTTCTCATTTTATTTTATTTTACATTTTATTTTAATTTCTTAAATAGCCGCGTCTACGCAAAAGATATTGAGAGCTGAACGAAAAGCTATACAGTAAAATCTGTCTGGCTATCCGCCAAACATTCCATAATCAATGTTATTCCGTTCTGAAAGCATTGCTTTCAATTGATCTGTGGTAATAATTATTTAAAAAAAATTTTGTTATACATTTTAAAATTCTTTTAAAGAACCCCTAAAGAGAAAAGAGCCGCTTTTTAAATTTCTGCTTAAATTTAATATCGTTATGATATAACTTCTTGTAGTATTTTCTAGATTAATTCATAATATTTATTTCAAAACTTCTCACTTTTCTTACATTTCTCAGTATAGACAACATTATTATGCTATTTTGCGGTTGTTGATGTTCCATAAAGACTTAATTTTCACAGGCTAATGTCTGTGAAGTGTGTTACTTGCGTGGTATTTGGCGCTTGTGAGTTAAATTTAGCTAGCTAGGTCATTGTAATTGTGCAAAACTTTACACGTATGGATGCATGGATGCTAGAGACGCAATTTAGCACTATATAAACTACAATGTATAACATATAATTTCCAGTGTGAGCTAATTGAGAATTTGAGTATCAATTTCGATTTATTAATTAAGCTTTTTTGTTTTATAGTAATGAATTTGAAATACGCGGTTATTAGCAATCTCGCGACTCAAAATGAAACTCCCAGTACATTATTTCTGAAGTTTTACTTAAATTCTACTTGCTTTTCATCTCTTACAGGATCTGAGGATATCCGTGCACGTGAAACTCCCCGAGCCACTCGCCCATGGAGCTCCTACCTGGATTCCCCCTTGCCGTACAGGAGCATCTTCGATGAGCCCGCTACCGCCAACGAGCGTGTGCAATCGCAGGGCTACAGATACTTGCCAGTGAGCAGAGATACCTACGGTTACTCGCCGCGTGCCATCTACGATCATCACTATAGCAGAACAAGTAAGTTTCTGTAACTTTGTCTATGCTTTTTGTAAAATAAAGCTTTTTTAAAGTAAGAAGTCTTTAAAAATTTAAAAAAAACATTTGAAAAAAGAATTTGAAATTTAAATTCTTAATTCCTAAAAGAAAATATTGACGCAAACGCTTTTTATGTCGTAGCTTATAACTTTAAAGCTTTAAATACTTCAGCTTTTGCTAATTTGGCTTTCTTGTATTACTAAATTTTTCGTTTTCATTTAGCAGTTAATTTCATGAAACATTTTCACATTCAAATATATTACATTCTCATATTATTATTGGAAGATTAAATTAAAGCTTTTTTTGGGATTTGCTAGTTTTTATTTAACAACCGCTTAAAAAACCCCACAATATCCACAATTATATAAATTTTATTTGACCGTAGATTCGCGATGATATCGCTAAAGACGTATTGAAGATAAATTTTATTCCTTCTTTTAATATTTAAAAAGCTTTTTTAAAAGCTTTCCTTGTCTGCAGGCAAATAGTTTGCTCTAAAATTATTAAATTGAGTTGAAACAATAAAGAAAAAGTTTTCTTCTGGTATCGTATGACGTGTAGCAACTTTTTGCGTTTTCCTTTAATTTTGTTGTATGCAAAAAGGAAATAAATTATTTTTATATATTTTGTGTTTGTACGAAGTTCTAAAAATATCAATAGAAGCAGATTGCCTAGCTGATCGCACGTGTGTGTGTGATCCTGTCTGTGTGTGGGTGGGCAGAATGCTACCCAAATTTTGAAATATTTAGAATCAAGTTCAAATTTCATATGAATTCGCGTAGATACAGACAAGGTCATAAATATTAGGAAGAAAACATAATGTATATTAACAAACTAAATGTAAAAATTTACTTATTAGTAATACTAAAACACTAAAATAGCACTAAAAAAGCATATTAACTTTAGTAGTTAATATTTTATAAATGCATACAATGTTTTAATGAATTGAAAGTGTTTAATAAGACCGTTGAACTTTTTTTATAACAAACTGACGTGTGTACGCGAACAGATGACGTTTAAAAGCAATTGAATGGCCTTTGCTGAGAATCGGTTCATAGTATTCAAGGTCAAGGTCAGCTGGAATTTGACAGAAGTTGTCTTAAACGATTTTTTTTTATCCAAATGATTCCTTTTAACAGAGTTACATATGTGTCATTTTAAGCTTTTTTGTTTAAGCTAAAAATAAGAGAAAAGGAAGAACAATTAATAGTTATAGTTAAAGATAAAGTTAATAGTTTAAAAAGAAGCTTTTTAGAAAGTATGAAGAAGATTTTGTCAATTTAACTCTTTTCTGAAATTATATCATCTCTCACGACATTTTTACATACATAAATCCATAATATTTAAATAAATTTCTTAATTTAAAGTTTAGTCCTTCAACTACTCGTAAAACAAATATTTGAAGACATAAAATTGAACGATTTTTTCCTCTCTTCTAAACATTTTACAGAATAAACTGTCCACTAAAAACGGCCGTCGTTTAAAATTATATACAAATATTCAATACAGCTATGAACAACTGACAAATAAAATAACAACAATCAAAACAAAGAAAAAATGTAAAAGCTTTACAGTGTTGCTCTCTTTTAATATGTGAACATTTTATAGTTTCTGTACAACGTTCACAATTAAGAAGTACTAATAAAAATTTACTGTTATTGTTAAAGGTTTCAAATATACTAAAATAATAAAAATAAATGTAGTGCGTAGAGTTTCTGGTATTTCGATTTTTTTTTGAAGGAGGTTATTGTAGTTATGAGGAAAAAACAAAAAATATTGCAGAAAATAAAAAAATTACTGCAATTTTTAGGAAGTTTTTAAACACTGTTTAAAATCAGATTCAGTTGATTATCCAAGCAAATTTTCAGTAATAATTACAAATTAAGAATTTCTCAGATGTTTTAGATATTCTTGACATTGATAATGAAAAATTAGTTTTGTGTATTTAGCCATCACTGTAACAGTGGACTGAAAGGTATTTAAGATATTTTTGTATATGTTTTAATTTTTTGTTACGTTTTTGTTGACTTCCTGCACTGAACAACTTGGAATAGAGATCACATAATTTCTGTTGAATGTTTAAACCGGATATCTAGGATTTTGCGAGCTTTCTTCGTATCTAAATATCATAAAAATGTATTAAATTTTATTTCAACAACATCTTTAACGCATTGATTTTCTTATTTTAGACATAAACTGAATTCGTGTTCTTTTTTCTAAACATAAACTTTCTCACTCACTCTCTCAATCTCTCTCTCTCTCTCTTTATTACTCTCTCTCTCTCTCTATCTTTTAATTTGCTTCGCTTATATTGTTGTTAATATCTTGCTATGGCTCGTTAATGCTATGCTTGCTATTCTTGCCACTACTGTACGAAATTGCAACGTATGTATTTTTGCTGCGCCTACGAAAATCAAAAACTTTTATGCTTGTATTTGAGATGATGACTGAACCTGCGAGCTTTTGCGATTTTAACACTTGCAACTCTCTTCTAATTGTAAGCATTACCTTATTTTAATAAATATATTGTATAAAACGGATGCTTGAAGAATTGTTTATATGTATTTATAAATTGTATTATTCTTAAATGTCATATAATCGTTTACGCCCACTTTTACAGTTCCAGCCAACTATGAAGCAGAGAGAGCCTGGAACGACCATCTGAAGCGTATGCAAGAAATCGAGCGCAGGTAACAATGATTACTTTTATAATTTTAACTAATTCATATAATTATAAATAACAACTGCTTCGTAAACATGTTTCCCTAATTTCTCGCCTTATACGATTTCCCAATTTCATTCGCCGCCACTGTATTTCACAGATACCCATCTCGTTACGGCCTCTACCTGAAGGACAAGCCTCTAACTCCCAACTCCGTGGCGCCCTTGGAATACGAGCCCGAGGACAAGCTTCTTCAGGAACTCAACAAGGGTAAGGATTACTAAATTAAGCGCAACTAAAACCAAAAACTGTAAACGCAAATTATCTCAAAAAAAACCGGCTGAAAAGTGACTTCAAAATACACAATTGAAGCAAGTTGAAATTGAAATAAATAAATGCTTAAAAGTATTTTTATCGAGAAAATTACAAATTGTATGCACGAAACTAATTCGAAATTTATTAACGCCGCCAAACAAATTGAAATCTTTTGAATTAGATATCTAGAAACTTGAGAAACCAGAAAGATTATTTGAGACAATCAGAAAAACACAAGAACTTGTTCAAACTTGAAGAGCAGAATTTATAAATTAAATGTACACACAACAAAAACTTAGTTTGGCCTTAAATTTTGACACACTGTTAAGTTTATTTAACACAAAAACACAGAGATATTAAGAAAACTTTAATCAAATTTTCTATGCCTTGATTTAATGGACATCATTGTCGCGATATTTATTCCATTGTGCAGTTTCAAGTGTTTGTCTTCCATTTTGTTGGCAATTATTTTTGTTGTAAATACTTTTACACTTTTTTCTTATTTTCCAGCAATTGGCAAACTGAAGTAAGCTGAAAAAGCTAAGAAATTCTTTTGTTTGCAACAGTAGAAATAAATAAATTAATACACGCATATAGAAATTGTTAAAACATCACACAAATACACGCATACATTTACAAAAGAACAACAGTTAAGCAATTACGTTTCTAAAATTATTGTAAACATTCAAAAAATAAAGTTTTTAAAAACACACCAAAATTCGTTAAAAGTTTCATTATAATTGCAGAGAAAAAAATGTATTTATTTGTCAGCTCAACTAAATTTTACTATTAATTATATGCAGGATAATTATGTAGGTTTACAGAAAACAGCAGCGTCATAAAAGAAACAAACAAAATAATTAAAACTTAGGAAGAGATAAATATTAACAATAGTTTCGCTTTTAAGTTAAAATCATCACATTTAAATCATCAGTAGAAAATTAAGCTTTCTATTAATACAAAACTTCAAAAGCTCTCCTCAATTAACGAGAAATTATGATTTTCACAATTCGAAAAACCATTCTTACAAAAAAGTATCAGTTCACACTCAAAAAAATTTTAGTACGTTTTAAAAACAACCCAAGTAGAGCTTTTAAGAAAGTTAAACAAAACCTTTTAATTAAATCTGTTTAAAGGATACTCTTTTACTTGAAGGTAAAAGCAGATCTCTACAATTCTTTTAAACAATACTCATTATTATCTAATCATTATTTGCTGTTCACTTTCCTACTACAAATTGAAAATACTACTATTTCTACGAATACCTAAAATATTTAACAGCTGTATAGTAATCGTATACTGTAACAAATATCAGGAGACACCTAATCTTATGTTGTAAGGTAACAACAACAACAACAACAATAAAACCATGACGACGACTTATTTCATCACAACTAATATCCCAATTTATGATGAAGGTTGTTGTTCCTCCTCACTAAGTAATTAATTTTCTCACTTTCCCCCATTAAAATAATTAATCTTCTTTACTCCTTTTTAATATTAGATTTAATACAAAAAAAGTAATAATAAAAATAAAAACTTCTTATTAATAAACTGAAACTAATTTGTTTTATTAGAAAGAAACAAACAAACACGAAAAGAAGAAAACGACATTTTGGATTTTGTACTTCTTTCCAGTGGGATGAGATCGCAGCCTTTTCCGGGATTTGAGCTTAATTTAGTTTCGTTTTATTCCTATTTATTGCGTTTTTAATAATTTAATACTTTTTATTTTACATGTTCAACTTCTCTTTCATTCCTCGTCTAATTAACACTGTCATCACTGTAAACCCTCGCACACTAATCTACAAATAATGCATTCACTGTGTGGCGCTTGTAAATACTGCCAATTATTATCGTAATCAATAAAACAGTCAATCGAACAGTCAATCAATCAGTTCATCAACTCGGAAACAATTTTAAATTAAATGAAATATTTAACGAAAATGTGAGTTAAGTTTTCTAATATATAAAAAATTCAAAATTTCACCAATTGCTGTTTAATGTTATCAAAGAAACATAAGAAATTATGTGAAAACTGTAAAAAACAATTCAATATCTGGCAGTTAAAATTGTAAAGTTTATCAGTGTTTTATTTTTCATGCTGTCCTCAGTGGGTACGCCATGAAAATGAAACATGTGAAGAACTCTTTCGTGCGCACAGTTTTTGTAATGACATGTTTTTTCGTTTTGTATGTTTTAATATTGAGTTTTGTTTATTTAAAATTAATGTTTTTTGTTTAAATACGCGGTGTGGACCCGCTACTTGAATTTACTGTCGAGGCTTTTTGTTCGTATTGTGTATTTTGACTTTTGGTAAGTACAATAATACTAATTCTCGGTATAAATTATTTTTGAAAGGGTTTGTGTTATTTTTGAATTTACAAGAAGACCTGTAGACTATAAGAGTCTATAATATCTATGGATTCTTTTTAAAATATTCTAAGAGAAGATATTTTAGGATGAATGCATATCCTCAAAAATTTCAAATATCGCATAAAAAACTGCATAAAAATAAATGTATCATCGGTAATTTCTTGCAGTACGGTCACAATCTACAAAACATTACGGTTGCCATAAAATGTTTGATTAATTTCGAGGCGATATTAAATAAAATGTTTGATTAATCTCGAGATCCAGAGGGCTTTCTTTAGTAGCAAGGAAAATCGAGATCGAGATGGGGTTTTCGAAACCAGTTCAGCTTTCACCTGAAACTGAAAGGTCCTCTTTCACATCTCAAACTCGAGGCGATATTCGATAGTTTTTCGTACAGGCGAGAATCGTGAAACTTTTCCCGATTCTCGTAAAGGATTGAAAATTATGTTTTCTAGCAAGCCGTAGCAATGGATATGATATATTTTCTAATTTGCAATTTACAGCACGTCGTTCACCATCACCGGCTCGGTACAGACGTGCTGGTAGCGAACCCTACGTACCGCCACCAACCTGCTGGACCAGTCCAACGGTTGCCGCTGCGCCCACCAGGCGCAGCCCTTCGGTGCTCGATCGCGCCGCTAGCCTGGCGCCAGCAGGCCTCACTAGGCCGCTATGGCGCGCCGGCTCGCTGGAACCTCTGGACGAACTCCTTGACAGTAAGTTAGGCAGGGCTGCCAGCCCCGAAAGGCCAAGCATTTTTGAGCGTGCCGGCTCGCCAAAACCCACTCCCGTTAAGGCTGGTCGCTGGGGACCGCGTCCCAACGAAGTCGCATATGATGCTGAGGGTAAAATTTGAGAATTATTTCTTTCCTTGACAAAATTTTGCGGAACGAGTTGTTGGAAACTTTGACCTGCTAATTTACTTCTTAAGTGTCTACTGGGATGGTTACCATGCCCTTCATGTTTATATGCGATTTTGCCCATGATGCACTACATGAAATTGGGCAACGTATACTTTGATTTTTGCTTCTCGATCACGCTTGTTTCGATGTGCTTTGTAATTAATTGTTGGCGATAAGTGAAAAATATACTGATATCGATGGCAAATTCCACCATTTTTAGTAAAATTCCTATTAGGAATTTTAAGTGGCAGTTAAGCGTAGAACAGATGGAGACGAAATGTCAGTTAGTGATTAGATGAAGGTTGTCACATTAAATGTTTAATTTGTGCGTAAAGTGGAACAAATCAAAATGAATTAGTATATTTTTCACATGTTTCAAACAAAAATAAACTATTCTGCGTACTTCAAAATTGCTCCATTACATCGTTCATCTTCATCTGCATTGCGTCCATCCACACACTTCACCGCTAACGAATGCTATATTCTTCCTCAGACCGACTATGTAAACTGAGCTTGGGAAACATTTTCTATGTTTAAACAACGTTTTTCTTTTTTCTATGTTTTATTTTATTACTTCAGTGTAAAAACCAGAAATACCCAACACAAAAGCAAAAATATCTTTTACTTCCTTGCAAAAATTTTCAACATTACTTTGCATAAAAACCAACAACAAAAACCACAACAACAATAACCATAACTGCAACAATAAACACAAATAACTATCTTTGCCAACCACAATAACCACAACTTCAATGACAATAACAACTGCAACAATAACATCTACTCGCTGTCCACAGGACTGCCAGTGTTCCATCCTAGAAACCGTTTCAGGGACATGTTGTCCCCACGCCCGGAGCTGCCCATCTCGTCGATTATACGCGACCCCTTCTGGTGGGATGTTGACGATTTGATACCAATGCGCGCCATGTCGATGCCACGGGCTTCAAGTCCCCCCTTGGCGCGCGACTCATTCTTGTCGCCAGTGAAGAATCGTTACTTGTGGTCAAAACATCCAGCAAGGCCATTGACACGTAAGTATTGAAATTGCTCTTTTATGTTGAAATCTTTTGTTTTTTTCTATTAATCCTCCTTATTCACTGACCTATTATGCCTCTCGCACCATATCTTCTCCGAAAACCCAGAATATTCTAAAAAACGAGATTATCTCATTTTCATAAGTGTAAATATTCAGTTTAGTGTTTGGATAATCATTTCTATGTTTCATCAACAGCACAATGAAATATATTTTTCTGATATCACATCATTGTAATTCAGAAAGATTCAATATGAACTTAGAATAGTCCGTTATAATCAGGAAGTCGCAGTTTTATCTCAGAATGGGTCGATTTTAATGCGATGCGATGTCAGTTGTATTTTAGCAGGCTGTAATTTAAAAGTTTTATTTTAATTTGATTTTGTCAATTGTATTTTATAAAGCCGCATTGGTAATTCAGAGAGCGTCAATAGTAGCTAAGAGAGCATCAATATAATTTCAGAAAGCGTCAGTTGTAAGTCAAAAGCGTCAATAGTAAGTCAAAAGCGTCAACTGTACTTTGTACGACAATTGCAATTTAAAAAGCGTCAATAACTGTACAATTGCAATTTAGAAAGCGTCGTAACTGTGCGACAATTGCAATTCAGAAAGCGTCAATAGTAAATCAGAATAGTAATTTATCATTCAGAAATCGTCATTTGACGCAATTTAAAAAGCGTCAATAACTGTACAATTGCAATTTAGAAAGCGTCGTAACTGTGCGACAATTGCAATTCAGAAAGCGTCAATAGTAAATCAGAATAGTAATTTATCATTCAGAAATCGTCATTTGTAAATAGAAAGGAGTCAACTTTAACAAAGAAAGCATTAGAAACAATAGGAAAAGCGCAAATTTATCATTTAGAAATTTTCACTTGTAAATAACTGTAGCTCAGAGAGTGCTAATTGTAACTCAGAGAGAGCCAGTTGTAGCTCAGAGAGAGCCGATTTTATTTTAGGAAGCGTCAATTGTAATTCAGAGAGCGGCAAATGTTGGCGCTTTCTGAAATTTAAAAATGACGCCGTTTTTATTCAAATTGACGTCAACAATTACAACTGAATAACAGTCAACAATTGATAATTACAGTTGACCTTTGGAAGAGGTGAAGTTCGTGGAAATAGCGTCAATCCTAAAAAACCTATTAAACATGATTTTTTTTTATCTCTAACATTTCAACACATTCTTGTACTTTGCGTTTTCTTTTCTAATTCAATTTCATTTCATTTACATCAACTACAACAGCTGCACCAGAAGAAAAGTCCTAAAAGTCTAATTTAACCTAAAGAAAAAAGAAATTACACAACATGGCTGTTTATAATGAAGCAATAACATTTTCAAAAAATTCAAATTAGCTAACAAAATAAACAGAGAGGTGAAAATATTCTCTATAACCTAAATAAGCACAATCTCTCGTCAGCACAACAAGAACTGCCAGCAAATTATTAAATTTAAATTTAGCACAAACGTTTATTAATAAACGAAAAATTGGTAAGAAAAAGTAAATTTTTACGGAAAGAAATCATTTTTTAGATAAATACGTTGCATGATTTGTAGATTTTCTTAGAAATTGCCTAGTAAATTCCTCTAAAACAGCCTGAAGAACTTTACATAACAGAGGTGAAGATACAGAATGGCAGAAAGTTGCTTTTTAGACATGACAACTTTAGTTTGTAGTTTCGTTGTTGCTCTGAAAGCTGATTTCAATAATAATAAAATGACTTACCTAGACGTAGTTTGAACTTAATTCGAAAAATTGGCCTAATATTAGTTTAACATGGTTATTCTTAATTATTATTATTAAATTCATGTTATCGCATTTTTGTTGAAATCGGCTCTAAGTTGTTTCTGACACACTGATTACTGAAATGATTACTATCATGATTACTAAAAATTAATCTTTTTCTTGTGTAGCTTCTCGTATGATTTTCTAAAAGTGAAGAGAAGCCAACGAAAGCAACAACAACCCAATATTTGATTTCAACGATATTACATTTCAACACTGAAAAATTCCGCTTTTAGCTGCATCCAGATAAACGAGGAAGATGATTTAAGCTGCTATCAACAACTACTAATTAAACGATTATATAAGAAGTCCTGAGTGCATGAATAAAAACACGATATTCCCCGATCAAAATTCATAGGAAATGTTTTTTCAAAATTCTTAGGAAAATTTTTAATTTCATCTTTAAAGTTTTATTCTATTATTTCATTTCTATACATTATTTGTTATCAAAAGAGGAGGTAAAATCTCTTCACTAATTTTATATCGATGAATTACCAGTAACGATTAATCGATGATCGATAATTTCATTACGAAATTAGAAGTAAACATTTTAGTTTTGTTCAGCAAAGTATATAAAAAATTGATTTACATTTAATGCTCGGTTTTTCAGTCGACGTTTAAATCGTTGAGTTGTGAAACTTTAAAAAATATTGTTTGAAAAACAGCGTTTTAAGCGTTACTTTAAATCTGTACTGAAAAACCGGTTATATGTGACCTAACTAGCTTTAGTCTTAAACACAATTTGTTCCTTTTTTGTATATAAAAACGTAAGTGAAAATATAGATTTCGCTCTTTTTAACAACAACTTTGAAGCTCAATTAACTTTGAAGCTTTAAAGCTTTACGAAAAGAAATCTTAAAAGCTTTAAGCTATTTCTAAGCTTACAAAGCTTTTCAAAATAAATTTTTAAGCTTTTAATCTTGTTTCACGCTAACAAGAATATTATTTATTTTACAAATTTGTTATGTTGTAAAACTAATATTAGAAACTAAAATTATATAGAATTATATAAAGAAAAAACTAGAATTCCCTATTAACTTAATTATGTTCCAATAAGCTTTTTAACTGTTTGTCGAAAATGTGCTCATGAAATTCACGAATTCGCTGTGTTTGTCCGGTATTTACATGTACAAGAAGAGTTTTTCCACGAAATGTTTCTAAGTTTAAGTTATGTAATGCTGAAATGCTGGAAACTGTACGCCAATCAAATGATTATAATATATTTTCTATTTCCTTCGAAAGACCACAAACAATTGTATTGGTAGTTTTGTTTTTATGCAAATTTATATATCTAATTTAGAATTTACTAGATCAGATTTATTGAAAATGTGCTGATTTGATTCACTTTGAAAAGCTTTTCAGAGCTTTCACTGGTTTCAACTGAAAGTGTTGCCAACGTTCGAGAATACATACAATTTCACAGTAAAAATACTTGTAGGTCATATATAAAATAATTAGCTGTAACAGCGCGCACAATAACAGTGTAAATAACAATAAATGAAAGGAGTTCTTAGATGAATTATAATAAGAGATAATAATTATAATACTATCATAATAAGACAATAAGAAAAGAAGAAAACTGACAGATAACGAATTTCTAACTAATAATTTCGTAGTTCTGAGCAGAAATGATTCCAAATAAATTTTAATAGCAAAATAATATCCTCCGTTATCGTCAGAAACTCCTTTAATAACGTAAACGCAAAAAATTACGACAAAATATTAATATAGCAATCAAAAAGTAGGATTCGATTGCGTGTTGAAATCGAAAAGTGCTTGCAAATCAATCAAATAAAAAACGCAATGGTAATGGAAAATAACAATAAAAACGCCAACAAAACATATTAATATCCTTTACCAAGGTAGAGTGATCTTTCGACAAATTACAAATGAATTAAGAGAATAGTTAATGGCAGCAATTAAATTATGGGCCTCAGTCGTTGGAAACGAAAGCAAAAGCAACAACGACATACAAAACAGGAGGTCGGGTCAGTTCATGAAGGCTTGAAAAGGAAAAAAGGGCTACAATAGCTGGCAACCGCAAAAATAATCATCACGCAATGAGGGTTATATTAATTGATTTTATTTATTTGTTGACTTGTTATTATCTAATTTATTCTATTTACACATAACAATTCCTTATTCTCAAAAAATAGTCACTATTGGTTATCGGTAACTATTATATAAAAGATATATAGTAATTAAAAGAGTTGCGTTTTCACCCTTAAGTGTTTTCGAAATATAAAATCTCGCTGCTATTGCAAATGCAAAAAGTAAACATTACAATTAACAAAGACATTGCATTAAATTGAATTTTACATTGCAAAGAATCAAAGTCAATTTTAAAATTTAATTAATTAATAAAAACTGCAGAGATAATCCTATTTCACGCAAAATACTTGTGACATTGCAATCACCAAACAATCAGTCGACAGTTTGGTACGCAACCTCTCATGGATTAGATTTGAAAAGGAATTTATATCTGCCAGTCATTAGCAGCAACATTAAACTAGATATTGTGGTTATCTAGTGTCGTGGCAGCCTCATTAACTAAATGACAAGTTTTTTATTCTTGTTAATTATATGAGCCACCAGCTACACTGGTTCACAGTTTATCACAGAAGATGAGAAGCAGACACAGGAAAATAAAAGTTAGATTTGTAACCTGAAACCGAAAAGAGGACGGAAATGCGGAGTACACTTTGGAAATACTCGTATTTTAATGAGTTTGCCTTTGTTACTTTTTCAAATTTGATGCTCTTTTCCAACTTTATGAAAAACCTTCCGTGAAAAACTTTTAAACTTTTAAACTCTTCACAGGACTCGAAGTAGACAAAAGACACAACAAAATCAAAAAAGAAAAAAGTATTGCGAAATTTACTGAATCGGGAAATTGTTTTGCTTGCTAAGATTTTAATTTATTTTATTTTAATTAAAAATTAGAGAAAAATTGTTTCGAACTGATTTCTAAAGTGAAAGGTTAAATAATGAAATTACATGTTTTAAATAAGGAGATGCAAAATTTTAAATAAGGAAGCTTAGGAGAAGATAACCGGTGGAAAGAACAGACGACCTCAATGGAATACCGAGAATATGGGAATATTTTTATAAATAGCCGATCTTTGATCTTGATTTTGTAAAATCCTTGATCTCGATCTCCATTCCCATCTTGGCTGAAAAAACTTTGTCGATATCGATAATCATTACGAATTTGGGATGAGTTTGAAATGATAACGAAAACTTCTGAACCGTGACACTGTACGAGCCAGCGGCGTATGAAGGTCAGGATTTCGAGAGTTCAAGAAATTATTTCAATTTATATAATAGTCCTTTTACTCCATAAAGTGAAGAAAAAACATGCGTGAAATCTCAACGGTATTGCTTCACATTTTACTGCTAAATCCTCATTCTAATGGAAGTCTAACACGTATTTGTTAATATAAAATACATACATATACACACATTGTACGTACATACATATCCATACCAACAAACAGACTCGTTTATTTAACATGTGTGAAGACAGTTATTACTCGCTAAGGCTCGATTTATAGCTGTCTGTCTTCGCCGCCTCCAACGAGTATTGGAGAAAAAACAGAAAAAGCGGATTCGCTACCTCGTTCTATTGTAATTGAATGTCAGACAGCCGCCAGACTTGTGCGAAAAAGTTTGAAAGATTATAGCACACAGATTTAGGTTCAGGTATCCAAAAAATTCTAAAGTTAAGGAAAGAAAATCAGAATGGAAAATCAAATATTGCACTTTAAATTCAACAATTTGAAATATGATTTCTGCAAAAGAAACGTGAAAGAAGGGGAAGAGAAAGTACGAGTAACTAGTTCGTAATCAAGATTCCCAACTAATAATTCGCGTACTCGTTCAAAATTGGGGAAGCGAAATAACTAACGAAAGCATATAACGACTGTTGATAACGAATTCTAATTAAATGAGAAGAAATTGCTTACAAAAAAATGACTTGGAGTGACAGATGTCAGAAGCATCGTAATACGTTGATGAACAACTTAAGCAAGCACTTCAAGTAAAGAAATTCATGTCGAAGTTATCAAGTCACTAGACGACACAACATCTTACAGTTCTAAACTTAATAATTTCTTTTCCCAAGCACTTCGCGTGTACAGCAAAGAGTAGCTTTTTCCTTAATGAAATTCTAGCATGTTGATATAATTTTTACTCTTGCAACATTAAACTGGTGTACGTGTGTATGGCATGCATGATGAATATTCATACAAATGCGGCATTCAAAGCCATCTCGGGGAATGCGTACACAGCTATCAATTGCATTAAGTACGAGCAACATCAGGGTCAGCGACAACACAGCATTGATGACGCCTTTCTTTGAAAGCAGCGGGAGACGAGATGAAATCTTAGAAATGCGAAACTTTATTTAGAGTTCATTGTATGCCAACGAAAAGCTGTGAGGCAATAATATTAATATATATTTTGTCGCAGAAGTAGTTATTTAGCTGCGTTGTTAATGCAAGCTATCATTTCTATTTTTAATGCGGTTTTTCTAGGATTTCGCTTACTAAAATCACGCGTGTTGTTAAAGTTGTATGTGACGACTACTATTTATATACAAATTTAATCTTTTTACTATCTCACGTAAACTCTAAGCTCAAGCTAAAGTTTTTAAAACTTTATTTACAAACTAATTATGTTGCGTAAAAATTTTGGAATAACAAAATTTAAATTTCATTATTTTCTTAATCCGAGTTGAGAAAAAAAATAGAATTTCTATGACGGCTTTCCCGAGGAAGGGCAATATAAAATTTAAGCCGCTTCCAAATGACTTCCTTCTGATTTCATAATTTGCATTCATAATTTACTTCATAATTTGCACAGCTTCCTGAAAGAAACGTGGGACGTGGGTGCCGCCGCGTTCCCATTAATATTTTGTGGTTTCAACTTTTACCTGCTTTGCTATCCCACAAATAAATTGGAATATTTGGTATTATAGAGACTTGAAGAGAAAACTGAAATACTCGTACAATGGAAATGATTGATTGAATGATAAATGAATGATTTGAAAATATTTTGTATTATAATTAAATTAAAATTTCTTTAGGCATGAAAAATTAAAATTTTTATTTATTGCAATTCAATGGAGTTGAAAATTTAGTAGAAAAATTCTGTGCTTATTAAATCTTTTGCCATTTTTATTGAAAATTAGATAAAAGTCAGCTTCTGAATTCCTAAATTTATTGTCAATATTCGATTGTATATTGGAATCAAATTTATATACAATTTTTGCGGTTCAACGCGTACGACACACATACACACACAAACACATACACACACAAACACATGAACACACACGTTGACTTTTTCTATCGAATCGAAAATATGGCGACGGTTTTCCTTTTATTCTTTGTAATTCTTGCTATTGTTAAAATTTGCTTTCACTTTGATTTTTGATTTTTATTGTTGGTTTTGGTTTTAATTTAATTGTCATATTTTATTTTTCTTTTCACTTCTCTCATTTTACTGCTCTTTACGAGGGAGGGCAACAATAGCATCCATCTCTCGCTCTCTAATAGCATTACTGTTGCTCTCTTCGATTCCATCGTTCCTAGCAATATTCAACAACTTTTTGCTGTAATGCTACTTGTTGCTGTTGTTACTCTTTCGTTGTTGCTGTTTTTGCTTTAATCCTTCGCTCCTGCACGTTCGAATGCTTGCTATCAAGCACGTATTTCTGAAATCCTTATACTCGTATGGAGCTTTGAAAAGGTAAACTGATTTATATGAAGTGTGTGTGTGTGTTGTTTTTGCTGCTGGTCTATACTTTTATATCGTTGGTTTTTCTAGTCTTTCAACCTTCAGATGGGTTTACGTTTGCTCTTTTCAGCTGTGTTTGTGTTGGTACGAGTATTGTTGTTGCGTCCCGGTGTCGAATGCCATCACTTCACTTGTGTGACGCTGTCAGTTATTTTGTTGTTGGCAGAATCTTTCATTGTTTCTGCTCTCTTTACTAACGATTGAAATCAATCAAAATCAAACAATAAAAACGCCACTTTGTGTTACTCATTTAAAAGCTCCGTCACGACAAAAAACTCTTTTTATTTCCTATTTTGTTCTTTAAACTGTTTTTAATTCATTTCAATCTTTAATGTTGATTTCATAATTTCTCATCTCAAGTTCAAGCGGCAACAAGACAACTCAATAAGTCCTCATGACACACGTGTGCCACACAAAACGTGCTCAAGGCTTAACATCCCTAATTTGGATGCTCGAATGTCCTTCCCTGCATCCGCCGCTTCATACGCTCGTTTGTTTGCTTTGATTTGTTGACGCTGAGCAACAAATGTCAACAAATGGCATCGAATTCAAAATGCCTTCCTGTGTGTTAACAAACCGTTTAGTGTCGCCTATTGGCGACCGAAATAAGGAGGAAGAAGAAGAATGTAATTGCAAATAACGTATTTTTCCGGAAAAAACCAAAACGACTTTCTCGTACTCACCCCGTCATTGATGGAGATCCTTTTTCTGCTTTAGTGATTCTTTAATTTTATTGATGTTATTACGAATGCGCTTTCCTCATTTGTTTTTCAATTTGCCAATATTATAAAAAACCTGATTTTTAATACCAAAATTCTTTTTTGAATTCACGTTGAAAAATTTTAGTTTTGATTTTTAAATAATTTTTTATTGTCAGAATTTTGCTATCTTTTAACTTTCTTTATTAAAGAATTTTCTAAATATTTCATGTTTTATTTGAAATGGAAGATGTTGTCGTTATTGTTGCTGCTGTTGTATTCGATTTATTAATTATTCTTGTTTTTTAATCAAAATAAAATTATTGAATCTTTTAAATGAATTTCATACTACTGAAATTCTAACTGTTAAACACACATACAATAAAGCGAATGTAATAAAGTGTAAATAAGGACTGTTATAAAATTCTTCATTTTAAAATCATTTATTTGAGCTCAATTTGAGCTTCCATTCATACAGTTATTTTGTATCCATTCACACAGTTATTTTGTCGTTGTTGTTGCTGCTACAGCTGTTTGTTTCGTCTACATCGGCTTTAATTTAATTTAGGCGATGCGAAATCTCTCAATCAATCTCGAATTCGAAATTCCTCTTTCAAGTCACAATTGGACGCCATTATATTCTACGCCCACGCACACACATACACACTGATGCCCTTGCAAACATATGAACGCGAGGAAGTCTTTATTTACGACTTCAATTATCTATTTAATCTCGTACGTGTGAGTGAGTTTACGCTTTACATTAAGTCGCGCTTAGGAAACTCTGGGAAAAAACACTGAAGTGGTCTAATAAATTGTCCTTAAAAGGATTTCAATGCACTCAACCTGACAGGAATATGCAGCATTTAAGCTTATAGAAATTGGCCCAAAAAAATATGCAATCGGGGTTTTGTTTTATTTGAGTTAAATAAAAACGAAATCGTGAGGTAACTTTAATGTAATTAATTAAGTAATTTTGGTCGTTATTTGTGTTTACATTACATTTAATTTTTTAATTTTTGTTTCAGAAATTACTAACTGTAATTGATTAATTAACATTTCATTTGCAAGTTAACTAAATAATTAATTAATGATTAATTTTAATGATAAAAAATAAAGAATTAATTAAATCTTACTTTCATTAATCGATTACTCACACATATCATTACAATTAAGTACAAATACAGTAAAGTTAATGAAAATTATAATAGAAAAAACCAACCGAAATTTATGGAAACATACAAGATTTATTAACAAAATTTAAACAATTAATCTAAAAACAATTAAGGAACTCCAATAATAAATTCAATTAATACAATTAATAAATTTATAAAATTTAATAATTTACCAGTTTTTAGATTTACCCAATTTATTGAACTGAATTACTAATTATCAAGTTGTTAATATTTTATTATTCGATTATTGTGTCTCGTAAACTTTCACTAATAATTTCCTGGCCACCAAAATTTTATATTTCCCGTTTCGCTTATTGCTGAGCATCTTTAAGTCCCCCACGGCACAAATAAAACCGTTAATTTTCCGCACGTACTTCTCTTCGAAAACACTTTCAATCACGCATCACCAGCTTCCGCAGAAGCCTGGCAATAAAGTCGCAAGTCAAAAGCAGCAAAATGTTGGCCAAAATGTTCAGTTACGCTGCTGCCTTTCTTTCGGGTGCGTGTGTTCGTGAGACGAACCGAACGCGTCGCTCAATAAGGACGAACTGAACTTGAGGCATCCTGAAGGAGCTTCACAGACGCTAAACGCCAGCCAGCCAGCCAGCCAGCAGCAGCAGCAGCAGCAACTAAAGTTGGAGACGTGCAACAGCAGCAGGAGGCCGACTTCATCACTCCAGCGCAGTCTCCACCGTTGGGTTCGAAGTGGGTGGCTTCTGATTGTTGTTATCCGCAGCAAGTTCGCATTCATCAAACATCATCCACAGGATGCATCCATCTGGATGTGCGGAGCATGCGTCCTCCAGCCCATCAAGCGCTTTGTAGTTCATCGTAATCGAGGCTGTTAAATAAATTTTTCTTTATATTCAACAAATTTTTGTTTGTGTTTTTTTCGCTTTTTTTTATATTTTTTTTAAAGAAAAAATGTAAATTTTAATATTTTTTTTGGTGTAAAGTATGTAAATACGAAATTATATATAAAAGTTATTTCGTTTTTAAATTAAAATTGTTAAATTATAATAATTAAGACGAAGTAAATGTAAACCAAACAAAAGAATGTAAATACAAATTTTATGAAGGTAGAGGCTGAGCAGAGGCAGACGTAAACGTGAACGTGAACGTAGATGTAGACGTAGACGTAGACGTAGACGTGGACGTAGACGTAGACGTAGACGTGCACGTAGACGTACACGCAGCCGTACACGTAGTCGTGCACGTAGTCGTACACGTAGACGTACACGTACAGGTGGAAGTATATGTACAGTCAGGGGTAGAGAGAGGCCGTTACGTATTATCTAGCGGCCTCGGGAGCCGCCATTTGAACGTCCTTATTTAATTAAAAATTAAGCGGCTTTAAAGTGATCCCAACAACTGTAGTCGCGAATGCTCAGTCTCAACTCGCGTGCTGTTGGTGGTATGAAACTCCTCTTCCCCTCTTTCCCGCACTCCAAGCAACCTGAGGCAACGAATCCTTTTTCAAGGACGGGAACAAGTAGTCTTTGTTGCTTGCGCTCAATTTGCTGCCACCACACATGCAAACATACACATACACACAGACACACCTATGCACCAACACACCCTCCGTCTGTGTATGATAAACCGTGCGATGACCTGGTTTCGGTCTCGGCTCTGGGTGTCCTGGCGGAATCAACGAGGTTGTTTATGGAGTGCGATAAGTTGACAGGCGGGAAAAGACGTGTGAGAGATGCGCGAATTATTGACAGAAATGTGAAGATCTAAAGGGACGAACGTAAAAATTATAAAACTGAAGACGGGCAGGACAAACACTCAACCAACGACGTGTCAACGAGGTGTCAACCACGTTTGTTCCACGCATCCAGCAAATCAGTCCGAAACCACAACGAGCCGCCTAACGAGTATCAACACAATCGTGAGGAAGCGGTTGCGAGTGAGAGAGGAGATGAAATGCCGAAGAAGCAGGACCAAAACTCTTCGCAATCTGCAGCAATCACAAGTGTTTCTGTCACATGTTGCAGGACTTTTTTGACAGGATGTGCTTATTATTAGTTTCGTTCGGCGATGCTTTGTTATTGTTTTCTTACACTCAAATTGATTTGGATGCGTTTCGGAATTGACAAAAATTGGTTTCGAAGAGATTTTTACGTTACTCAAATAGTTAATCATAAGAATTAGAAGAAAGAAAAAGTAAATTAAAAATAAAATTAAATTGATTTCAATTTATATAAATTTGCTTTCATTTACTGCATTTATTTACATACTTATTTTGGAATAATAATTTAAGATTTAAAAGCAACTGAAAAACATTTTAATTTTATGTTAACTTGCATTTTTTTCGTAAATAATTCGAATTGAACGATTTTAAGTTGTGTAGAAACAAACAAATTTTAGTTTGTCAAAAATTTAGGTCGTCACAGGCAACCAGAAGAAAGGCTCAAGGCTTTTTATTCATAATAGATATCTACGACAATAACATTGGCTCTCCAGATCCTCTACTGCTTCTGAATTTTCATATTTCGCCAGAGACCTGAAGAGAATTTACTTTATTTTATTTCTCAATTTTGTAACTAATATGAACTAATATGATCGGAATATTACCAAAATGTTTGCCAAAAATTCACGTGGTCCGCCTACTTTTACAAAAGTTGTTAAGTGGCAATTATTATTTTTTTAGCTTCTTGGGTGTGGTATTTAGACTTCGACCTTGGACAAGGACAACACTTTTACTTGTTATTTTTCAATTGGTAAATTTTTGCGCGTGTCTTTTATAACTCGGACGTTTTATTGATCTGATAAATGGATTTATTGGTGTTGCTTTAAGATAACAATTCTTACTTAAGCTCTAAGAGTCTAAAGCTTCTAGAGCAAACGTTTCTTCAGGCGTTTATTTGACCAGTTAGACGCTAAGCATACTTTATGACATCAATCCAACTATGGCAAGTTAAGCTTGAGGAGGACCGTGTGCAAAATTGTGCCATTTTGGGGCACTGATAAGGAAACGCTTCCTAAACTGATATGGAAATTGATTTCCTTATTTATACTATTTTATGGTATGAAAGAGTATAAAAGGCTCTCAAATTGAACAACAATCAGTCAGTGTTACTTAGTTGTCCTGTATTACGATATGAAATCGTTTATACTCCTGAATTTGGTTTTGTGGGCTGCTGTCAATTGCGCCAGCCTAAACTTAGGTCGCATTCTTGGCGGTCGCGAGGCTGCAGTGGGTGAGGCACCCTATATCGTGCAATTTAGGGCTGATAAAGCTTTTTGTGCCGGTGCAATTATATCTCCCACTTGGGTTTTAACCGCGGCTCATTGCTTAACCCCGTTTAACCGCTTCATGGTTTTTGCCGGCATGCACGCAGTGAACGCTACCAACGCTCCCGAAGTTCAGTACCGGCAGGTTCGAAGTTCGAAACAATATGTTGTCCATAACCGTTTTGAAGACGGGGTATTCGATTCGGTGGACTTAGGGCTGCTTTACATCGACCCACCTTTCAATTTAGAAAAATCTGCTCGCGTCAAAAAAATTGCGATGGCTACCACACAATATGAAGAGAGCACTCCAGGAAAGTTTTATGGATGGGGCAGGAAGGAAGGTGGTGCACGTGCCAAAAACCTGCGTGTTTTAGATGTGAACTTCGTAAGCTACGAGCGGTGCTGGGATTACTTCCCCACTACATCACCATTGATGATATATAACGTCTGCACTGAAGGCCCACCCGGCGCATGCCATGGCGATTCCGGCGGTCCACTGATACACGAAACACCCGATGGCGTCGAACTGGTGGGGATTGCTTCCTATAGAGGAGCGTCCTGTAACAGAAACACAACTCCAAATCCAACAGTCTATATGAACGTTGCCATGTTCCCTCAATGGATCGCTAACACCACAAGAGATTTTGTTGTACCGTCATAATTGATATTGTGTACATAATTATACGTTGTAAGTTTTGAGTTGATGTTTATCAATACAGTTTTCAAATCAGACATAATTCTATAAAGTCGTACCACAACCTTATTATAAATTATAAGTTCTTTAATAAATCTACCTGCTCTGAACTAAAGTCATTTCGATTTTGAATGCTTTATTGCTCGTTGGAAGAATCACTTCTACCATTCATCGCATCCAACAGGTATTATCCATAATTCCCTGTTATTCCTGAACGATAGCACTTTTCTAGTCATATAAAAGTTTACGATTGTTTAAGATCTCAGAACGGGATTAAATTGCAAACAATAAAATTGTCCAAATTATAATTAACGACGGATGGGTGATTGATTGCATACCAGACTGGCTAATTGAGGTGCCAAATGGTGTGTCTGGAATAGCGAAGAAATAACAGTAAAAAAATAAAAAAACACTTAAAATGTAGGCATTTACATGCAGCTATGAAACACAAAACCAGGAGAACGAATAGAGGTATCATCATGAAATTTGTAACGAATATTCTCTGTCATTGTAGGCTGTTTGGAATTGGGCGAAATGGGTGAAATTGGTTAACAACCACGCCCATTTTACATACGGAACGTAAAGCACCCCGTTTTAAAAAATGTTGAAATGTGCGTATCTCATAAATCGTGTGATTTATTTATTGATTTACCACCCCTTAACGAGTAATTAGTGCTGAGTTAAGCACTTTCAAGTTATTTAATATATGTAGCTACATTTATTCAAATAATGCCATTCAAGTTGGTGAAAGTGATAGTAGTGCCCCACATGGGTCTCAATGGGTGACTTCGAAAAAGAAAAGGCAATGCAAAAAGCCTGCACAAGGTATGCATGTACAAAATGATTCTGTTGAACTTGATGTTGTGGGGAGGAAAAAGTGGACACACAATTCGTATTTGAAGTCATCTGTCTCTGCTGAAGACCTGTTCTACTACGTTGAGGGACATGCTAAAATAGATAAATCCCACCTAGCTTGCTTCAAGTTAGTTAAAAATCATGCTGACATTGATAAGTTAAAAAAGGTGAGCTTTAAAGTTTGAGTCCCTCCTTCCTTATATGGACAACTTTTGGATCCTTATGTTTGGCAATATGGAATTCAGTTGAAACCCTTCCGTCTTTTACGAAAGCCGTCGCATGTTCAACTCACCGTATAGCCAAAAGACAAATACGGAATCTACGGAAAATACGGAATCTACGGAATCGGATGCACAAAATACGGAATCTACTCTGGCTTCTGGGCACTAAACGAATCAATTCAAGACATCGGCTGCTGAACACGATTATGATGTAATCATCCTTGTGGCATCCTGGCTGACATCTAACTATTTAAGCAGTGAAATTTTTGATGATTATTATGATGTCTATCGAAGAGATCGCATCGTATCTACGTGAGTAACCCAGTGGGGAGGAATTTCGGTAGCTGTCGCATCATCTGTGGCGGTTCGTGAAGTTAATTTATCTCATATCGGGGACAACACTGAACAGATATGTGTGGCTGTTAGTTCTGAAAAGAGTTATTGTGCTAAATCTAACGAAATATTCTTCATTGTCAGTTACATTCCGCCCAGCAGTAATGGTGATATACTATACAATATATAAGATTCATATTGATAACATAAATTCAACCGTTAATTCAGTTACGCTGCTGCCTTTCTTTCGGGTGCGTGTGTTCGTGAGACGAACCGAACGCATCGCTTAATAAGGACGAACTGAACTTGAGGCATCCTGAAGGAGCTTCACAGACGCTAAAAGCCAGCCAGCCAGCCAGCAGCAGCAGCAACTAAAGTTGGAGACGTGCAACAGCAGCAGGAGGCCGAACTTCATCACTCCAGCGCAGTCTCCACCGTTGGGTTCGAAGTGGCTGGCTTCTGATTGTTGTTGTTATCCGCAGCAAGTTCGCATTCATCAAACATCAACCACAGGATGCATCCATCTGGATGTGCGGAGCATGCGTCCTCCAGCCCATCAAGCGCTTTGTAGTTCATCGTAATCGAGGCTGTTAAATAAATTTTTGTTTATATTTAAAAAATTTTTGTTTGTGTTTTTTTCGCTTTTTTTTATATTTTTTTAAACAAAGAATGTAAATTTTAATATTTTTTTTGGTGTAAAGTATGTAAATACGAAATTATATATACAAGTTATTTCGTTTTTAAATTAAAATTTTTAAATTATAATAATTAAGACGAAGTAAATGTAAACCAAACAAAAGAATGTAAATACAAATTTTATGAAGGTAGAGGCTGAGCAGAGGCAGACGTAAACGTGAACGTGAACGTAGATGTAGACGTAGACGTAGACGTAGACGTAGACGTAGACGTACACGCAGCCGTACACGTAGTCGTGCACGTAGACGTACACGTACAGGTGGAAGTATAAGTACAGTCAGGGGTAGAGAGAGGCCGTTACGTATTATCTAGCGGCCTCGGGAGCCGCCATTTGAACGTCGTTATTTAATTAAAAATTAAGCGGCTTTAAAGTGATCCCAACAACTGTAGTCGCGAATGCTCAGTCTCAACTCGCGTGCTGTTGTTGGTATGAAACTCCTCTTCCCCTCTTTCCCGCACTCTAAGCAACCTGTGGCAACGAATCCTTTTTCAAGGACGGGAACAAGTGGTCTTTGTTGCTTGCGCTCAATTTGCTGCCACCACACATGCAAACATACACATACACACAGACACACCTATGCACCAACACACCCTCCGTCTGTGTATGATAAACCGTGCGATGACCTGGTTTCGGTCTCGGCTCTGGGTGTCCTGGCGGAATCAACGAGGTTGTTTATGGAGTGCGATAAGTTGACAGGCGGGAAAAGACGTGTGAGAGATGCGCGAATTATTGACAGAAATGTGAAGATCTAAAGGGACGAACGTAAAAATTATAAAACTGAAGACGGGCAGGACAAACACTCAACCAACGACGTGTCAACGAGGTGTCAACCACGTTTGTTCCACGCATCCAGCAAATCAGTCCGAAACCACAACGAGCCGCCTAACGAGTATCAACACAATCGTGAGGAAGCGGTTGCGAGTGAGAGAGGAGATGAAATGCCGAAGAAGCAGGACCAAAACTCTTCGCAATCTGCAGCAATCACAAGTGTTTCTGTCACATGTTGCAGGACTTTTTTGACAGGATGTGCTTATTATTAGTTTCGTTCGGCGATGCTTTGTTATTGTTTTCTTACACTCAAATTGATTTGGATGCGTTTCGGAATTGACAAAAATTGGTTTCGAAGAGATTTTTACGTTACTCAAATAGTTAATCATAAGAATTAGAAGAAAGAAAAAGTAAATTAAAAATAAAATTAAATTGATCTCAATTTATATAAATTTGCTTTCATTTACTGCATTTATTTACATACTTATTTTGGAATAATAATTTAAGATTTAAAAGCAACTGAAAAACATTTTAATTTTATGTTAACTTGCATTTTTTTCGTAAATAATTCGAATTGAACGATTTTAAGTTGTGTAGAAACAAACAAATTTTAGTTTGTCAAAAATTTAGGTCGTCACAGGCAACCAGAAGAAAGGCTCAAGGCTTTTTATTCATAATAGATATCTACGACAATAACATTGGCTCTCCAGATCCTCTACTGCTTCTGAATTTTCATATTTCGCCAGAGACCTGAAGAGAATTTACTTTATTTTATTTCTCAATTTTGTAACTAATATGAACTAATATGATCGGAATATTACCAAAATGTTTGCCAAAAATTCACGTGGTCCGCCTACTTTTACAAAAGTTGTTAAGTGGCAATTATTATTTTTTTAGCTTCTTGGGTGTGGTATTTAGACTTCGACCTTGGACAAGGACAACACTTTTACTTGTTATTTTTCAATTGGTAAATTTTTGCGCGTGTCTTTTATAACTCGGACGTTTTATTGATCTGATAAATGGATTTATTGGTGTTGCTTTAAGATAACAATTCTTACTTAAGCTCTAAGAGTCTAAAGCTTCTAGAGCAAACGTTTCTTCAGGCGTTTATTTGACCAGTTAGACGCTAAGCATACTTTATGACATCAATCCAACTATGGCAAGTTAAGCTTGAGGAGGACCGTGTGCAAAATTGTGCCATTTTGGGGCACTGATAAGGAAACGCTTCCTAAACTGATATGGAAATTGATTTCCTTATTTATACTATTTTATGGTATGAAAGAGTATAAAAGGCTCTCAAATTGAACAACAATCAGTCAGTGTTACTTAGTTGTCCTGTATTACGATATGAAATCGTTTATACTCCTGAATTTGGTTTTGTGGGCTGCTGTCAATTGCGCCAGCCTAAACTTAGGTCGCATTCTTGGCGGTCGCGAGGCTGCAGTGGGTGAGGCACCCTATATCGTGCAATTTAGGGCTGATAAAGCTTTTTGTGCCGGTGCAATTATATCTCCCACTTGGGTTTTAACCGCGGCTCATTGCTTAACCCCGTTTAACCGCTTCATGGTTTTTGCCGGCATGCACGCAGTGAACGCTACCAACGCTCCCGAAGTTCAGTACCGGCAGGTTCGAAGTTCGAAACAATATGTTGTCCATAACCGTTTTGAAGACGGGGTATTCGATTCGGTGGACTTAGGGCTGCTTTACATCGACCCACCTTTCAATTTAGAAAAATCTGCTCGCGTCAAAAAAATTGCGATGGCTACCACACAATATGAAGAGAGCACTCCAGGAAAGTTTTATGGATGGGGCAGGAAGGAAGGTGGTGCACGTGCCAAAAACCTGCGTGTTTTAGATGTGAACTTCGTAAGCTACGAGCGGTGCTGGGATTACTTCCCCACTACATCACCATTGATGATATATAACGTCTGCACTGAAGGCCCACCCGGCGCATGCCATGGCGATTCCGGCGGTCCACTGATACACGAAACACCCGATGGCGTCGAACTGGTGGGGATTGCTTCCTATAGAGGAGCGTCCTGTAACAGAAACACAACTCCAAATCCAACAGTCTATATGAACGTTGCCATGTTCCCTCAATGGATCGCTAACACCACAAGAGATTTTGTTGTACCGTCATAATTGATATTGTGTACATAATTATACGTTGTAAGTTTTGAGTTGATGTTTATCAATACAGTTTTCAAATCAGACATAATTCTATAAAGTCGTACCACAACCTTATTATAAATTATAAGTTCTTTAATAAATCTACCTGCTCTGAACTAAAGTCATTTCGATTTTGAATGCTTTATTGCTCGTTGGAAGAATCACTTCTACCATTCATCGCATCCAACAGGTATTATCCATAATTCCCTGTAATTCCTGAACGATAGCACTTTTCTAGTCATATAAAAGTTTACGATTGTTTAAGATCTCAGAACGGGAATAAATTGCAAACAATAAAATTGTCCAAATTTAATTTTAACGACGGATGGGTGATTGATTGCATACCAGGCTGGCTAATTGAGGTGCCAAATGGTGAGTAAAATTAACACAGTAATTTCAACTAAACGAGTTGCAGCAGTGGTGTGTCTCGAATAGCGAAGAAATAACAGTAAAAAAATAAAAAAACACTTAAAATGTAGGCATTTACATGCAGCTATGAAACACAAAACCTTTTTTCTTCTTTGCCTTACCTTCTTCCTTAAGAAGTATAAAAGCCTAAAGAAAATAATAGATCTTGTATTCCAATAATAGATGTGGTGTAGTTAAAAACTACAGAAAATCAAGCGTTCCAAGCAGAAGTTCTTAGTCGTAGAATGATAGTCTGAACTAGAACTGGCCCAGAATCACATCCCGAGTCGATTTAGCCATGTCCGTCCGTCTGTCTGTCTGTCTGCGCGTCTGTCTGCCTGTCTGTGGAAATCACGATTACAGGAGAACGAATAGAGGTATCATTATGAAATTTGCAACGATAATTCTCTGTCATTGTAGGCTGTTTGGAATTGGGCGAAATGGGTGAAATTGGTTAACAACCACTCCCATTTTACATACGGAACGTAAAGCACCCCGTTTTAAAAAATGTTGAAATGTGCGTATCTCATAAATCGTGTGATTTATTTATTGATATACCACCCCTTAACGAGTAATTAGTGCTGAGTTAAGCACTTTCAAGCTATTTAATATATGTAGCTACATTTATTCAAATAATGCCATTCAAGTTGGTGAAAGTGATAGTAGTGCCCCACAATGGTCTCAATGGGTGACTTCGAAAAAGAAAAGGCAATGCAAAAAGCCTGCACAAGGTATGCATGTACAAAATGATTCTGTTGAACTTGATGTTGTGGGGAGGAAAAAGTGGACACACAATTCGTATTTGAAGTCATCTGTCTCTGCTGAAGACCTGTTCTACTACGTTGAGGGACATGCTAAAATAGATAAATCCCACCTAGCTTGCTTCAAGTTAGTTAAAAATCATGCTGACATTGATAAGTTAAAAAAGGTGAGCTTTAAAGTTTGAGTCCCTCCTTCCTTATATGGACAACTTTTGGATCCTTATGTTTGGCAATATGGAATTCAGTTGAAACCCTTCCGTCTTTTACGAAAGCCGTCGCATGTTCAACTCACCGTATAGCCAAAAGACAAATACGGAATCTACGGAATCGGATGCACAAAATACGGAATCTACTCTGGCTTCTGGGCACTAAACGAATCAATTCAAGACATCGGCTGCTGAACACGATTATGATGTAATCATCCTTGTGGCATCCTGGCTGACATCTAACTATTTAAGCAGTGAAATTTTTGATGATTATTATGATGTCTATCGAAGAGATCGCATCGTATCTACGTGAGTAACCCAGTGGGGAGGAATTTCGGTAGCTGTCGCATCATCTGTGGCGGTTCGTGAAGTTAATTTATCTCATATCGGGGACAACACTGAACAGATATGTGTGGCTGTTAGTTCTGAAAAGAGTTATTGTGCTAAATCTAACGAAATATTCTTAATTGTCAGTTACATTCCGCCCAGCAGTAATGGTGATATACAATACAATATATAAGATTCATATTGATAACATAAATTCAACTGTTAATTCAGTTACGCTGCTGCCTTTCTTTCGGGTGCGTGTGTTCGTGAGACGAACCGAACGCGTCGCTCAATAAGGACGAACTGAACTTGAGGCATCCTGAAGGAGCTTCACAGACGCTAAAAGCCAGCCAGCCAGCCAGCCAGCCAGCAGCAGCAGCAACTAAAGTTGGAGACGTGCAACAGCAGCAGGAGGCCGAACTTCATCACTCCAGCGCAGTCTCCACTGTTGGGTTCGAAGTGGGTGGCTTCTGATTGTTGTTGTTATCCGCAGCAAGTTCGCATTCATCAAACATCAACCACAGGATGCATCCATCTGGATGTGCGGAGCATGCGTCCTCCAGCCCATCAAGCGCTTTGTAGTTCATCGTAATCGAGGCTGTTAAATAAATTTTTGTTTATATTTAACAAATTTTTGTTTGTGTTTTTTCGCTTTTTTTTATATTTTTTTTAAAGAAAAAATGTAAATTTTAATATTTTTTTTGGTGTAAAGTATGTAAATACGAAATTATACTATATATACAAGTTATTTCGTTTTTAAATTAAAATTGTTAAATTATAATAATTAAGACGAAGTAAATGTAAACCAAACAAAAGAATGTAAATACAAATTTTATGAAGGTAGAGGCTGAGCAGAGGCAGACGTAAACGTGAACGTGAACGTAGATGTAGACGTAGACGTAGACGTAGACGTAGACGTGCACGTAGCCGTACACGCAGCCGTACACGTAGTCGTGCACGTAGTCGTACACGTAGACGTACACGTACAGGTGGAAGTATATGTACAGTCAGGGGTAGAGAGAGGCCGTTACGTATTATCTAGCGGCCTCGGGTGCCGCCATTTGAACGTCGTTATTTAATTAAAAATTAAGCGGCTTTAAAGTGATCCCAACAACTGTAGTCGCGAATGCTCAGTCTCAACTCGCGTGCTGTTGTTGGTATGAAACTCCTCTTCCCCTCTTCCCCTCTTTCCAACAAGTTGTACAATTTTCGCCCTTCCATTAATTGTATTCACGTTAATTGCCTCCCCTCTAGTCCGTCTTCAAGGAAATAAAAGTAGTTTAGAAAATTTTCTATTTAAATCCCCCTCCTAAAAGAAGGCAATTGCGGTGAATATATGTCTAATTAATGGTGGAATATAGGCTACGTGTTTTAAAATACACGTTGATTTGTGCCTAAAGATGGTGGGTTTATGAACAGAATACAGAATCGCTTTAGAGTTGCTACCCGCCACTAGATGGCACACAAAACACTACGGTGTATTCTTATAATTTTTTAGCATATGTTCGTTGAATGACATTTATATTTACTACTGTCAAAATTGCAAGAACGTCGAAAAAGCCGACGTCAATGAATTGGCAAGTTTTGCCTATAAGTTGTGTTTCTGCTTTTTTAATTCATTCGTTGTGGTTTAAGAAATTGTTTATAAAATTTTCACTCGAATTTCACTAAATTAATTAATCAAATCTTTTGCACCCTTTGCCACGTCCAGCAAGCGGTAGAATTGAGTGAATCCAGAAAGCTCCCCGAAGTCTGAAAAGCAAACAGCCAGAAGATGTCCAAAACGTCGGAAACTATTGTAAGCCTAATTATTGAAATAATTATTGAAATAAATTAAATTTTTTGTCAAATGTATTGCCTCCATGTTGCGGCGATCGTGATTTGCAATCAGAGACCGGCTGACTGACGCCGTTTATTGGAAGAGTGTAGTAAAAGATTGTGTGGTTTTGTTGTTACTTCATGTGTGCAAATAAACGAAATGGTTGGTTGGTAGTGGGGTAAAGTGGAGTGATTAGCATGAGGCGCTGGATGGCTGCACTCTGGGCGGATCTGCTGTCGTAGTTGTTAGCGTTACTATTGTGTATACTATGCGGGTGATGATCGAACAATAAGTCGTCGGCTTCTCCACATCAGCTACTCAGAGAGAAGAACATAGATTGGGAGGAATACCTTGTAAAAGGATCTTGATTGTAGTTCTAATCCATGCAACGAAATCCAAAAGGCACGATTTCTGAGAGGAGTAAGGCAGCATCCATCGTCCCTCCATTTTCAAGTGTTTATCCACCTTCCCAAAGCATTCCTCTTCAATGGATCTCCCTTGCATGTTTGAGAAAGAGAGAAAGTTCCTTCCCGGTAAGGGATTTCTATTTTTCATGCAAAATTTTTATTGAGTTAAGGAAATATTTAATATTTTCAGAATAACTAATAAAACGAATAAATACAATCACTTTTGAATTAATTTAATATAAATTTCTTACTTAATATGCGTTCATTTACATTCACATTTGTTTCCAAGATTCACCATAATTCAATGCATTTCATTCAGTTTTGCAGCAAATATCAGTTTTGTTTTGATCCTCTGTTCAGTTTGCCACAGCAAAACACGTGCATCTTCCTCACTTTGCTTTAAATAAATTTATTTATTTAAATTTCAGTTTCCTTATTGAAGAATAAATGTACCAACTAGAAAGAACGACGAAGGAAAATGCTTAACCTTTATAACTCATACAATTATAGGAAATGGCAAACTTAATGGCGCATTTATCGAAAAGCAAAGAAACGAAATATATATTTTTGAAATCCAACAATTAGTTGGCTTTTAGAATTGTTAGTAGAAAGTGGCGGTGGAATGGTCAGCAGCAACCAATCGCATTAGTCTGTTAATTTATTATTTATTAAAATATACTTATTTAAATTAAAACTTTATTAAAAACACCTTTACAACTTTACTAAAAAAACGTTCGCTTAAGCATGTCGATATCGGCAGCAGGGTTCGAAGGCTTATTTTATCGAAAACGTAATGTCGTATACACATTCGTCAGACATCGCCTCCTAGTAATGTGCAAGCAATCGGTAAGCCAAGAAACACTGGATGTGCTAAGTGGGAGGCACAAAGTTTCAATACTTTCTCAGTTTTTCAAGAAAGTTCACGACTTTCCAGGCCTTGAAATTTTTATTTGAAGAAGAAATAATTTTTTATTAGCTCTATTTTGAGTATTGTGTGGTGACCAATGCATAACATCATTTGTTCTTGAACTTGCTAGAAATTTTTGGCAAGCATTTAAAAAATCGTGACGTATAGTGTTTAAATATAAAACATGGCAAAAAAACGGGTATTATTTTAATTTTGTTTAATTTCTTTTTGTTCTTTTTAGTTAACACTTTCCAATTGTCCTCTCTTTTGCAGCTAATACGCGTCCAGTCGGGTGAGGGCATCAAACGCATTGAAATCTCGCCGAAAGCCAACTTAAAAGATCTTTACGATTCTGTACAGCAGTCGCTGAAATTAGATGGTTTCGGCTTGTTTCGCGAACGCAATTTTACCAAGGAGGTGAGTTTTGAAATCAACTTGTTGTTTTTTGGGGTAGAAACAAAAATTGCTCCTACTTTTATCCCGCAGATACTCTCCAATCCAATGGAAAGGATTGGCTCCTGCTTGAAGCATGGCGACATGGTGTATCTCAAGCAAATTGCGGGCACTTCAGCAAGAGTAAGTTGTGACACGACTGGCTTTAATTTACATGTACTCATTTTTGTATACTTGTTTCCCTAGCGCACCAGCACTACCGTAATTGATAAATTTCCGACGCCCAGCGGCAGCAGTAAAGGTCAACTGTTTTTCGTCGCTCCCTCAGCAGCCGAGACTGACTTTAGGCCGTCTTCAGTTAAAGAGGATGATGTTGATGTTCTGTTAGCGAAATTGGATGGCTCGATTAAACGCGAACGCGACAGCAAACTGTATGCTGAATTTATGCAATATTCTCTCCTCCAAAATACTCACAAAGTTCTCCGCCCCCTCTGTGTTTAGTTGCCGGCACACCATGAACGGTCGTTGCGTTCATTGCTCTCCCCTGGAGCCCTACGACGACGCCTATCTGAAGGAGCAGAACATCAAACATCTCTCGTTCCAGTCGTACATACGCAAGCAGATGTCTGGCATGGATCGCGGCAAATATGTTGCCTTCGATGACATCAACTGTCGCATCAAGCCTGGGTGCCGTGAGCACCCGCCATGGCCAAAGGGCATTTGCTCGAAATGCCAGCCCTCGGCGATAACACTGAATCGTCAGATCTATCGTCACGTGGACAATGTCATGTTCGAGAATACATCCATCGTAGAGCGCTTCCTGAACTACTGGCGCACCACAGGCCATCAGCGCATGGGTTTCCTGTACGGCACCTACGAACCGCATAACGATGTACCGCTCGGCATACGAGCTACGGTTGCAGCCATTTATGAGCCGCCGCAAGAGTCAACACGTGATGCCATTAAATTGCTCGAGGATGAGCATGCTAGCAATGTGGATGCAGTAGCCGCAGCGCTGGGTTTGAAAAAGGTAGCGCTGACATTGAGTTGGATTTCTTATTGAACGATTTACGACTTCTTTTCATTTTTAGGTTGGTTGGATTTTCACCGATCTCATTACGGATGATTCTACTATTGGAACTGTGAAACAGCTGCGTGGTATTGAAACACATTTCCTTACCGCTCAAGAGTGCATCATGGCGGGCGAGCTACAGAATCGTCATCCCAATCCTTGCAAATATGCTTCGAATGGTTTCTTCGGCTCGAAGTTCGTAACTGTTTGCGTAACAGGTTGGGAGAACAAATTTTGATTAATAATTTAGGCTCCGATCTGCATACTCCCTGCTTGATGTTTTTTTTTATTTTACTCAAGGCGACAAAGCCAAGCAGGTTCACATGGAGGGTTATGCGGTGTCGGCTCAGTGTATGGCTTTGGTGCGGGATAATTGCTTGATACCCACTAAGGATGCGCCCGAATTGGGTTACGTGCGTGAATCAACCGACAAACAATATGTTCCAGATGTTTATTATAAGGTGAGTAGAGTACTATAAATTTCGAAGGAGTTTTTCTGTAGGTGAAAAATGGAACTCTCGAAGTGTCTATCTTAACGTCTCCAGCTTTAATTATTCGATGAATAAAACTTCTGAAACTCTCTTCTCTTTTCTTATTGATTCTTTATTTCTTTAACATATACATTCACTTAATTTTTTATACATTCACATTTCCCTTAAAATTTTTATGAACTTTACGTCAGTTTAAATATATCTTTATTATAAACATCGAACGTGATAGTGACATTATAAATTTTATAAGGACTTTATGTCTAGAATGTGGTTTCGATTTTTCTTTGGCTTGGATTTTTACTTACTACTTTTATTAGTTGTTTTCGCGATAGTTGAAATTCTTGTTTCTCAACTAAGGTTTGTTTCTCTATATTAAGTGTACGTCGCTTATACACTGTTGAAATAATAGGAAACTGAACGTTTGATTTTTTTTTAAATACTGTTAATTTTGCCTAGCTGGTATTTTTCTAATTTTTAACTAAAAAGAGAAAAATCCTTTACCGTAATATGCACTAAAGTGTAATTCTACGTTTCAAAGCCTTTTCGCTTTTAGATTTGTGGTTCTCCTTACAGTTTCGTTTACACGTAGCTGTTTACACTCTGACATTCGCTTCTCTTTCTTCACTAGTAACTAGTTTTTACTCTTCTGCTATCATATATATTTGTACCAAAATATCTGCGCTCTGGGATTGTCCATTTTAAAATGCGGTAACCCAATACAATGTTTTCGTTCCAAAAATTCTTCGGGATATTTTAATAAAAAACCATTACACTTTTCATGAAGTAATTGAGAGAACTTGCGCTGATAGATTATCATTATTTTCAACAATCAGTTTTACTTTTATAAACCTTTCTTTATCATAACATAAAGAATATTCATTTCTAAATCTTACGAAGGTCAAACATTTTAATTTTCTATATTTTGCATTGGAAGATGATTGATATTTTAAAATTTTTCTCAGTCAGTCAAGAAAATAATGGGATTACTTAACAAAAAGAAGAGTTAATACTTTCTAAATAAATTTATTATTTATTCGACAGTAACTAACGCCACCTATTAAAAAAAATCAAGTTCAAAACTAAAATATTAATAGAGCTGCTTATAATTAAAATACACTTTCCTCAGATTGTGTTCTGTTTTCGTTTTGCTTTAGAAATTTTCTTGTATTTCTATTTTAGACGACGATTCTGGTTTTAGACGACTTTTAAGTTCAGATAAGTTATATTTTCCTTAAGTTTTAAAATCCGTGTTAAAGATATACAATATTTACTTAACTTTTTGTCATTCTATTGTTTGGGTGGGTTGAATTGCATGTACAATTTTTACAACTTCTTTAAGTTTCGTGTGGTATTTTTGTTATATTTTGAGGTGTTTCTTATATATATGTATCGCGTAGTTGTAACTGAAGTAAGAAATATTATATAAAATAGGTGTGTCGTGTGTTGTCATTTCTATAAAATACGGTCTAATTGAGGTATCTTGACATTGATTTGATGAACCAAATGGATTGAAGAGAATATAATAATTGCACGTTATCAAGTAATTCTGAAAATTTTACCTTCCCCTTAAGGAAATGTTGAAAATCTAAAGAGTTAGAAGTGTTTTTAGTACGATCACAACTGTAACTGAATGTAAAAATAGTGTAATATAATAGAAAAAAAACTTGAAATGGTTAAAAAACTTTGTATTTCAGAGAAGTTTTAAATGTAAACAAACTTCTATAAAACCTGGGAAATGTAATTTCCACCTTTTAGCGGATATTATTCGAAATTATTTGTAAACCGAGCAATTTAACCGTATTTTATAAAAGCTTCTTGTTTAAATTGTTCATAGAATTTTGTTTTTCTTGTGTTTCTGTTTTTACAGACTACAACAATCTCTTATTTATCTTTAACCTTAGACTATCGCATCAAAATTCTAAATTTTCGCCTTAAATACTCGTAAAGTAAGTTCCGTACTTCATTCTTCAATTTCGTTCTTCGTTATCGTTATCGTTTCCATCACCGCTACCGCTATCGCTATCGCTGCCGTTGCAGTTGCAGCTGCTTTTCGATCGCTTCTAATATGAATATGTTTTATAAACTAAGTTATAGAGAGTCTTCAATTTGTTGTTGTATTCGCGACTACATGTAAAAATGTCCAGTTTTTTAAAACTCTTTTCTTCCTTTTTCGTCAAGAAAGTGCGATAAACCAAAATTTAGTTTTACGTTTCGCTTTAATATTTAGGAAGTTGAAGTTAAATAGCGTTTATTTTTGTAATGTAATATGTAATTGAAATACATAACAAATACGCATACGTTGATATATTTCTCATGGAGTAGCTGAAAGTTGCTATTTTATGCCATTGTTTTGCTTAAATGTTGCTTAATTAACGTTGACTTTTAAATTTCCCTTAGTTTGTTTTTACAATAACTAATCAAATTTAATTAATTTACACACCGAAGACATTTACTTTCAAAAGAAGTTGCTATAACGAATTAACTATTGATTTACTTTTTATTATTTAATTCGCATCTGATTTTGTGGAATATATTTTCTTTTCTTTTGGCTGGTTTTTTGTTGTTTTTCTTAAGAACATCGATTTCCAGCGTTAGATTTCTAACTCTACAAATAGTTTAGATAGAAAAATATATTATGTATATTTTTCGTGTCTATATATGCATTTGTATTTGTGTATGCAGTAATAACAACTTTCACAATTGTGAGGATGAATTCTGTATCATTTTCATCGTTATTTGCTACCCTATTTCCTTCGTTTTAGAAATGTTCCTTCTTAGAAAAGACACTTTTTTTCATTTGCTCTCACACTCACTTCCTCACTGCAATTGTTTGTTTCTTCTGAGGTTGCCTTAGGTACTCCTTTCACATCATTTCACTTAACTATCTGCGGGGTCTCCTTTACAAATGTTGCTGTTGCTCTGAAAATATAGATTTCCTTTGTTTTGTTGCTTGGTTTTGTTGAGTTGTTCTTAACTTTCGTTTTGACGTTGTTTCTGTGCTTTAATTCAAATACTTTTCCTTATTTAAAAGTTATTATTTGTAGTGGAACGGCTGTTTTATTGTTTAACGGAAGTTCAAAGCTTTGTTCGCGGCTGGAGCTTTTTACCAATGATTTTCCTACTTTAGCAGTAAATCTGTTACCAATTAATACTTAATTAATTATTAATGCTTGACGATTTAGTTTTCAGAGTCGTTAGCAGTTGCATTTAATTTAAATACCTTCCATTACAGGCAGAAGTACATGAAGGATCTCAATTTGAGAATTCGAAATTACTTTAGCTCTCCTTGATGATTATCTAATTACTTCTGTCCGCATAACGACTCCTAAAATGCCATCTTTGTTGCTTTGTCTTAGTCAAGGCTTAACTAAACAACAACATTAAATTTAAAATATTTTTTCACACACAACATTAAAAGCGTTTCAGTTGGTTGGCAATTTCGTCTGTCTGTTTTTAATCCTAAAAAACTGTCCTACTTCGGGTTAATTTATTTAGCTTTTTGTAGCTAAGTTGACATCAAATAAGTATGCTACAATAAATTTTTTATACACAATATAATTTCGGCTTCTAAAACATGGATGCTAAAGCATTAAGTAAAGTAATTGATTTTAATTTTGTTCCTGCCAATTAATGCTAGGTATCTAATTTAACTTGATTTTAGTTAGGAGCGCGAGTCTGATTTATGTATTTTCCTTTAGTGCTTTTTTCTCTTATTAGCTTAAAGCATCAGTTTATATGCTTTCTTGAAGTTTCCAATTTTTCAATGTCGTCTTCTACGCTAGATATGTTCCTTGAGATTATGTTGACGTTTACTTAGCTAACGAATGTTTATTTTTAACATTTTATCGAGAGTAATACTAGTGCGTCTATATGTATGTAATTTAATTAAAAGTTTAAGTAGCGGATAACTCGAAATTACGCAATATAATATGTATATTCAAAAGTTAAAGTAATCGCTTCGATATTCTTATTAAACGATAGCTTAGTTAGTTAACGATAACTTCTTGTTAACTTACTTAACATAAAGTTTTTCGAGATTTTTAGGATTCTTAGTTTTTTTAACTCGTACTTTTAAAACAAGCAAAATATTCACGAAAGGCAACGAGCTTACATATATACTTTACATGTACTTGGCTAATTCGAAATAATTTCACGTTAGTGCTGAGAGCACAATTTCTGGTACTCATTTTTGAAATTGAAGACGTTTTATTGTAACCCTACGAAAAGCTTTTAAAGCTTTTAACAAAATGCCGAAAATAATACTAAAACTTCGAAATATTTATTGTAGTTCGATTAAACTTCGTTGAAATCTGTCTAGTCGAAATTGGAATAAATTAATTTTATCGAGCTTATTAATAGAAGTTATAGGATCGAACTTTGTTGTTAGAACTTACTTGATCGATTTCGATCGTTTTTTTAATAGAACATGTTTGACTCAAGGGAATGACCATGTTTAATCGAGCTTGATCGCTCCAGTTTGATTAAACTTATTTAGTTCCAACTTTAATGAACTAAATAAATTCGAAATGTGGGAAACAACTGATTTTTAGAAACAACTTAAAAAAAATACTATTACTGTTAACTATTTCGAAACTTTCCAATCAGTGTATTGTAAAAGGTTTTACTCTCTGGGGGAGTTTATTTCCGTTACGAAATTCGGTTTCGATATATTTGTTTTCGTGTTTTTTCTATAGTTCCAGGTACAAGTAGCAATTTTCTTCGCGATTTGCATAATTTACACAATTTTGTAGCCTCTTATTGAATTCTATCCTTATTTTGTGTACGACTATTATATAGAATAACTACCATTGTATTTAATGGAATAACTTGACGAATACTTCTTGTTTGTTAGTTTATTTATATTATATTCCTCTGCTGGTTCAACTGACTCTGCTTTGTTTAACTTTTATAGACACCGATAATTAACCCTAATTCTATTGAAATATAAGTTATAACTCTTTTCTTTCTAGTACAATATAATGATTTAAGACTACACATCGAGAATAATGTTGTTACAATTTTCCTTAGCAACTGTATATGTTATTCTTTCTCTTAAATCCCTTGGATTTTATAAAGTTAACATTCGTGTTTTTCTAAATATTTCCACTAAGTCGCTTACATCTCTATAGAATAAATCGTTCCCAAAAATGGTGCTGCCTACTTTGCGGTTTTGTAGAAGTTCCCTATATATTCTTCAACTGTTTGTGTTGTCTTGCTTTACTATTTAAGTGAAATTTCGTAGTTTTCGTTAAGGATACTTTTTTGTAAACATAAAGACGAGTATACCACACATAAACATCCGTCTATATTACGATATATAGTAGCAGAAATGTTTATTATCAAATACACGGTTATCTACGATTTGAAAACTAAGAAACGTTTTGCCAAAATTTTTTTAAAATTTCGTATTTAGTGTTGATTTTAATATCTTTTTTAAATCTTTTCAATTCAAATTTCCTGACAGATAATTTTTCTTCATATATAGTTCGGTTTCTTCCTGTTGCCTTGAATTTTTCGGTGTAAAGTAGTTTTGTTCCCGTTTTATGCTCAACATGATATCAAAAGTTATTATTTTCTTATAAAAGTGGATTGAATACACAGGTCTGATGTTTTTAAAAAGGTTTGGTTATGTTTGAACGAACATCCTCGTTTTAGGTTTATTACCAAATTCAATGAAACAAAAATAAATACGTTTAAGTAAAAAAGGAGAAACGAATCTAATAATGCATAAATATCATATACTACAAATACTTCAGTTATAGAATTTAAAGTGCGACTGTTGAAATGAAAATAAGTTATAGTTTAAATTAAATGATTTATTTAGAAATATTTTTTATAAACGCTTCATAGTTCAGATTCATTCAAACATAACCTCTTGTTTCATAAAAAGCCCTGTAATTAGCTATAGACTTCTTCCAACTACAAATACAAGCAATCATTCTCGTGAAGAATATTTTATGATTTTAACTTTGTTAAAAAATTAATGCAGTTTTTTTTTCAGTTTTCATGGTAGATGATGCTGAAACAGGTACCATTGCTTTGAAATTTAGCGCACGTTTTCGGTTATTATTACTTTTAGAATGTGAATGAAACAATTATTTGTAAGTTGGATGATAATAACTAATTGGGAAAGATAAATCAAAGTATGGAATGTTTTAGGTTTTTTAAAATCAGTATACTTTATCAAATTTTTGCACCGCTTTTGCGCCGAACATTTGCGCAAAACCGGCGTATTGACCAATTATTATCGACCAGTTACATCGAAAAGTTGAGAAAAAATGGATGTATCGCACAGGTGCATCCAACAGTTTTTTCGAAAATTCGTATTAAACAGTCGTACGATGATATAATTATGAAAAATGGCTAAAAAAATAAATAGTAACTTCATTTGAACAAATTTAGGCTTCCTTGGAGTGCTTCTCTGAAAGTTGCTTGTATTGTATTTGGAAAGATTTTTTTATTAGTTTTCAGTTTCTACAAAGTCCTGAAATAAAGAAAAACTTACTGAAAAATACTATGAGAACTATAAACTCTGTCTACTTCGAAGAGTAACACTAAAAGTCCGTTTATTCCGAAACTACGAAAGATGAAAACCGTTATATATGCGAAAAGCGGCGCCATTTGTGTCTAATTTAAAACGTTAAGTGACCCGTCCACTCTGTCGCAACTTTAGCCCTTTTCTTTAATCCCTCAACTCGAAAGTCGTCTTCAAAAATTAACCCACGTTATACTTTCCACAATTAACAATCACGACATTACTCTGCGGTTTCCCAGTCGTATCACCGAATTGCGAGATCTTCTCGATCAAGTCCAAGCCGTCTACGACGAACGCAAAAATGCCCGTGAAACCGCGCATCTCACGTAATATGATGCGGAACTGCGAACCCACCAGGCCAAGATTGTCGTGCCGCTTCTGGCTGCGACGCATACCCACCGATCCCCGAATGGCCATAATTTTGGTGTCGTCCGGCATGAAGTAACCCTCGTCGTAAACCGATCGGCCGCCGCGTCCATTGTTCAGCTCGAAGTCGCCGGTAATGATGCTCTCACAGTCCCAGCACTGAAAGATGTGACAGCCTTTGTAGCCGAATCCCAGCTCGTGGGTAGCCAAAGCGGCAAAGTTCTTCGCCATCTTGGGCGCCACATCGTTGCGCACCTCGATCAAGACGCGTCCGGACGGCTGGCCGTTGATTTCAATGTTGAAGAAGTAAATCGGGTAGACGTGTATGCTGGGGTTCAGCAGCATGTTGCCGCCGAGGGCGGTTGGTGACTTGGAATGTTTTTGCTGCTGCTGTTGCTGCTGCTGCGATTGCGAGTGTTGCTGAGTGGTGATATGTTGCTGCTGTATGTGGAACATGTTGAGGCCCAGACCATTCAGATCGGCACCAGAGGACGAGAAGAGGCTAGAGGAGCAACGCAGAGGGGTGCCGATCGGCCCTATATCGTTGAAGCTGTTGTTGCTTGGAGGTTGCTGGGTCTGTTGCTGTTGCTGTTGCTGCTGTTGCATCATGTGGCGGCTTGGATGGTGTAGCTGTTGGTTGGCTTTCGGAGACGACGTTGTTATGTCGGCATAGGTTTTGATCACGGGCGGCGAGGGGGGTCCGATAACCTTCTGCTGCGGCTGCTGAGGACTCGACTGCAGCGCCTGCGCGTAACTGCCGCCTACGAAGTTGGCGCTGCTCACACCGTTAATGCTCACTCCCAGACCGATCGAGAGCGCAGAAGACGTCGTCGTGTGGCTGCCGTTGTTATGTGTCTGCTGCAGTTGTTGCTGCTGCTGCTGCTGTTGCTTTTGTTGTTGTTGCTGCTGCTGCTGTTGCTGCTGATGTTGCTGCTGCTGTTGCTGCTTGAGCAGCACCATCTGGCGCGAGTAAAGTTGCGAGATGCAGTAATTGGCCAGCAGCAGCACCGGGTTATGATGCGTGGACACGCCGTTGAGGCCACCCGTGCCTAACAAGCCGATTCCGAGCTCCTCAAGGCTGCCGCCGTTGAGCACGCAGTTGTGCAGCTGCTGCAGGGCCTGTTTGATCAGATCGAAGTCGAATATGTAGTCGTAGTTGCGGATGAGATCGTCCAGTTTGCACTGCAGAAGCATTTCCTGGTACTTGGACGTCAGGCGCTGCTTCTCCGCGTGCAGCGACGAGTACAGCTTCAGCGCCTCGGCGGGCGTCTGCTTGTCCAGCAGATCGAGGCAGAGCTGCGCCTTGCCCAGAGTCTCGCGCATGTCGGCGATCTCCAGCGTGGGCATGTGATTGATGAGCTCCGTCTCGATCTGCGTCTTAAGCGCGGTGCAGCTCTCCAGTATCTTCAGCAGGAAGTCGCGCTGCTTCAGCACCAGGTGTTGTACGTCGTTGAGCGTCTTCTGCATCGCGAGCAGCTCGTTGTTGATGTCCGCCTGTATGGCTTCCTTGGCTTCCACCTGATTCTTGACGGCGTGGCTGCGGTGCTCTTCGGAACCGGCACACGCGCGGCATATTAACATGCTGCATGTGGTGCACCACAAAGTGTTCGGCATGGCGTGCGTCATGCAGTTCTCGCCAATCTTGATTTTGTTGCCGTTGCTTTGCATGTCCGAGGTGTTGCCGTTTGTGGCATTGACGTTGCAATTAAGGTTGCTGTTGCTGCCGTTGTTGCCGTTGTTGTTGTTGTTGCTGGTCGCACTGCCATTGTTGTTGCCGTTGCTGCCGGCACCGCACGAAGATATCGAAGTCGTTGACGATGAGCGCTGCTTAGAAACGTTGCCGCGCTGCGTTGCTTGCGATTTGAGGCTTAACGTGTTCAGGTTTTGCGTCAGATACAAAATGGCGTTGTAGGTGGGCAGAGTGTCGGGCGTGGCATCGGGTGACGGCAGCGTGGTGCGCTTCCAGCAGTGCACGCAGTACAGCTCATCGCTGCCTTCCTGCTGCAATGAATTGACGCATTTCAGGCAAAAGTAGTGGCGACACGTGAACAGCTTCGGCACGGAATCGTTATCATTGAACGGCAGATGGCAGCAGCTGCAGATGATGAGCTCCTCGAGCTCAGGTGGCACAGCCAAGTCCATCTGGAAAAAGGGAGAAGCTATGAGTTTGAGATGCCTAAAACTAGAAATTAATAAAGTGAAAAAGTTAAATCTCAAACATTTAAAATGCTAAGCCGATGGCAGTGAGACGACAGAAGAAGAAGTCTCCGCTTAATCAAATTTTTTATAATAATCAATAGCTGTAATTAATTCTTTACAATTTTGAGGCGCCAGTTTATCGGAATTTGTACTGATAAAATAAGCAAGCAACAGTTTTAAAATGAACAAAGTTGATTTTTTATTTACTTCTCGAAATGCTAACGAAGAGTCTGACTGGAGTCTCTAAAGAGATAAAAATCGTTGATTGAGTTCTCTGCTGCTCTGCCTTCAAAACTAATTAACTTGGCGTGACACGAGCTCTTCTCCTCATATCTTAATCCCCACTCTTGGCTAGACAACCACTTTTCTTCTGCGCTAAAAAAGCTAATTTGAAAGCTGCGGCGGCGGATGGTTGACAGCGATTCACTGACCATATTGGTCTGCAATTTTAAGCTTAGTTAATACCAGGTTTACTTTATTTATCATTGCCTTCGTGATGAAAGCGAAAGGATGGCGATGGTGATGCTGATAATGATGATAATGATAATGATGATGATGATGATGCTGATAATGATGATGATGAGGCTGCTGATGATGATGAGGCTGTTGATGATGGATGACAATGGTGATTATGGTCGCAATGTCAACAAGTAGGAGTTACAAAGACTGATGTTTACCCATTCAGTTGAATGAGTTTCTAATTAAGCATTTGAAGTACAAAATGAGGTAGGGAAAGCTTTTTCCAAAGAATCGTTCTCGGAATAGAACTTTTCTATAATGTAATTAAAGAAGTTGCTAAGCACGGGATTACTAAATTTTCTGAAAGTGAAAGTGTAAATGATTTCTTAATAACTTGAAAAAGTGGTTAAGCTGCTGCTACTTATCAGTTAATTTTAATTGGTTCTAAAAGAAGCTATTATTGAGTTATTAATAATTTCTCAATTCAGTTTAACTTTTGGCTTTTCATTTATCATTTTAACCAGTTTTTTCCTTTATTTGTCGGAGTTTCATGACATTTATTAGTTATGTTCTCTGAGTAATAAATACAGGAAGAATTTAATTACAGCAACAACAACATCATAAAAATTTTGCAAAGACCTCTTTTTTATATTTACAAAGGCTTAATTTAACTTTTTTACAAAGTTTACTACTTGAAAATTCCATGAGCAACTGCATAGGATTTTTGAGAGAATTGGTTTTTCTTATTTTCCTTTATAAATTACTAAGAAAACTGAAAAGAAAAGATAATTTGTTTCGGCGACAAATTCTTGTACAAAAAAAAATCTTCCTTAGAATTCAGTTGCCGTTGCTCTGTAAACTTTTAAATTAAAGAAATCCTTTTTCTCCGTTTTTATTTTCATTTCGACTTTTTCGTTATTTTATGGTAACTAATCTTTTGCGTTCCATCATCCATCAACCCAAAGAAAGTACGGATACCATTACAAGGAAGCTCCTGCTGCTAAACTTTGATTCTTGTTTGCTTCAATTTAGTATTTTTTTTGTGTTTTTTTTAATTCGATGAGAAATCCGGGTTATTATCATTTGAAGTCTATACAAACTTTGTGTCGCTTATTGATTTATGTGTAAAGAATTGAAAACTTTGTTACTATTATTACTAAATTGAGTTTCTCATTTTTCACTTTCAGGTGAGTTTTGATTAATTGATATATCAATTATTAATTGGGAGATGAAACAGAAAACCTGGTAAGTCCATGTTTTTTAACACTTCTATAGTACATTGTAGAAATTATCATTTTTAAGTCAATTGATTGCTTTAAAGAAGACATTTTCAGATGAAAATTTTACTGGAACTATTTTTTCCTTACAAAACAAGAGGTTTTTGTAAAGATAGCTTTATGAGATTGTAAGATTTAAGCTCGTTCATTCCTGCTTGTCATTGCGCTTCGTTCTACAAAATAGTGCCACGCTTTACATTTTAAAATGACAAGCAAAATAGAATATATGCGCAATAATGTTATTATTTAAAAAGGTTTCCCCAGCGCATCCATTACTCTGACATCAGTATAAACTCACTAAACTGATTGTTTAATATTTAATTAGAATTATTATAAGCACAGGCGGAAAAATAAACAAAAAGGGGAAATATAATGAGTCCTGTAAGAGGAGAAACTCTTCTGACGTATTGTCTTCTGGTGATATCGTGACAATTAAGTGTTTGTCGTTCATTAATGGAGAACGACGAGGCAGCAAGCATGCTATCGCGAAGGAGGAAGCACTACGAACGATATTTTCTGTCTATAAAGATCTAAATGTAGGTCAAGCTAATGAACGATAATCAGTAAAACACACTGTATCGCAGACAGACTGTGTTGGTTCTCCTTGTTAATTCATTAAATAAACTTGATGCGCATTTTACTACAGTATACTTCTAGGCGAATTTTTCTGGCTGAAATGAGGGAATTCAGTTCTTGATTAAATGCCTACGCATTCAGTTGAATTGATTGAATATTAACTAGTAAAAAAAAGAAATCGATCAAGTCGTCAAAACTAATAATGTTAATTGAATAGATCCAACTCCTACTTTATTTAAAAGATATTTATTCTCATTTTTACTCTAATTTCACACAAATTGTAATTTGATCAAATTGAAATTCATTTACTCCAGCTCAGTCCTATAAGAATTTATGAAAGAAATCCTGCGAAGTATCGACTTCAAACCAGTTTACATGTCAGCGTATTTATATGTTTCAGCTTTCTTTTGTTTTATCGAAACACGTCGACTGAAGTTCATTGTTCTGCCTAATTTATCGAGGTTGGAATGCTATTGTTGCGGGGCGATTTCACTGAAGATTGTAGTGATTCACGGCATACACACAAAACGCAATTTAATACAAAAGCCTACTACAAGAATTTACTACAAGAGAAAATAGCTTTCCTCCTTGTTTTCTGTTATTCCTTTCTCAGCTTTCCGGCCTTCGTTCTTCTCCTAATTTAATTACAGCGTCTTCTTATAGCTTAAGGATGTAAAATTCTACATTTTTAATTTATATTATTAAGCACATAAAGTGCTGCTCGGCATTTTCTCCAACACGATTAATTTTAAAATAATCTGATGTCGATGAGATAATAAAATGCGAAATGTTTTCATTGTGTAAAATTGCTATTTACAAGCTATCCTCGGCAGACTGAAGACTGCCTACAAAGTGTTTTACGTCTTTTTACAGTAAACTTTAGGGCTGGCAACGCATTAATTATGCGACGAACGTGAGTTCAGGCTGTTGAAACGAATTTTCTGAAGATGGGAAACAAGACACACGAATGACGCGAGCTTTTATAATGCCTAAAAAATAAATTGTTTAGGTAGAGAATTTCTTAGCATACATTTAGGCGCTCTGTAATTTTAAAAGATGTAATTTGAAGAGATGCAGATTGAATAACAGGTTTTTTTAAAATATTTCAAGCTCATTTCCTCCTGATGAGAACATATAAAATCGACTGATTACAGGCTACAGATTAAATACGATTAATAAAATAGAATAGACGTTTACCAAAGAAGGTTTAAATCGATTCGTTGATTGAATCGTTGCTGCAACACGAAACAAAATTACTTTTTTCTCTAGAGAATAAAACCACCAACTAATTTTTTCATTCATTCTATTTGTTTGTTATTTCTGTTGACGGTTTTTAAGCCGAGCGCCTAAAAATCTAACAATTCACGTAAACTTGACAACAATAAGAAAAATCCAGACAGCTCGAAATTTACGTGCATTCATGAATAAATGCAAACACAAAATTGTGTGGACTCACATGAACACAATCAGTCGCCAATAAACACACGCACACCGCTGTGAACATGCAGGAGAGAAAGAGAAGATAAACATTTTCACTTGTGTGTGAGATTTGAGCCAAATGTTCAGTGTTGAGAAATAGATAATAATAAAAAAATAGCCTAAAAGAACTAAAATTAGGCAACATTTATAAAATACGAAGAAGAAATGTAAAGAAAACATTTCGTTCAAATTATTGTCAAAGAAATTGTATAATTTATCATATGGCTTGTTTTACTTAACTCGTATTAAATACGAAAACTAGCAACTTAGTCAACAAACATTCCCGGCCATCCGATGACATTCAAGAACATCCTCCTCAGTGGTTTCCTAATCGCTTTTTTAACCCCAATGGCACCCCAGCTACTCTCCTCTGCGGCGATTTGAGAATTTAACCAAGCTCGAGCTTCGGCTTGCTGGGATACGGCAGCCCAATTAATTGCCTTGCTAAGGTTTACTATGTACTTCACACACACACACACACACACATACGCATGTGTACGTTTTGTGTGCATGTGGATTTTTGTCACACGCACACACATTCGCACCCACAAATTCACACCCACGAATTGTCGTTGTATCACGTATAAAATTGCTCGGAAGAGATTCTGTGCGGCAGCAATTTTTACCATGACCTGCCATATTTTAGTGCTTAACAGGCCGAAATGTGGGTTTGCTTGTGTTGTTGTTGTTGGTGTTGTTGTTGTTGTTGTTGTTGTTTTCCCCCCCTTTAGTGTTGTTTCCCCCCCATTTAATGACACCCATGGGCAGCAAAATCTGAAGTTTGTGCATTCCTGCGCATTCCATTGCTAACTTGTATTGCATGTTTAAGTGTTAAAATTGAGGATGAAGTAGTGAAGTTGTAGGATTACTCTGATTATTGCCACCGGACCTCGAATATCTCGAGAACTTAATGTGCTACGGAGAATCTGTTAATAGTTCTGTATGCAGCACCCGAGCATTCCTCACAAAGTGACCTCATATCGCCCCATTAATTTTCAAATTTAAATACGTTCTGGCCTTTAAAACTCATTAATTTTCAAATTTATAATACGTTTGATGCCTTTAAAACTTGGGAAACCGTCGTTCACCTTCACACACGCCTTTGCACGCACACCTGCATGCATTTTGAATAAAGGAAATATCTACTCACACACATACGCGCACACACACACACACACACACTAAGGCAGGTAAACAGAATTGATGAGTAATTTTGTTTTTCTTAACGAGTTCACCGAACCGAAGTTTGTTTTGATTGAAAGTAAGATCGCGACAGATTCTTCCACATTAATACGACAAACAACACACTGAATTGCGCTTTACTGTTGCTAAGCACGAAATATCGCGTCGATACCAGGACACAACTGTGTGCAGCGAAGTGCTGTTGCTGATGAAATTCGTGTCGCTTCTAGTAAATAGATTTCGCTTAAAAAATAAATGAAAAATCGCTTCTAATCAATAGTATTCAGTGATATTCTTTCAAGACTAAATTAAAGCAATTTCAAATATTGATTTAATGCAAACGAAAAAAAGAAATCGCCTCTCTGTTTTTAAAGCTCCTAAAATTGTGTATACAATTTTCTACACTGATATTTTAATATCGATTGAATCATAGCGTGTGTAAACGTAAAGTAAACCGTGAAATGCGAATAACGGAAAAGGCGGTTTTCTTCCTTCGGCGCTTCTTAGTCACCGAGCGCGTCCTTGACATCCTGCACATTTTGCAAGTAAATTGGAAGGCCGATGAATATCGTCGGCGCATTCTTCTGCCTTCGCCTTTCAGGTGGAGCGAAAGTGTTGAGTGACGATGCGAATGGCGCTGCCAAATTTGAGCTGGTGATGTCAATAAGACATCCACACACACCCACACACACCCACACCCACACACACCCACACACACACCCACCCACCCGCTCACACTCACAATTACACACCCCCCCGGTGCGTGGAAGCGCACCCTTCTCAGCATTGATTTCTGTGCCGCCCAACAATTCGCACTTTTCTCCCTTTTGCTGGCGTTTGCTTTCCTTTACCGCTTTTAGGTAGAAGTTTTTCTTTTTAAAATTGCGTCAATCTTGCATTAAAATCCGCTTACTTGCATCATCAGCCCATCTTTTGCTTCAGCACTGAAGAAAATCGGATGGTTTTGTATTGACAATCGGTTAGTTTCTATTAACTGATAATTATTTTATTGACCAACAAAATTGTTAATTTGATGTTTATTTTCATCAAATAACAACGCATTTTTACTTGTTTCGATTGCCGTTTCTCTTTCTGTATTCAAAATGATGAGCGACGGTTGTCAATATGACGAACTTCATCGAATATCGCAATCCTTTAATGGAATATCACGCTTCTTATTATGAAATCTGCAAGCTTAAAATTGAATGTCGTCAGTGTTGACAAAATATGTTCCTTTTTATCATATTGAAAACTTCTTATTTCGCATTGACTATTAAGGTTTTCAATGCAACAACTGCGTTTTCAGTTTTCAACAAAACCGGAATTCAGCAAGGAAAGTACAGATTTAAAAAAAACCTTCAGTTCTGTCGTAGTTCTCTTCTAGAAATGATTAGGCAAGGTATTTCTACTCGCGATATAGCCGTTTTTTTCACCTTTCTTTCGCCATCAGTTGTAGTTTCTTCTAATCCGTTTGCTTGTTGAGAATATTGAGCACTGAATATATGCAGTAACGACCTTGACCCTCGTTCGTTATATTGCTTCATTATAGTGCTTCAGTAACCGCTGGCCGTTTCAGTGTTGTAATTAATGTAGCAACCGCATTCAAGCATTTAGCATGTACTGCAGTGCTAATTAAAGGTTTTTCTTTTATTTTCCACTTCCTTTGCCATATTAATACAAGTGTTTCTTGAGTCTGAATAAATTAACAACAAAAAGTTAGCAACTCAATATAAGGGACAACCTGCATTGTATAGATTCGAACAGTTTTTCTTCTTTTCGAGACTCTACCTACCTTTTCGAGCCTACTTCTGTGGGCAAATGGTAAATGACAAAAGAGTTAAAATTTATCCCTCATTCTTGATTTTTGCTTTAAGGGATTCTGCATTTTTTATGCTTTTACTCGAATGTTTTTTAAATTCCAAGCAGAAATTCGTCGTCATAGAACATCAGTAAGGACCTTCGGACGTTCCGCAGCCACCAACAACAACAGCAAATAGTTGTAAACTCTTATGCGTCTTGTCATATTTTTGTTAATATCGTATTTTGTTAATATCGGTCGTCTTGCCTTACAAACGCGAGAAGATTAACGCTTCGTCTTATTGGCAATCTATCGGTTTTGGCCTAGAATGTCGTCAGCCCAGCTTACACTCGCCTACACGCGAACACACAGCTACACAGAATACACACACACACACACACACACACACACACACACACACACACGCACACACATACACATATGCATTTCACAACTACATATGAACTGAAGTAATGCGAATATGCTAAAACGGAGAATGCAAAATACGATTACAACGTGACGTGAATGGTATTAATGACGTTATACGGTTACCTATCGATTTACTGCCACTTTGCTCGGCTTTTAAGCCTCCAGCGGCTACATAAAAAACCCGGCTAAGAGTTCCCGTTTGTTGGTTCTCGGGTAACATCTGCAAATACTGATATACGCGCATTCTTCATTTTCACACTCCAGTATTGCGTTGATATTTCCTTGCATACATATGAGAATTTTATTAATTCAACACCAAACGTCTACTAGAGCCATTGAAAGAAGTATTTTATTTTTAATTAAAAACGAAATCGTCATCAAATAGCGCAGTAATGGGGAAAATTAATTGAATTAAGAAGAGGAAGAATTAATCGATAGGGTCACGTATTTTGTAAGTTCACGGGAAGGAAAAGTAACTTTATTGGATGTAATCTACTAAATTTTCTCTTCCTTTCACCCTCGGTGTCTCTCTTCCTCGGTCTCTCTCCCCCTGGGTCTCTTTCTCCATCTCCCTCTCTCTCTCTCCCTTCCTCGGTCTCTCTCTCTCTCTTCCTCGGTCTCTCTCTCTTTCCTACGGTCTCTCTCTCCTTCCCTCTCTCTCCTCTATCTCTCCTCTCTCTTCCCTCTCACTTTCCTCTCTCTTCCCTCTCCCTCTCCTTCCCTCTCTCTATCTCTCTCCTCTCTCTCCCCTCTCTCTCCCTCTCTCTCCCTCTCTCCCTCTCTCCCTCTCTCCCTCTCTCTCCCCTCTCTCCCTCTCTCCCTCTCTCCCTCTCTCCCTCTCTCCCTCTCTCCCTCTCTCCCTCTCTACCTCTCTCCTTCTCTACCTCTCTACCTCTCTCCCTCTCTCCCTCTCTCCCTCTCTCCCTCTCTCCCTCTCTCCCTCTCTCCCTCTCTCCCTCTCTCCCTCTCTCTATATCTCTCTCCCTCCCTCTCTTTCTCTCCCTCCCTCTCTCTCTCCCTCGGTCTCTTTCTCTCTCAGTCTTCGTGAAATTAATGTTCTAAATCAAATATCAAAGTTCAAGAGTTCTTTTTATATTCTTTCCTGTATAAAAAAGAACCGAAAACTATATATTTCGAAATAGCTTTACAAGAACTTTTCAAGAGCTATTGTACAGCCGTGTGTAGTCCGTTCTTAACAGACATTTTGATGTTTTTGTACCTTTGTCGTCTATCTTATTTTCCATTTATAGAAAGTAAAACTAAAAACTAACAAATTGCAATAAGAAATTCACTGCAAATCCCACTGTCATCCAGCCTGTCGCTCGTTCAACCCTCTCACCCAGTAGCCTACAAATGCAGTCACGAAGGCGAGAGAAAGAGAGAGTGATAAGGCTAATATTGGCATGATTTCTTACTGTTGTTGCCCAGCTACACATACATACATTTGACCTTGAAATACGTATATCAGATTTTGCAGCGCCCACCTTCGTCCCTCCCTCCCTCCCTCCCACCATCTCTCGCACTCCAAAGAATACAACGGCCGCGCACCTCCGATCGAGTGGCCAGCGAGCGAGTAAGCAGGCGGCAGTGAGCCAGCCAGCATCACATGTTGAAAGCTCCAGAGATGCACGGCGGCCGCAGAGGCGTTTGTTTGTTTGCACGAGTGTGTAGCGCACTCTCTTTCTCGACCGCACTTTGCGCTCGTTTCCGCGCCAAGCGCTCAACCGCCTCTCCGCCGCTTCACCACCCTCTTCAGTGCGCTTACGTTAACTATTGCACTTCAGAAACACATGATATGGAAAAATCGTATAATTATTTTGTCTTTATATACTTTTAACACAGTTTTTTGTTTATTTGGTTTTTTGCTTTTATTTATCTAAAACTATACTAAACTATCGAGAGCATTGAATATGTCTGCCTCTCTCTCTCTCTCTCTCTCTCTCTCTCTCTCAATCTCAGTCTAAGTTTTTATCATTTTGTAATTTTTAGTGCAATTTAGTAACTGTATTGAGAGCGAGCATCTTGTGTTTGCCGAACATCATTATCGTGATCATCATCGTTATTTTTACTTTTTACGAATTCGTTTTCTTAAAAATTTTTCGCTTCTGCAGTTTCGATTTGCATATTTTATTGCTTTCTGCATTTTTATTTACAGTTTTGAATTTTCTCCTTCTCTATTTTGATATAGTTTTTGTATTCCTTAAGTTTGCTTCAGTTTCCTCCAGCGCTCTCGCTCATTATTTAACTGGAGCATTTATTGCATATTTAGTATTGTATTTTTCTCTTGCATACAGTAACTGTTGTTGTTGGTGTTGTTGTTGTTGTAGCTTTAGAATTGCTTATTTTTTATGATTTCATCTCATTCGCATTCGATTGCAAATGTTTTGTAAACTTTTTCTTTTTAATTTGAATGAAATTCCAGACCATGAGTTCTCTAGAAAGATTTGCTTGAAAAGACTGAAAGAAAAGCGTTTCTAAAAACAGCTTAAAAAAATTGCTTATTCATGTAATAAATAACTTAAAATTTGTTAAATCTTTGCCTTTGGATTTAATTTTTCCACGTTCATAAGGCAAGAAGAAGAACTTTTTCTACATTGAAATACGCAAAAATATTGCCAAGGTAGTTTTTTTTTTAATTTTCCAAGTTTTCCTCTGATTCCGCAAAGGCTTTAATCAATTTAATCACGGTAATCGCGGTTGATTCGATTAACAAGCTTGTGAAAATAACCTCAATCGCTCCTCAACTCCTGCGTCGTCCTGATTTGGCTCGGCGAACATCTAACTCAATCAGAAATCCTTCAAAATCATAAACGAAATAATAATATATAAATAGTTAGAAATATTTATATGACGACCTTTTCTCTGATGAGGCCAGACAACTATTTGAAATTTAATAAGTGACAGTTTTCGACTACTTATTCCAGCTTGAATCAGAAAGTAATGATTTCAATCACCTACGAAAACTAGAATTCTGCTAACTATTTCATCGTTCTGAAGTTTCATCAAATTCTGAAGTTTGTAAACTATTTTCGAGTATCTTTTCATCTACACAACTAAAATTAAGTTGTTAATATAATTGAAATAGTTGGCTTTTCTAATTCCATTGACAATGTATTAGATTTCCGTTTGAATTTGTCTTTTCCATTAACTATTTCGAAATATACACACTTCAGCGTTTATTGTTGTGAATTTCAGTACAATTTAATTTACCATTTGATTTTATTTAAGAAAACTATAAAAAAAGTAAATATAAAAGTAAATTGAAAATCGTGATGCCTACCGTTTATTTTAATTTTGTTTCGTTTGCTTTATTTAAATTTATTATCACAGCAAGGTAGGCATTAGAGAGCTGCAAAGCTTGTAATTGTAGCTGTTGTTGTTGTTGTTGGTGTACTATAGTAGTTGTTGTTGTTGTGGTGGTGGTGAATTCTCTCCTGCAGCTGTAAAACAAGTGGCGTCGTGGTGTTGAGAAGTACGTGTCCGTACACACATACGAATGTACTTGCATGGGTTGGTAGAGCAGCGTTTAATGTGTGTTGGCGTTGAAAATAAGACGTTTTCTTCTCCGTTTGTCAGATCTGCCGCGAAAGGATACTAAAATTTGTAGCCTTTTCGTCGTCCACCATCAATGGGTTCCTCTTGTACTCGAAAAGAAACTCGAAGTTGTTGTATTTTTCAATTTATTGTGTCATAATTTACTTTGCTTTTGGTTTTCTTTCTATTAACACTCGTTGGGCTGTTGCAGTTACTTTTACTAGTTAATTTTACGTCATTCGAAACGAAATTTCAACGAAATGCAAGGAAAATAACTTACAATTTGGAATTCTTTGAAATTTAGGAACTTTTCACTTATACATTCGCTAGTAATAAAAGTGAGGAGAAGGTAGGCGTGGGGGGCGGTGGGAGGGGCGAGGGTTGAGAAACATGAGATACTTCATTCGCTGCTGTTATACATTCGTTGGGATCTTCAAGTAGCTTTGAGCCACCTTGTTTCCGTTGACTTTATTGTTAACAATTATATAAATTCATCTCTTTTGCAATTAAATTCACGACGTTACCGCAAAAACGCTTTTTCCCTCAGCACTTTTATTTCACTGAGCACTGATTTTTGCGGTTTCTTTCGATCTACATAAACTTTTGTCATCAAAAACTTTTCCGTTTCCTTTTATCTACACACTTTCCTTATCTTACACTTGCCATTTAAATTTCTTGACTCTCCATGCGAAGTAGTCAGCGTAGATTGCTTGCAAAACTAGCAACAACTGCAGGAAATTCTAAACCGTTTTTCTTGCTTGCCTCCCTCCCTCACACGCGCAATGGCGGCTCCTGCTGCGGGGGGTTACTGTTCACCCAGACAAAAATTCAACAGAACGAAACGAAAAAATGTCCTCCGTACCGTTGGACTAACCGCGTTCAAATGTTGCCATCGCTTCAGATGAAAGTCCACGCTCCCGTATCCGTGTGTCAGCAGTGGACGGACGGACTCGTAGCAGCGCCTTCAGATGTGGATGGAGCTTTCCGCGCGCGCGCTTGTGTGTGTGTATGCGTTGTGGTGGAGCGAGGGCTGAAAGCTTTTTGCCTGCACTCTGCTTGCTAGACTTTCTCTGAAAAATACGATAAACTACAGCGTGTAGTTGTTGGTTGGACTTGCTCTCATTGTTGTTGCTGCCGCTATTGCGCTCATCTTCGTTTCCTATCGCACCTCGGCAGCAGTCGACAACAATCGTCGCTCTATGGAATCCGAGTCAGAGTCAGAGTCAATGTCAACTCTGTAACCTAGTTAGAGCAGCGCAAGCGAGAAGGGCTGGTGAAAAGCGCGCGGTGGAGAGTCAGGTAGAGAGAGGGAGTGTGTGTGTGTGTGATGTAAATACAAATGCTGAGCGGGGAGACGCTGCGTGAAGTGGGTGAAATAATGACGAGGTGGTGGGCCGATTGCTCGTCTACAAAGTTTCACCCGGGAGGTTGCTCGCTCAACAGGGTGGCTTCAAACGAGTGTTCGCAATAAATTTCATCACTTCTTGTACTGCAGCTAAAACGGCAACGGCAACAACAACAACATTATATGTGGGAAAGTGTTTCTCAATCCGTGGTCGGCGAGCCATCTCACAAAATGACGTCAACTTAATGGTGCGCGTCATCTGCACGATTGAGAAGCGCTGCTTATAGAAGGCTCAACATTAATCGCGCAGCTACCAAATCACGATTCCCTCAGGATGAATAAAATCTGACGACAATTTCGAAAATTCTGACTGCAAATAACGCTAAAAAAAAAGAATCTTACAGGTTTATAAAGCACTTTAAATTTTTTAGTAGTAGTTTTTGTTGTTGTGGCTGCTTTTAATCGATAAGCTGCTTACTTGCAAGTCACTCCCTCCTTGCTTGCGCACTTGTTAACTGTATTTAATTGCGGTGAATGTAGTGGCGTAACCAGAAAAATATTTGGGGGGTGGGATGGTGGAGTCCGCGCATTATTGAGTTTCCACTTTAGAGAATAAATCTACAAACTCTACTAGAATAAAACGGTTGTAATTTCGGCGGCAGGAGGGTTTTAAACTTCTTCCAACACCCCTCCCCCCACCAGAAAAAGCCACTGAGAACTCGTATTTTTGTAGTAATGGTTGCTGGCGATTTAGACGACATGACGCACGCATTCCACTCGAATGCATGCATTTTCACGAAGTTCGCATCATGTCGCTGCTTATCGAAACGTAAACAAAACACTGGCGGCTACTAATGTTACAATTTTTTAAATTATATTTTGAAACATTTCATTCTATTTTAAAAGCTTTTCTGTGTTTTAAGAAACTTAAAGCTCTTAAAAGCTTGTTTAGAGACGATACAACCGAATTTTCGTCTTCTTTATATAATACTGTGAAACTCTATGAAAGCTTTACCGTATTTTAAGAAACTTAAAGCTCTTAAAAGCTTGTTTAGGAACGATACTAAATTTTTTAAAATTTTAGTGACTAACTGAATTTTGTTATTGTTTATATAATACTGTGAAACAGTGTTTCAGTGGAGAAACAATACAAATTCAGGCTGAAAACTCTATGAATTAAACATTTCTGCAAAACTTATTTAAACATCTGGCAAAGCTTTTTTTAGATCTCAAATAAAGCTTTCTAAAAGATTTCTACAAAAACTAACTAATACAAGAACTGACTTGTGTATTAATAAGCTTTAAAATTAAAAGCGTATTACGAGTAAACTTGCTTTGAAGTGTGTTTATTTTGGCCATCACTGTACAATGACTACGAACTGCAATTAACCTTTGCGAAGAATTGTGTTTGCATGTCTGGCTTGTATTACTTTGCTTTCAAGTCCAGTTAACAATAAATTGATGAATTCCTCTACCGTTTGCGTATAATTCAGACCAGCAAACAAGTAATCAGCTGTTTGTTGCCATCTCTTTCTTACAAGATCGTAATAAGCTAAATTTTAATGATGTTAAACAAGACATTTTGAGCTTAATAAAGTTGTAGGGGAGCAAAAAGTTTACTTTTCTGTTAATTTAAAAAATATATAGAAATACGTGTAGGTATGAAAACCTTAAATATTAAATTTTGTTCAAAGATTTCATTTTTAAATTGAATACGTTTCGATAAGTTAAAAATTTTGATGGTTTACTGGGCGTGAATTTTGTACATCGGGTCGTATGAGTTGCTGGTATTCCATGTTTTACTTAATTCCTCCTTTTTTTACATTTGAAGATCAATAAAACAAAGTAAACGCCATGTTTCGTGAAATTACATTAATGAGCAAGACTAAGAAATTTACTCATCGCTATTAAATCATCAAATTAGAGTGCGTATTTGGTGTCTTAATTAAAAACACAGCAAACCCTCGACTTTTTCAGCAATTAAGAATATTTTGTGGATAATTTTAGCTTCTAGAGTTAGTTTTCTCATTGTTTTCTCCTCTCGGTACGCGAAGAACACCACAAAATAATCCTTTTGCTGTTATTGGAGATAAGTTTTTGCTTCAACAATCCAATTAAATTCCCATTAAATTCAATCCAATTAAATTCAAAAAAAGAACACAGAAGGGTTTCGGTTTTTTCCATTGGAATACCATTCAGTTTAATGAAATTATTAAAAATTTAAAATAATTGAAGAAATTAATTAATCGTACAATTCTACACAAATAGGTTGGAAAAGTTCCTTCATAACTCGCAGAATACATTTGAGAAATAAATGTCTTCATGTTATTTCTCATCACGATGTCCTTGTTCTGCTTGACGTCATTGAGTGGCCCGTCTTTCGTTACAAAAGTAGTAGTTTTTTTTCTTGCATTATTCTGGTTTCAAGGTGTTTTTTTTTTATGTAATTCCGAATTTATTTGTAAAATGAAACCACATTTTCTAATTCTGTTCAGCTTACATAATTCGAACGTAATTGCTGAAGAAAACACATTTCATTTGAGATATCAAAACCATTAGCGTCCAAATTTTATACCATTACAAAAAATTGCGAAGGATGTCTGTCATCAACAGCAACAATTGCCTGCAATGCTTCGGTTGATGTCTCGGTTGCCTGCTTGTGTTGCGTGTTTGTTTCTCTTCTTCAGATAAATAAAATGTCTTTTTCTTCTGGCAAGCCTTCGTCAACCATGAGAAAATACAAATTACATTATCGCTGGCATCATTATTAGCAACAACATTATTGCGCTATCATCATGTGCAACGTGTTGCCACACAATATGCTGGACAGTATTGAGTGAGTGTGTTCTGTGTTACGACGATGTTACCATATAATGAAATAATAAGGTGGCAACAGAAACAGAAGTACGATGGATGCATTAGTCTGCTGCTGCTTTGTACGAGTATGTGTGCGACTGTTATGTCGTGTGATATAAAACTGGTTCCGTAATCGGGGTTGGTGGAAATAATAATGCATCAAAATGAAAAGTAAAAAATTACAGAGAAAAAAAATGATGAAGATTCAAATTCTCCTCTTGTATCCTCGTGCCATAAAATAAATCCGCACACAGTGATGGACTTAAAAACTCACCAACGCAAACACATACACACTTGCCTCTGCAATCACGCCCACTTGGAGGCACACGCACACCCATACGTAGACCGCAATCTGTGTTTCATGCTTCGCCACTTCCAAAAAATGGGTCAAGGCTGCGAATGCGTCCTCAGCAAATGAGTTCCTTGGTACTTGAAACTCACTGCCACGCTACCGCGAGAGCTGCTGCTCACTTTTCGCTTTAATTATTTTCGTATTTCTGCTTCTTTTCGTATTGATTTTCCTTAATAACATATTTTACGAACTTCACTTTCTGTAACTAAGCTCATTTCTCATTAAATCATTTTCGAAAACATTTGAAAATTATGCTTTCCTTCTTTTGCGACTAATTTTTCCACATAATACTCATGGTTTTACTACGGGCTTCCTTTGCACGCTACGTTTGGTCTTGTTTGCTTATAGTCTACTTTAAGTTAACAACCTTTTCGTCTCCTCGAAGTTAGCGGGAAGAATTCTTTTGAAACATCCTTCGAAAATAACCAAATTACCATTTTTCTTCTCCAGACACTTAAAATGGCTCTACCTTTAAAATGGCTCTCTTAAATAGCTGTTCTTCTCTCCACGTGCTCTCCATTTCTCTAATAAGGGTTTGACAGCATAGGCAAACCCTAATTTTTCACCCTGGTATTTAAAAGTTTTAAAACTTTATAACAAAAATGTACTGGAAGTTAAATTTATTACATCCATGTAATTTTTACATACATTTTTAACTTTTTACTTTGATCGGTTGTCGTTCTCATCATCAGCTGCTAATATCGAGACACATGAATCGAGACACACAGAGTTCACGTCGACAGACACCAACGTTTAATTAACGTCGATGTGCTTAATTATTCAGGGCAATTCATCGAAAACATCATTTTGAAATAATTTTTTCCGCAAACAGCTCTAAATTTTACGCAAATATTCGAATATTTAATTAAGCAAAGGCGTTTACGTCGCAGAGGCGATTCGGATTTTTTATTAGTACAAAATGAAGAATAACAATGCATTCTAAAAATAATATCGTCTAAATGACGTCCATTGCTTTGTACGCCCTCTGGCAGTCGGACTCCTAGATCAGCAAATACACGAGAGCAAAGCGTCGGTTCAGTGGTGGCAACCTCACTGCGTTCATTTCCTTGTAGGGCCTGAATTGGTCGAGAGCTGTTGCTGTAGACTCTAGACTTGAGATCTCCCCTTAAAGAAGTCACATGGTGTGATGTCCGGTGAGCGAGGTGTACCCGTGCCTTAATTTAAAGTGTAACTTAATTTATAGTTTAACTTAACAAAGATTGAAAAATTCGAATCCGACTTAAAATGCTTCTGAAATTGAAAAGAAATTTAATTCTCTTCATCCTTTGTGGACCACTTGAAGTTGATGTTGATTGACATTCCACATCATTGAGCTGCGTTATTTAATTTTCGATTTCCTTTCTCGAATGATTGCACGAATTCACACGTCAGCCTCGAACTGAGCTGAACTGAATGCGGAGCGAATTTCCTGCCTTGCCTTCACCTATAAAGGGAAATTCGTTCAAGGAATTGTTGCTGCTACTGACCTTCAGACAGGACGATAAGAGTGCAAAGAGAATCCAGCGGCAGCCACTTTTCCTTCATCCTTTTCATCCGCGCTCCTTCGATTGCGACTCCTTCGAAGGATGTACTGGAATATTAATACCAGAACCGAGTTATTAAATTGAAATCTGTTATGTCGTGTGACCTTTAATCGCCGCCGCCAACTAGCATATTCATCCGAGTACACTTTCACACCTCCAAACGCAACTAACGAAGTCACAACATTGCTTATTTTTAGCCTGGAGCTAAATCTGCAGTTTTAACTGCACCTGCTTGCCAGCGTCAGTGAGTCTTTTTCTTCAGTCCCATTCCATCTGAGGCGCTGTTGAGCGTGGGTGGCCTTGAGATTTGCATCCCGCCTTCTACTGCACCAACCCCCAAACCCCTTCTTCCTGCTGCGAGGCACCCATCAACGCTCTATTAGTCAGCCCCCAATCATTCAATTTTCCCAGCTCGCGAGTTCCCTCCACCACGCTAAGCTCACTTGGCAGCCACTCAGTGTGCAAAACTGTTGCATATCCTTCGGCGCTGAAGGTCGGGCTGCACATCCAACAAGTTCTTGTGGCTTCAGCTGAGAGTTCTGTCTGAGTTGTAGATTGGAAGAGCGCATTCAACGAAAAGTTGCGTCGACGCATTCTGTATGTTTTTGTCTCCTTTTTCGTGCTTCACTTTTTATTCCTTTCCCTTTCTTCCATTATTACTTTGGTATTCTTGGGCAGTTAAGCCTATAATGTTTTTGTTGTTGTTACCGTTAGTAACGTGTAAGTGTTGAAATTATAAGCGAAGTTTTTTTGAAAACTTCGAAGCTTCAGTTAATTTAAGAGAGAGAAAGATATAAAAAATAGTAGAAAGTTGGCATGAAGAGAGCTTTACGAGAGCATGTTCTCTAATCCCACTTTTTTAGAGCTTAAAAGCCTCCTAAAAATTTATCACCTTGGACGTCATCAGAACTTCCGAAATAGTTTGATTTGAAAATGTTTTATTAAACGTATTTTTATCTTAGAATACCTACAATAAATTGTTTCATACTTAAAGACAACTAAATTTCTCTAAAGAAGGATTTTCAAGCTTTTGAAAATACGATAAATTTATAAGGTAAGTAAATTTGTGGCTTTTAAAATGTATTCCCAGACGAAATGCCTCTCTGCAATACAGGTTGTCTCTCTCTCTCCCTGTGTCTCGTATTCTCTTTCGATATTTCTCTGCCTCCTTCTCTGTAACTGCAGCTTTTTAAATCAGGGTAAAGCTTTATACACGAAAGCTCCCTAACCTACTGACCTAAATCAACAATGTTTAATCCCTTTAGACCCGAAGTAAAAACAGCTTTTCAGAAAATCCGTCGTGGGCTTTGCAAGCTTTTTTTACAACCTGTTTGAATTTTACGACAAAGTTTTGCTGTATAACTTTTTCATTACTTCCCTTGAAGTTGCTTTTTTATGAAAACTTTTCTTTCTAATGTTCTCTTCTAAAAGCTAGTTTTTTCTCTGTAACTTTGCTCTTCTCCTTCTTCAAGCTTCTCTCTTTTAAGAAATTAAATGATTGCTCATCTGTTGGCTACTCAAGGCTTTTATGTGTGACTTTTGGTGTAAGAATCGACCGAAATCCATGAATTTTGCCATTTTATGTGTTATGGCCTCAATTACTTGTCTGTCCTAGTTTCCTCTCTCGTGACCCATTCTAGGCAAGAGTAAGAGAGTTTGGTGATGCAAAGATGAAAAGAAAGTTATAACGTTGTTAACTTTACTCCTGAAATGTTTAATTTATTACCAACTTTAACAACTTTAAAATTAATCAGTCTCCCTTCTTTTACCATGCCATTTCCAGGAAAAGGATCAGTATGGCAACGAGGTGCAACGTTTGGCCCGTCCTCTCCCAGTCGAATACCTGTTGGTCGATGTTCCCGCCTCGACACCCCTTCAGCCGAAGTACACATTCACTCCGTGCGACAAGCGCACTCCGTTCCCCGTCGAGAACCGCTACCTGGACGGCCACTTGCAGGACTTCAATGCGTTGAGCACGTATCTGGCCTGCTGGCAGGACGAAGAGTTCCTCGAGGCCATCTCGGACTTTCACTTGCTGGTGTATCTGCACAAGATGGAAATGCTGCCGCTACGAAACCACATGGACTCGCTCCTGGAGGCTGTACGCACCAAGGACGTCAATCTGGCGGCCGACTTTAAACAGGAAGAGGTCTGGAAAGTGTTGGAGTCACTCATACACGCCAGTTCCAGCGGCAGCGGGTGAGCGCGCTTCAATGGTATCCTTAAAAACAAGTTCTATTCAGATTTTTCCCTCACAGTGGCACCACCAGTTATCCTGCTTCGCGTGCTGGCAGCTCGCGAGGCGGCATTAGCAGCTCAAATCTTTCACAAGCCGCTGCCGGCGCTGGTAGTGGCGGAGGTGGCAATAACGGTGCAGCTGCTGCTGCAGACGGTGCCTCCTGGACATGCAATCACTGCACGTTCATCAACAGTGGCGATCTGAATACTTGCGAGATTTGCTCGCTACCGAGATAAATGTTGTCGCTCTCACTGTTGCTCAAATTTCTTGCTTAATGTATGCAGAAATTTTTTTACTGAATGCAAGCGAAAAATATTTTCGTAAATACCGCATTAACTTCAAATGCCTAAAAATCCCGAAATAATGGATATTTTTAAGAGTATCAGCGGTATCTGCAACATCAATGAAGCAAAAAACTCTGGAATGAATACTGAAAATCCATTTATTATTGTTGAGTAAATTCGGAAAAATATCTCTATAATCTAAATATTTATTTATGAATAAATTAAAATTACTGTAGCTACAGAAGAACTTGTTTTCAAATTATTACAGGATTGGGTGTGTTTCGTTGTGTGTTTCGTTTAAAGTTAAACTATTGATAGATTCGTTGCGAAAAGGATTCCATGTTGAATGCTACTGTAATAATTACGAGATCGGTTATTTTTACATATTTAAGGCTAATTAAACAGCGTAAAAATCGTAAAAACCTGACACTTCAATTCATTCTTTCATACATGGTGAAATTTACACATTTATAGGAATTTTTCAACATGCTTTCACTCACCTAAAAACTCAAGTAGAACAGATATCAGTGAACACTTTTCGAAGCTGTCATTTGATTTTCTTATTTAATTTTTGTGTTCTCGTTTTGAAAGCAACATTTATTTCGTAGTGAATATTCTTTTCTTCGGGATACTTTTGGTTGAAAATCATAAAATTTTGTGTTTTACCAGCGAATTCGCCTAGAAAAATTTCAATAAGGTAAGTTTTCCAGCTGGCAACATTGAGGAGCTATAAAAAGCGTGAAACCGGGTAACTTTCCTGTAGAAAAGCGCAACACTGGCGAACTTTTCGCTGAAAGCTTTTTGTGCTTTTCACAGGCTTTTACAAAAGCTGTATTCCGACAGAACTTTGGCTTAAAAAAATCTACATTTGAAGAATGTGTGGAGATTTTTTTCTTCTCTCATCCCCTTTCAAATAAACTTTTGAAGAGTGAAGAAAAGAAGAATCGTGTAGCCATTCGGTTTGTCCCATAAAATAACGACTACAGCAAGGCAATTTTTTAGTACGACTGTTATTGGGGAAATACCTTCGATTTAAAATTTGGTCGAATCGGATGGCAATTACGCCTACTTTTTGTACCAAATGTACTGTCATCTATTTTCCAGGCATTTTTAACTTACAAAGCATCAAAAGGTGTTTTATGGTCATTAAAATGGTGGCCACCATGAGTTTTTCAAATCTTCCGGGTTTCTATAAAAATACCTGCTAAAGATAGTTGTGTGGGCTGAAAAGTTCAAATCTTTTCTGCTGGAAACATACCAATCGTGATAGCGCTACAAATATCTATAAATTTCCAGCACAATGAAGTTAGAGAGGTCCTCAATACCTTGCACAGGTTCTTTGCTCCTTGGTCGTCACTTACTCATTACTTAATTGACTTCAAATTTAAATCTGAATTGATTAAAGTAAATTAAAGTTTCTCAAATAAATTAAAATCACATCTTGATAAAAGTAAGTACAGTCTACACAAAACATTCTTGGGAAAGTAAGTAAATTCTGTACAAAATGATGCTATTTTATATTTGTATTATTTTGCGGTTTCCATATATTTTCTTTATTATATTTGTTTGTAATTAAGATTTTTACAACAATTTTTTTCGAATTCCTTTCAGTATCATGGCATTTCCTTTAGTACTCCATCGACTTCTAAACAGATCTCATCTGAACCGGCTGCGAACACCTTTTTTGATGGGCATGCGGTTGGGCCATGGTAAACAGAAGACCCACGATGACTTTCGTATACGTGAGTAAGACCTTAAAAGGGAGAAAATGTTTAAACCTCGTTTTGTACCTTCTACTTCATCACCACTTTAATTTGCAGGTCCACGTCATATGTTCGACAACCCGTCGATGTTTTCTGTTTCCAAAATAAAGAAATACTGGGAGGTGAGTACTTCCTCCCGTTTCCCACACATTTTTATATCCTACACCGACGATGAGAGTCGGTATATTCACTGATATTGAGAATGAGCGAAATCGTTGTATTGCTATGTATAAAAATAGGCGATTTCCACCCATTTATATACCTTGCATTTTTGAGATATATTCGAAATACAAGGTATATATCTTGGTGGAAATTACCACCGGCCCGCCCCAGGGCCGACATGCTCACAGTCCATCGTTACGGAATCTGACAGTCGCCTGATCGTGCCCGCAGCTCAGTTTTCTTCCCGTCAGCTCGATGGCATTCGCTGGATCCTTCGGACACCAGACTGTCAGCATGAACCCAGCCGTCGAACTCTCTATCTCGCGAATTACCACTTACACCACTTGGAAAATTCCGTCATATCGAAAATGCATTATTTTTTGAGTAATTAGAGTAATTCGATTTTTTAATAAATTGAAAACTTTAAATTATTCGTGCAACTGGTACAGAGAACGCTACACTCAGCCTCGCGTGGTTGTGAGAAGCTACAGATTTAATTGCGAACAACTGAAATATTCAATTGTTGTAATATTAAATTTCCCCCATTTTCTAGTTTTTTGATTTGAGAAACATTTTGCTACTAATGTAACTACTAACTAAAAATGTTAAATAACTAATTTTGGTCAAATTGCTACGATTTTAACTACTGCTAATGATTGAAGCATTTCTAAGGCAAGAACAATTTAAACAAACTGGGCGGTTTATAAATACTTTGGGAGCAACTTAAGGGTATTTCTTTTTTTTACAAGAGAGTGTTTTTGAGAGACTACTTTTTCATATAAAACTTAATTTTTTAGCTTGTGGACATCTCACGTTTCGTTTTCTCTGATCCACTTTTATCAACGCAGTTTTTCTATGTTCTCGCCTTTTTTAATGTTTGCTATCATGATACTGCTGTTTAATATTGTAATAGGAAACAAAAGATATAACTGAAAACTACTAAAATCGCTACTGTAAAACTTTACTTTTACGTTTATCTCAACTAGTTTGAGTTACTAAAAAATTTACTAACAATTAAAAATTGAATAACAAAGCTACGCATACCGTTTTCTGGCTTTGGTATTTTAAGTTTTTATTCTCAATGCTATTTTAAGGTGTTTTTTAAATACTAAATATTTGGTAATACATTGAATACTTCGAGATACTTTGGTTGGTTGGTTGTTGGTGTGCGTGTGTTGGGTGCAAGGTAGTGAGTGGGTGTGGTGTTGGGTGGCCAGTGGCCGTTTATGCGGAGTTATTAAGGTTGGAAGTACATTTTGAGGATGTGTTTTGGAGTAACTAACATAGATTTTCACAAATACATACATACAAACAATTGCTTACTATTTCAACGCTTCATTTTAAGCAGTACTAAAAGTGTACAAATTCGTGATGAGAAATAAAAAATAGCATTTAAAATCTGTAGTGGGCCAGATTAATTGTAGAGTTCCAAAGTTACTGTTAACAACAAACACAGGGCTACAAACATGGTCTTATTTTTGAGGTTAGGTTTTAGGTTTAGGTTTCTGTTAAACACCATTACAAGTACAGTTGACAACAGCTACATAACAACTACACACACACAAACTGTTGCTTTTTCATATACTAATGCTAAGATTTCAAACTTTTCCTTTGCAATCATTTCAAATGTTTACTTAAATTCTACAATTCTTGCGTTTCTGCGAATACTTTTGGTTCATTTGTGTTGCTTTTTGGTAGTTATAAATAGGTTTATATTTACGATATGGTTAACCGCATAACCTTCAAGATTCTTATATTTTTAATGCTTATTAAGTAGTCATTTACTGACGTTGTATGGTTGAGAGTTCTTTAACACTTATATATTGCTTGTTGTAAGATACAATTTTGGTTTGTTGAAGTACGTTTTTAATTGCGTTCATTGTTTTCAATAAAGACTTTAACTTTTGCAAGGTATTGTCAGTTGGTTTTATTGTTGTTATTATTTTATTTTTCTCAAACACATATTTTTCATTTATTTTATATTCATTTTAAGCATTTTCGGCATTTTCTAATAATGCTTTTTCGGAATTATCGTGATGGAGAGACAAAATTTAGATCATTTCTCCGTTCAAACTATTTTAATATTTTGTTTAATCGCAAACAATCTTGAAATTTAGAAGGACAATATCTTATAGATTTTTAACATGCATAAAGTTTCTTATTTATACAGAGTTTTTCTTTATCATTTTATTGGAAATTATAATGCTTTTCTTTCAATTTTAAACTAACTTTTACGAGAAGCCGAACTCAAAGTAAGCTTAAAATTCTACTAATTCAAATAATGAGCATGAAATCAAGATCCACATTACAAATTTAATTCGTAATCAAATCAATTCTGTCCCGAAATGTCGAAGGAAAATATAGATGTAGTTTTAATTTAATATGGAATGATCTTTTCTTTATTATTTCTTTAGAAATATTACTTCTGTTGTCTCTTGTACAATATTTCGCAATTTTTGGCTATATATGACTTCGTCGATGATCATATTCATCTATGAGAGCGTCTCACACGACGTAATACTGCAGATAACGAAACCTCGAAAACTTCTTTTCTGGAAATATGTAACATTGTTAGAATCTTTCGAAAACGCATTCTGTTTGGGAGAACAACCATAGTGTATGAATTCATTAGAACCATACGATCCTTTAAGCTGTTCTTTACGAGGTTTATCATGAAATCTGGCTTAATATTCTGGCTTAATCTTTTGGCTTATAAATTGTGAATATAGTGAAATATATGGATAATTTCGAAATGTTCTTCTGGGAGGAAGATTAGAAGGAGTCAGGAATCTTATTGACTACTTCGAAATTACAATTACGTTTGAAATAAAAAAAGTAATTAAACCAGTAGGCTCGAGTGAAATAATTGTGAGTTATAATTGGTGAAACATGATGAATATAGAGAATAATGTGATGAGTATAGAATCCTGCAATAATCAATGTTGCAGTTATTACATTGATAACTCGTCTGATTACTGCAATTACCACGTAAACGTAATCTAAACTTCATAGCTTGTCCACGTAATATGGTGAACAAAAGACCAACAAAAGAGGGTACTTTGGAACATCAACAAAAGTCCAACGTCATATATAGCGTCCCGATTTCGCGTTTCTATTTCAAATATTGGTACAAATTGTGTAAAAGAAATAATAAAAATAAATTAATGTATACATTTCAAATAAATGAAAAATCCAATACAGTCAATATTTGAAATCTACACACTAACTAGAGATTTATAAATGAATTTTTCTTTTTAAAATAATACGACAAATTTTAGGCAAATTCCAACTCAGCTACTACATAATCGCTTCCAATTGAAGTCTACAATATCTAAAACTATGATTACACATAAATTACGTGATTACTACCAACTAAACTAATTTGAAACACATATTTAAAGTTTTACAAATAGTTTTGCTACCAACTACAAGAAATATTATTTAGCTTCTATTCGGTTACACAAAAATACCGCACTTGTTTTATGTTTTCCAAAAAAGTGTATTTATTTCGCAATGTTTCATCAAAAAATTCAATTTCCTCTTCTATATTGTAGAGTATATATAGTATTTATAACTGTTTGTAGGGGTATATATATATGTAACCACAATATATATATATATATATGCTATACTATGCTATTAATATGCAAATACAAGACTTACGCTCTAAATAAATCACTTCCGTATATAAGTTGATAGTGTAAATTTTAAAATTTCAAGACTAAACACTAAAGTTAGTTGAAACAAACAATACTCAGAAAGTTGAGCTTACAGAGTTGACTCACGCTACAGGTAAATGCTTTATTATACGACTTACAGTAAATACAGTAAAGAAATTCAACACTTACGAATAAATGGGAAATTGAAAAATCTAAAATTTCAGTTTTTACAAGATCTCAAGTTTGGTAGAAGTTTGCATTTACTATTTTTCTTATTTCAAATGTTTTGGGAAATATAAATGCTAGGATTCAATATTTCGGGTGTATATAGTCAAAGAATTAGATACGTGTATATATATAGTGGATGTATACACTAACGTAATACATATGTATGCAAGTCAAGGAGTTAATTGTTGCTCTTACGGTCACTGTTCTGCTCTATTGTTAATATATAATGCACTTCTTACAAGTATAGTTGACATGAGTATGAGTTCCTCTACATCAACGCAAAAATATTAGAAAAAATTTGTGATCTTGAAAACGAAGGATTTCTTCTATAACTTGTAGTTCTAAAAAGTCAAGTTTAATCGTTTCAATTATACTTTTAAGTTATTTCTTAAAGAAAACACGTAGTTGTGTGTAACAACATAAACAAAAAATAATTATTGCCTCACTGAAAATTCCTCGTTGCAAAACTTGTACTCTTTCATTTTTTTACTTTATTCGAACTTAACCTCATTCGAATTTCAATTCGTTATGTAATTTCTTTTCAGTGAAATTTGCCTTTTATTCTGGTGAACAAATGAATTTAGACTTGAAGTTTGCGAAAATTATAATTTTAAAGCTTTTAGAAGTTTACAAAATGTTACAATCCAATTATTTTTCTAAGGCATTTTCATAGTGATTTAAATTTCAATAAGATCCATAACAAACTTCGGTTTAAATTTATTGAAACTTTACACTTTACATTCACTGAGAGGCTGTGAATTAACTGAAGATATGAGAAATTACTGAAAAGTTGCGAATTCACTAAAAAGCTGTGAATCTACTGAAAAGCTGTGCACGAGGCTGGCTCTCCTGTAAATTTCAGTGCCTTTTTTTAGGCTATGATGAAAATCATTCATTAGACTCAATCAAAACATTTTGTTTTCTGTACTTCTTAAAACAAGTTTTTTAAATTAGATTATTGGAATTTTAGTTGAGTTATTATTCAGCAACAAAGTTATTAAACGATTATCTGCAGCCTAAAACTATGCAAGGTTGATTTTTAATCATTACATAGAAATTTATCTGATTTTTAATCTGTTCATTATATAGAAATTCCAAAGTACTATTTAAAGAATTTTAAACAAAAATTCGCTTTTTTAAAATAAGTAGATTTTAAAACATATTCATAAAAATGTACAAAGTGTTGAAATCTTTTATAGAAAAATGCTTAAAAATGCTTTGTACACTTCTTGTAAATGCCTATAAATTCAGCTATTCAGATGTTTTATGATAACTGCAAAATTTTTCCATGCCATGAAGGGGTTTTAAAAAAATAACTATAAAGATGGAAGTCCTGTATGCATTGTGTTAAACTTTTTCTCACTGTGTTCTTGTTTTGTCTTTAAAGTGTTTCTTTTCTAACTAACTAACTTCGGTCCTATAAGTTTTACAAAATCTCTACTTTTAATGCTGTTTTTATCAACACGTTTCAGTCATATTTTAGGTTGAAGTTTTCACACAAGGTAGCAACGTTTTATTTTGGGTTCTAAATTTCTTTTTTTCGCTTTTAAATGTATTAATTGTATCTGATATGTTGGGTTTAGTATTTTAAAATCGTTTTTCGGAAAGTATGGCAAAAATAAAAGTAATAAAAAGTATTTGGCTACATTGGAAAAACAGAAAAAATAGCAGGAGTATAGCGTGATATAATGCAAAGAGAAAAACTAACGTTTATAATTTACTTCTCAGTTCGAGTTTAGTTTCGCGTAATATACGAGTTATTCTTCTCTAAGCTTGTAAAATATTCTTGCTTTAAATTTCAACATTAAACTGCAAACGTTTTCATGAATTAATTAAATTTATTAATTTTTACACACCACATACTAAACTTATATTGAGCTTAATTCATAAATATTTATATAGATCAGCGTTGAATTTTGTTCACTTAATCGTAGCTTCAATTAAATATAACGTTAGTAGCTTAATTTAGTAATTAAGTTAAGAATACATTTATAAATCTTTGAGTAAAACTATTGCTTGCTTTGCTATAAATTGGTTTTGATTTTGAAATCTTAACTTTACTATTTTACAGGTCGAAAACCTCGCGAAATAGATATTGTATTGCTTAATATATAATTTATATTAGATTTAATTTTGTTCAGAGAAAATAATTGCTTTTTGATGCCTTGATTTTTATTGATTCTGTATTTAAAATACGTAAGTACAGTCCACGTATTGCTAGAATACAGTTTGTGATGAGCTTTTGTAAGCTTTTTGCAGGCTTCCGCGTTTGTAAATGTATGAATGTGTTTAGATTTATTTTCCATCTATGGTATGACTTTTATTTAGATGGTTATTTTGTTTAAAATTAATTGACTAGTAAAGTGTAAGTATTGTTGTTTGAAAATAATATATTTTTGAATTTACTGCCTTTTAATATTAAAAGTTAAAAGCTCAGTTAGTTGAAGTTAAAAGCACAAAGCAAATAATTTTAAATATAAGCAAAGAAGTTAACCAATTAAGATTTGAATTAAACTTAGTTCCATTCTTAACTGCAAAGCTTTCAAGTTATGTAAGGTTTGAAGTTGTGAGCTTCGACCTTTTAAGTTTTTTAAAATCCAAAATTCACTGAATCCTTGAGATCTTTTTCTTCAGACGCCTGAAAGTAGGCTACAGGGAATTTATACCATAAAACTTTTGTTAAAACACTCCAAGAACTTTAAAGCTTGCGATGTGGGAGAGGCGGAACCATCTATTTATTATATAAGACTTCTAAAATACAGAAAGCAACGAACAGCTGACGCAGAATATTAAAAATAATTTTACAAGTACACGACGAAATAGTTCTTATCCTCTAAAAGGAGTTCGGATATGTTTAGGACGCTATAATTAGTATTACAGTGGATTATAGTGGTCGATACAGAAACTAAATACTAAAACGATAACTGCAACTGAGTAACAATTCTAAACTCCTTTCTTAATTTGTTTTTTCCTCAAATTCACTTGCTTTTCTTATTGTTTTTTCCGCTATCAAGGAAGACCATCGATTAAATGTTTGCTTTTCATTTTTCACTTGTTTGTTTTCTAAATAAGCAAAACTTTTATGAAATGTTCACTTCTTTAACAGTTTTTTTATAGACGTTAAACATAACGTGCAGTGTTTTTCTTTAGTTGTTTTCGTTGTAATCGTTTGCGGTACGAAGAAGTCTCGTTAGTATCATACGTTATCAGCAAAAGTTCTTGCCTACTGAAAATGTTTCAAGTTGTTCACAACTTCTGTTTGCTTTTTGGTTTAAGAGATACATATATAAGTTTGTACTTAACAATCTGTTACTACGCTAAAATTGTTGCTTCCTTTCACTTCGCTCTGATGTGCAACAACTACGGAAGTCGGCAGCAAATGCTAATGAAATGTTTTCGTGACTATTCTAGACTTTCACTAGAATCGTATAAATGATATATTTAACTATACTATACTACAATGTATAGCCTGTGTACTGGTATATATGTAAACGTTGTTGTTGTTGTGTATATATCACTCTTAATTTGAAACTTGTAGCTTTTATTCGACCTTTAAAGTTTTTTGAATTTTAAATACAAGTTATATACAGATTTCTTAACTTTTTCATTAGATTTTCGTAAATTGGAAAAATCTAAAATTTAAATATTGCTTAAATTGTTGTAACTTCTTCTTTTACTGCTACTGGTTTAAATGGTTGAAGATATCTTCTGAATACTGCTCGAATTTTGTAATTGTTTGTTAGATTGAAACACAGTTGAGCTTTATTGTCACACGATACTAGAGAGCTTTGTTGTTTTTACTTGTTTTACAGTTTATTTCCTTAGTTTATGAAGGTTTCGAATTAATTTAAGCTCTTCATGATAATTAATGAAAACTCATTATAAAAGCAACTTTTCTATACATTTACAATGTTAAATTAGAATTTATTGAAAAATATTTAACAAAGGCATTGAAATTAACAAAATGGAACATTTTTTAACAATTTAAAATAAATTATCAACAAATTTCTGTGCCGGAGTATGTTTTAGACATATTTCAGTCTACGAGTTTTCTTTCGAAACTTTCTAGTTAGCAACTGATTTAAATTCAAGATAATTTTACTCAGAATCATTTTTCAAAAACTACCCAAAACATTCACGAAATATACGTAGAGAAGCGAGCTCAATGAAATATGAAAATAATACGGGTATTTTATGTGTACCATTGATTTGCTTTATAACTTATTTGAAATGATCGAATCGAAATGAAAAACGATTTACTTCTGTCATCTACTCTTATTTGTGTTTAAGTTGCTTGGAACAAAAATCTACGCATAGTCAATAAAAACATTTCACTAACTATAGTTAAACGAGCTTTCAGATTTAGTCTATAATACAAACTGATGGTGATATCTCCAAAACTAAGAAGACATGAGTACATTCGTGTGTATGTATGTGAAATAAATTTGTTGCTATATTATTGAGAAAGAACTTCATTGCTGAATATATCGTAAATATTAATAATGCAGTAAAATTTACATTTTTGTAGTTATTTACAAAACAAACAAGTTTTCAAAACCATTCATTCATTGAACGACTACGAGAAAATAGGCAAGAAAATTAAAATACGTAAAAGTAGAAAATTTCATAAGAAAACAAAGAAGCAAGTCCCCAAATTTTTTAAATAATTCCATTTTGATTTCAAAAAATTCCCATTGTAAATAAAATTATTTCACTTTTATTTCAAACTTAAAATTTTTTATTTGAACTTTAAAAATATCCAATTTCAATTCAGAAATCCCGTTTGAATTTCAGAAATATCCAATTGTACTTCAGAATTTCCATTCTAAATGTCGAACTGTCCTTCAGAAATATTCTAAAACTGTAGTTCAGAAAAGCTGTTTGAACTTCAGAAATATTCAATTACTATTTCAAAAAAATTTAACTGAACATGTGGGAAACAAAGAACACATATGAAAACATTTCTAAAGCGGCTCTTTTCATTCCCCAGATGGCTCTGCACACAACCTAAAAAAATTAAAACTTAATAAAAATATCAATTGTGCGAAAAATTATACATGTGGACACTTTTATTTTAAATTCAAGATTTTACGCTTAAATAATTTCTTAATCAAAAATTACAAACTAAAATACTTAGTTTTAGCGTTAACATGATTGTTGAAATAAATTATACTGAGATCAGCGAATTCGAGGTCTTAGCTGATGATAAGCATAAATGTTAAAAAAGCACTTACAACTTTTAAAATAAGTAATCTTCAAATGGCACAAATTGTGGAAAAGTGCTTTTTGTTTTAAATAAAGGAATGTTGATCGATTAATCTTAAATTATAAACAATTGAAACAAAATTCTTTGGTCACACTATTAAAATGAGAAACGTTAAATTAAATTATATAATTAAGATTAGTGAAATGACAAATACATAATTAAAAAATCTATATAAGCTATTAAATTACAACAACACAAGATTACACAAATTACACTAGGGGCAGTAGAGGGCTGTAGCCGCCAAATTATATTGGGGTGAAAGTAAAATGACAAAAGGGTGCATGCGAATTTGCTGTCAACAACTACTCGTACGGATGGGTTTCAATCGTCCTTCTACAACAAAATACAACAAATCTGCATCATAAGTTAGTACTAAAAATACTTACCTGCTCTTCATTTTTATTTCTATTTTACATAAATTCAGAATAGAACTCATGACAACATTTGCAAAGTAAATGAAATAAAAACGCATCGTTTGTCTTTTCTCGCTTTAATCCACTGCAGTTTCAAGTAATTTTATTTACAAATTGAATTAAAACTGTATGTATGTAGCCAAACATGCAAAATTCAACTAAAACTAGTTACAGTCTACCAACTAAACTAAGGCAAAATAATTTAAATAAAATGCTGTTTTATTAATGAGCCAAATCGATGAATGTTCGCACTACTTGTTACAAAAAATAAAAGCTAAAATTAAATCTCAATTAAAGTAATTGTATCGGTAAATATGAGTAAAACTTCACTAACTACTCAGTATTAACATTCCTACGCAATAAATACCAAAAGTTGTAATTCATCGTTAAATACGTTACGATGATGGCTGCGTTTCTGTTCAATCAGATGTTCGATGTTTACTTGCTCGACGATTTCCAATGATGTTATATAATTTAAAACTAAATACTTGTACAAATAATAAAGAAGCATAATAAACACTAATAATACTTTTTCTGCTGAATGTCATTTCGATAAAGTTCATGTTTACAATACTATTAAATACATTATAACCGATTTGTTACAAACGTGTAAACGTAATCAGAACTTGATACAAGTTAGTTAAATGTAAGTAAAATAAGGTGAAGTAATAACTACTGCGTAACAATAATACAACAAATATATTAGGTTAGTAAAACGATCGAGTAAAACGTGTTGATATCGATCTTCGGCGATATATTGATGTAGATGGATGTGAATTAGGAGGGCTTGAAGGACTTCATCGCTTTGGTCTCAAGTTAGATGTCTATATCAATTGATATTTCTCGGTGTTTGAAGTTTATTTGCATCTTGAACTAGTTTCTTCTCAAGCTGGTGTTCTAAGTTGTTGCTTTTCAGTCCAAATTTAATTCTTAATAGGCCTTATTCTTGTTTCCCTTGAGGATTGAGGATTTCAGTGAAAATATTCTTCTAATGGTGGAAACATCCAATTCTCTATAAGGTATATTATCATTTTTAACGAAAGAATTTCAAAAGTATTCACACATCATCAGAAAGTTCGGATGCCTTTTTCTAAGTTGATTTTGCCAATTTAGAAATATATCTGTAAGCATTATTAAATCTCGGAGATTTTAGAATGCTGGAAATTTCATTATTTCATACGAAAAACTTTTAAAAATGAAGAGTTGCAATACTTCTTCCTTCGTTTCTAGTACGTTTTTATGTACAGTTCAAAATTATTATATTAAATTAATTAGACGGAGAAATTCATAGGTTTTATTATGTTAAGTACAATATCTCAAAGTACTGAATTATATAGTAATAATAAAATTAAGAAATACACCACTAAATAGGTAAAAAATAATTTTCACAATTCACAAAAATACTTCAATACATTTCATTATTTCTTTTTAATACCAATGTATACAAATGCTAAATATAAGAAAGTTCATTGAAAGCATAAGAAAGAATAATAAATCGGATGAATAAACTACAAGGATAAACAGTGACAGTTTTAGTTTAGTTAAAAGTATTTGACAGCATTTTAGGATACTAAAAATGTAGTCGGTTTATCAAGACTAACGAACTAATTTAAACTACTCAAGAGGGAAGTGGGGGACAAAGACAGAAGATTTAAATCGCAACACACTAGAAATTGAGAAATACCAGGATGTGAGCGATGGGAATGTTTTGGAAAAAAGGCAAGGGATGATGAAAGATGCAGAGATGTTAATTAACCAACTCATTTATAAGCTTCAAAATACATTTGCAGTTTCCAATAATCGATAATTATCATTACAAATAACTGATTCATTAAGTTTTAGAAACTACTTTTCCCCACACATATCGTACTAAGTATTTCCTCTACTACTATTTTAATTTAATTAATAATAATTATGATAAAATATTGAAGTGGAATAAGTGTGCTTGTGTTTAAATGAGAATTCAATTAATATTTAAAGGGTGTTTCGTTTTATAGCAAGCAAATTATGGCAAGTCAGTACGATCAGAATTGCTGAGCGAAATGTTAACTCATTTTGAGATTTTATATTTTCAATTTCTTTCAGCTGAAAGTTGCAAAATTATTTGAAGTTTTCAATTATATATTTTAAATACTTCAATTATAACAGTAATAAAATCAACTATTGAAACAAAATTGTGTAAAATTAGTATTCATTATTGAAAATGGTTGAGTTTTGCGTTCTCAATTCAAAGTATTTAAAGAAATTATTTCAATGATGTTTCTCTAGTCATTTATAAATGTTAACAAAACTAGGAAAGTTCTTAAACGCATTTTGTATATTTTTTCAATCCTTTCTGAACCATTAACTTGTGGGGAATAATTAGTTCTAAAATATTATAAACAGCAGCATGCATCTTGCAAGCTGATGTTGAAAAATGATTTCAAGCACTTGTGTTTCTTGGAATTAAAGTGACAATAATTGTTTTTATAATTTTAAAATTACACATACAAATGTCAAAATTCAGCAGTTGCAGATCGCGTTCTAAATGAAAATTAGTGAACAATGTTCAACATCATTTGTTTATGTATTTTCTGTTTTTAAATTAGTTAATATTCAAGATAGAGTTATTTAACAGAATTCAAGCTAAACAATATTCAAACTTATTGTTTTCGCGCAGCAAATTCATGTTATTTTGAGTTTTCAATGTTATTTCTATTTAAATTCATATATTCTTGTTTTATTAAATTAAAAGTGTGCCATTTGTGATCTCATGAAGCAATAAAAAAGGATTATTTTCCAAATAAAAATATTGCCTTCGCTTTTGCTGTTTGCTTTCTTGTTGTTGGCATTGCTTTTGGTAATTATTGTGTATTTGAATTCCATGTAATCTTTAATTGCTTTCTTCATTGGCTTATTATTTTGTATTCGTATTAATTATAATTATTATTTTATTCAAATTTTAACGATTAATTAAACACAATCACAATCGGTGGTTTAAATTTTTGAGATTTTTTTAATATTAAATTTTAGGTTAGTTTCCTTAGTTCGCTTTAAATATTTAGCAATTTTAAAATTATTTAAAAGTTTTAAGTTCATGTTTCATGAGCTTATGTTTAGTTGAAATTCTTATTTTTTATTAATACTAATTGATAAGTTTGCAGTTATTGTTTCTCTGTAATACCATCTCTTTTTCAAATATGAATATCTTCAATACGATTTATATAAATATGCTGTGTTTTCAGTTGAATACTAAAATGAGTTAAAATAACTGGTTGAAATTCTCATTTGATGATTCAACAAAGTAAATATTCAATGAATGCGTGTTTGTATCAGAATGTGTGTTTTTGTGTAACGTATCCCGTAAGCGGTTACTTAAATCTAATAACTCTTTTCTTCTTTAAGCAATTTTCAGGACGCTTCTTATGCCGCCTGAAATGGTAGTTCGATTTTTGAAATTAAGTACCTGTTGTAGATTTTTCTGTTTAGTTTGTTAATCGCTTCCTTGCAGCCTAAGGTTCTGAATTGGCTTTCGAGTACACTAAAGCTGAATTATAATAAGAATGCTTAGAAATAATTACTTAGAATTTAGCGCAAGAAATTCTAACTCGCAATTTAGAATACATTACATACGTAGTAATCCTTGTACAATAAAACTCATCAGCTTCTTACAAATAAAAACTGCACTATTGCTGTTCTTGGAAATGAGAAGAGTGGGGCAGATACAGAAAGAGAGCATAGGGTGTAAATTTGCAAACCAAAGTCCTTCTCGGCACGCACCACCTCTCCCGCGGCAGTCCCTTTTTAAACGTACATGCCCATGCCGTACACGGAGTTCCAGTCGACTCCTTGAAAACTCGACATATCAACGTTGGCCAGCGCATAGCTGGGATATGGTGTGGCGGCCGCCTGCAGTTGGTTGTTAGCCATTAGCGCAGCTTGTTGCACGGCAGCGGCTGCCAAGGGGTGGTGACCAGCTGTGGCTCCCGGGACGCCACCATGTGCCGCATTACCTCCAGCAACCAACGCCTGCGATGCCGCCGCCTGATTGGAAGCAGCGGTCACATGCGTCTGGGCAGAGGAATGAGTCTGTTGTTGATGCTGTTGCTGTTGAACGGCAGCATGAGCTGCGACGGCGTGCGGCTGATGTTGTTGAGCAACGGCCAGCGCATTGGCGGCAGCAGCGGCACTGGCGGGAATGGGGTAGGGAGTGTATCTAAAAGAAGGCGGCAAAATTTGAAATACATATCTTATAAATGTACTGCGGCTTTGTAAAAAATTGAATTTGTGGTGCAAATTCTGTGTCGCTTACCTGACGCCGTGTAAAGTCGCTTGTGGATATGCTGTCAGTAGCTTACCATAGCCGCCACTATTCGCTGCCATTGCAGCGGCTGCTGCGGCGTTTTGTACTTGGAAAGGATTTGTATGCGACATCAAGGCAGCCTGTTGAGCGGCAGCAGCTGCTGCGGCGCCTGGCGTAGGGAATTGCAGTTGCTGTGTCTGCAAAAGGGCAAGCTGTTGGTTGACTGTGGCAGCTACACCGCCAGCGTGTGTGCGGGCACCCAGCAACTGGGCCGGTGCTGTGGGCATTGGCATGCCCAGTGTTCCCAGCATAATGCGTTTCTGCAGCAACTGAGTGGCTGCGGCCGGGGTAACAGCCTCCTTGGGTTGCGCCTTCTTACATTCGACCTTCTTGTTCTTGATGGTGTGGAAGTGTATCTCGCAGACACGATCCACGACATCCTCATTCTCGAAGGTGACGAAGCCAAAGCCGCGATGGCGCTTCGTCTGTTGGTCCATTAGCATTACGGTCTCCTCGACAATGCCGAATTGGTTGAAGTAGGCTTTCACCTCGTCTGCTGAGGTGTCCTGCGAGACGCCGCCCACAAAGATTTTCTTGGTCTTGTTGGCTTGGCGGGGTCGGTTCTTGGGAGTGGCATGCTTGGGGTCGATCTTCTTGCCATCGAGCGTGTGAATGGGTACCTGAAGCACCTTGTCGACGCTATTCGGCTCTTGGAATGTGATAAAGCCAAAACCACGAGAACGCTGGATGTAGAGATAGGCGTGCAAAAAACAACAGAGACGATTAATAACTGTTGCACTGCGATAAGGTGATGTGCGATTATAGTACCAAAACTAGTATTACGAAATAGACTGCTAAGTTTATCATCAACTAACTGCCGTGAACAACAAATTATACAATCTTATTTAAGGTACGCAAGAAAACGGAGCATAAATACGAGTAATACTTGAAATAGTAGTAAGTAAGGAGCGCACATGCTGTAATTTGCTCAATGTTTCGATATGTGTGTCAACCCTACGTTGTTACGATCTTAAAACCTCTTAAGTGGACGAAAAGGGTTGATCAACTGCTTGATTTTGCAAATACGAATATACAATATATAAAGAGTAGAGAGGCGGTACGGACGTACATATGTGTGGATTGTGTATACAGTTTACATAAAATGCTTTACATTACGCATTACTTCACTGCGGTAACATGAATAAACACGTAAACACTTGTATATAAAGTACTAAATAATCAAGAAAACGATCTAAGTGATAAATTTAGTACTGAATTCTTTAGTTGCTTGCGAACGTAAATTAAATACACTAGCTTTTGAAATTAACTAGTATTTGAATTGGCCTATTTGCAATTATTTTATACACTTCTGCAATATATTTCAAGATACGGAATTACTCTCCACTAATCACTAATTTCGTATGATATTTTGATATTTCATACATTTCCGATTTTTAAAAATTCTACTTTAGTAACGGCCACATTTAACATTTCCGAACGCTGTCGGTAATCGTAAAAGCATCAAGTGTGAATTTGGCAGTACTTACTTTCTATATAAGTACAAGAATATGCGAAAAAAGTATAATATATTACATAATTACGTACTATATATTTTACATATTTTTCTTATATTATGCAGAACAAATACAAATGAATACATTTTTTTTTACAAAATATGTTACATTATAGTTATTTTTTTAATTAAATTTTTTGTAAAGGAAGGTTTGTCTGCTGGTTATCTAAATTTCGAACAGTAACATTTTTAATTAACTCAAATCTAGAATTTGTTTAACCTACAATTCTAAAAAACTTTTCCAGTAAATGCTTCATATAATTCAGGTACTTTGTTGGGGAGTAAAGGGTTAGAGTGGAATATTAATAATTTATATCTAAAGCATCCTATAGTTATTGGTACTAGATTATAACTACTAAGACTGAGCTTATCAATAATAAATCGATTCTATATACCGACAAAAAACAGACACAAGACCCACTGAAAATTATCTCTTCCAAAAATTCCACTTGTTAAAAGTAAGCTAGTATTTTGTTCCTTGGAAATAATCTTTTCCTTTAAACGTTAATGAACCACAAGTTTCATAATTAGAATAGGGCTACATGTCTGATATTGTAAATAAGTACTAGAATATACAATACATATTAGAATTTGAAAATTCCTTTCGGGTTTGTATAACTATCTAGAAATCTGGGTGCTCAATAATTAAAATCAATAGTAGAATATTAAAAAAACGCTACAATATAGTCGTATAAGTCTGAAATATCTTACCTAAATATTGCAACAAATAACTGATAAACCTTTTTGATATAATATAATTACAAAGTTAAAAATATCTGATTGGAACTAAGTCAATTTTACTACTACATTTGAACTTAAATTTGTCGTTGGATAAAATAAAGAAAAATATTATCTACTTAATTTCTGAAAGGGTCAAAGAAAGACAATTATTGTGGGTTGTTTTTGAGACACATTCTAAGAAAATAACTACTTTTACATCTTTATTCAGAAAAAAAAACCGATACAGAAATAATGTTGATAAAATTTGTAATTTCATTTTATAATAACCGAAGACATAAAAACCCTATACGCAATTTTATTACTGTCAAGGATCCATGGTAAAACGTGGAAAGCCAAAACTAAACTCTATCTAATAAACCACTTCTACTAGAATAAAACTAAAAAACGTAGGTTACTAGATTCACAAAGGAAAACTTAAAATATCTCTTATTAAAATAATGTTAATAGTAAATAACACTTCCAGGGAAAATTTCCTTCCCTCGGAATGTCCGATAAGACTGATTATTTTTAGATTTAGATTAGTTTGAAGAAGTTTCCATTACTTCGACGACATTAATAAGCGCCATCATTCTGTCAAATTTCATTGTTTACTCTTAATCGTGAATTTGCTTGTATGTAGTTCACAAATAGAGGATCCAACGCATCCTTATTGCTATGCTAGACTCTACAGCGGACGTGTTTACAGCAACTACAAATACAATTTTAAGGAACGCAACTATTTGTGGTTTTATATCGGTCACTTTCAATTTTGCCATTACATATCTTCCAATCTAAGTCATAATGCGATAAGTGGACAAAAAGTAGTAATCAATCAAAATAAACGAGTTTTAATTAGTTAAGTATTGATGTTACAATTAGTTTTACGCTAATTTTTACAGTAGTATATGCAGTCGTATGTAAGAATTTCAACTGGTAGTATTGATAGTAGTGGGTGCCTTGTTCAGAAACAGTTTAAATACCTAAGAAGCCAATAAAAGCAAGATGTTTCTTTCCGCTGCCTGTAACCGTAGATGAGTATAATGTTCACTTTTTCGCAGCTTTCCTTTTTGCCTTCTTAATGGTGCTTCTCGGGTTGCTGCCCCTTACTGATCGCACAGATAGAGGAAGTTTTTCTGTGGTTGTTGACTTCATGTCATCGCATGAGGGGTCCGATGACCGGCCTTTTAACCAGTCCTTGTGGAAGTCCGTTTATATAATCCGAACAGCTGGTCCTTATATATACGTATTAAACCCTGCAAAATTTCTTTTGCCGCAGAGCTCAACTTCACCTCCATTCCATTTTATGATAAAAAACACAAATTTCTTTGTTGCTTAGTATATTCCTTATACTGACAGGGCTGTCTCTAGTTTTTGTTAAAATTGGAACAGTTAATATTCCCAATATAATACGAGCATAAAAATCCGAGCATCAATAATTGTGGAATAGTGGTAGCATATAGCACGAGGTAATTATCGCTCAAAAACTCTTAAAATCTATGTAAGCTACATATAAATGCCATCAAATATACAAACGAAAACAGAAACTGGTTTTCATAAGCGCTCAACAATAGAAAAACAAAAAAAATGGGATCAAAATTTGTGTCCTGGCAGAATATAGTTACTGCCCAGGATTCATTTGTATACCCTACCTTTTTGTAGTTATAAACTGTTCATGTAGTACGTGTGGAAAGGACAAAATGAAGCCGTTATGAATGCTTCACTTCTCACCACGAAACCGAAGTGGGGACCAATACATACTTTTCGCATATCCTCAACAGGATATGCGCAGGGTATGCGAATTTGGAATTTGAGCATGAGCACAGCGAGTTTGACAACACAAAAGTTTAGCCACCTGGCCTGCTCACAGGGCAAATCTTTTGGCTCACAGCAGCGTACCGTACAAAAAAAGCAACGACTGCGCAACTGTGACCGGTAGGGTTTCCTTTACATTTTATCTGGATATATAGGAGCGTGGCAATAACTACATACGAACACATACACAATAATGTCTGCTGTGTGGTACGTGGAAAGAACACACAGTCAGGATAATAAAATAGTAAGCCGGGCATACAATTTGAGCAGATGTCTTGAATGACAAGGCGCAGATGTTTTGCGTTAGGCTCGCGCTCTTTTTTTACAACTGAGTTATTCATGTATGCGCAGCGTTATTTCATTATGAATTTCTAAAGTTGAAAAGCGAGGAAAAATTTTTGCCGGAAGGAAATTTTAACAAGAATTAAATGTTTTAGTATTGTGTGTAACACTAAAAAAACATTTATTTCAATTAGGAGTTGAACTCTTGGTAGAAGAAATTACGAGGCAATCAGATTTTGTGGGATCTCAGAATCGCTTGAGACAATGGTCTAGTTTCTATATTAAGAAACCCTCAAGTATCTAATAAAGGTTGAGAATTGTGAAAATGAGAATGATTGCCTGTTGGCAATTTATTTGCACTATATTAACTTTAAGGAAAAGAGTGAGTCAATCAAGACAACTCGACACTATATATTGCAACAATATTTTCATTTATATTTTATTTATATCAGCAAAAGATTTTAAACTAAAACGCAAGGATTATCAATGTTGTAAAATGGAGGACCGAGGAATTCATTCTAAGTTTCAAGTATGCTAATATGACTGGAAGAACAACAACACACAAAAGGACCTTCGAATAGTCCTTTTCCGCGATACATTCTTTTCCCAAGTAATTCAAAGAGCGCTCAGGAAAACACGTTTGCCTTCGAAATAGTAGAGAAATATTCACGAAACTTAGATGATTGAATACAGCACAGGTAGAAAATATCCTCATGAAGCAGAACATCTTCCTATTTCCATTGGGTTTAGATAAAGGGAAGCCAACAGTTATAGTCGTGCAAAGGAGTGGATTTAAGGTAACCCAAAATTATTTGAACCATTATAACAACAGGAGATCATTGTAGAACTGATAGGTCACGGAAGGCAAGAGAATTTTGCAGCTGTCTCGACAGGATTCCTTCCTGTCTGCAGTAGTTGTTGTACTGCCAAAGGAATGCGCAGAATAGCATAATATAATCGTTAATTCGTTGCATTGAATATAAGATTGCATGTAAAATGAAACTTGTAAATGTAGAGCGAGAGAGAGAGAGAGAGTATATAACTAAAAAGTCGTTGCTAAATACATAATGAAGTGCAAAGCAAAGGACAAAACTAGCTTGGCCTTACCTGTGTGACTGGATCCTTCATGATCAAAACATCTGTGACGGTGCCGAACATGTTGAAGTACTCCTTGAGCTTCTCTGAAGATGTCTGCCAGCTGAGACCGCCGACAAATAGTTTGCCAGGTGCAGGATCTGTAGTGCTGCCGCCATTAATGCTGCCATTGTTCGGTGTCGAACGTCCCGACGACGTGGACTTCGCGCCCGTTCCATTAAGGGCAGCGTTAGAACCATTTGTGGCAGCTGCAATCGAGCCGTTTAACAAGGCCAGAGTGGCTTGTGACTGCTGGCCAGCGTTTTGTTGTTGCTGCTGGGATGCAGTTTGTTGAGCTGAGCTGCTGTTGTTACCCTGCTGATGACTTTTTAGCTGCTGTGTGTGTGCAGCTACAGCTGCTGAGGTCAGTGTGCCATTCACAGCGGCAACGTTGTTGTTTATACTGGCCACCAAGGCGTTGTGCAGATCGCGGCTGTGCGGATCGATGAGCCCGGCAGCGGCGGCGGCTGCAGCGGCTGCAGCGTTATCGATGGGGTTGCTGTGTGCGTAAAAAAAAGTAGATGAGGATTCATCTTTGATGTGTTGGGTCAAAATAGAGGGCGGTAGAGTGCCAGGACGATGCTGCAACATAGCGGCTCCTTCTTTTAGATCATGCATTTCTTGTTTGATCTGAATTTTTAATGTTTGTAAGGATTTCGCGTTTTTTTAGTGTTATATCTTCGCAAGTCCTGTTTTGAGGTTAAGATTACGGATGAATCTTGGTATGCCTTTCTCGAATATTACTAAAATTACAACTTTTATTTATTGAGTGATCCTTAAAATTAATTTCCTGAACTTGCTTACATTTTACTTCTCGTTTTTTCTCTGTAAGTAAACCTTCATCAAAGCCCTTGCCTTTCTTTCTGCTGTTATTTGAATAACAAACGTAGCTTCGCTGTTGCCCGGAGAGACCCGTGGAAACTCGGGTAAGACGATTGCTTTTTGTTTTTGTAAATAAACAGTTATTGAAATTTCTACACTAGCCAACAAATCAAAGTTATCTGGTTTCTGCGCATTAACAGTTTTAATTAATTACACAATTTAATATATTATAAACGTTTAAAAAAATCGACTCCGCACTTGCGCTTCACATGTCCTTCCCAAAGGATAATAAACAGACGAATGAACATGCGCAGCAGAAAGCAATCGCAAGGGATGATGAAACTGAGTGCCTAGGGTTGATACAAACTCTTCTTAAATATGAGTGAAATGCTTCGTTTGAGTGAAATCAACGGCCAACAACAACGAGCATATATAGATGAATAAATCGTTGCGGACACTCGTACAAAAGAAAACAGGGTTGCCATATCTTCTGAAACTTGTGGGTTATGTCAGAAAACCACAGAAATGAATTTTCTTCTTTCACGCCCCAGCCATTAACATAATACCATCGAAAAGCGATATTTATAGGAAATTTTGATAATAAATCTGGCTTTGAGATCTTAATTTCGATTTCGTTAATTTTACATTGCATCTTTGTCCTAAACTTTTTTGTCAGCCTTTTTCGCATTGTAAGTTAAAGTAATAAGGGTTGGCAACTCTGACGATATTTTGAGTTAATTTTACACAACATATCCCGGCAAACAGTTTTCCCTAACACTCTCAAAAATTTTTATATATATTTTGTTGACGAAGAAGTTTATTATTATATATTTAAAATTTCTAAATTAAAAAAAGACATTTAAATTAAAGACTTTATACAGATTTATTAATGGTAATTAAATTATTTCGCAGGTTATACCAATAATAGTTATTTCTTTGGGAAGCTTCGTTATCTTGCAGACGTATAACATACGCACGGCCCTAACAAGAGATGATGTGCGGTAAGCTTTTACATCCGATTTCATGGAAAAAATACCTATTATATGACTAATATACTACATTAAATTCATATTAAAATTCGAAATTTTCGAAGTTAGTACTTTTCAAATGTTAAAACATTTTCTTTTTTTTCAGTTGGTTTAAAGGCTCAAAAATGAATTGCGAAATAGTCGAAATGGATCGCAAAAAACCGCCTAAAATACGCAAGGTAAGCAAACGCATGATTTCCACACATTTAATCTGCACAAAATCTGTTTATAGTTTCGTGTTATTAATCAAAAATACGAGACACCAGAGGGTCTGATCAGAGCATTAGAGGGACCCAAAGATAAGGATAAGAAAAAGAACAAGAGGAAAGATGAAGAAATCAAAGCTCAGGAAGAGAAAGACAAAGCAAAAGCTCAGACTAAAGAAAAGAAAGAAGAAATGAAGAGTAAGAAACAAGCTTAGTGAGGAGAAAGAAAAAGATGGACGAAAAATAGTGCAAATGTGCCGTAATATTTGAACACAAAATGCTCTGATATGCATACGTAAATATTTTCATAATAAACTTTTTGTATTCTGCTGATGCAGTAACTGAAATTCGTATGTATTTTTGGTTTTTTGCATAAAATATTTCAAAAATTAGTGCTGAAATTAAAAGCAGGAGATGTTGGGAGAAATTGCAACCACGCTATTGTGAGAAATACACTGTGTTGAGAAAATCATGTCAATAGCAATCACAACTCGTAATACGGTAGTTATTTTTCTTGCCTTTGTTAGCTACGGTTTTTTTTGATATTTTATTAAGAAAACATAATGATAAATAAGGTTTGATGAGTTGTGTGCACCCTACACTGAAAATTGCCGACCAGTTAAGTTCTTTATGCAATAAACGAACAAACTAGAACTGCTTTTTCAAAGTACTTTTTTGTCAATTGCCACCGTCTTAAGGCGTCTAAGAAGTTAACTTAGATATAACTGAGTTGTCTGACACTCGAATTTGCTAATCGCTTAAATGGTGTTTTATTTTGGTATTTCAAATTAAGTTTTACAGCATTTGTGTATCAGATTTCCGTGGCATGACAGGCACTTCAAGTCTTAGAAGAAGTGAAAGAAACGCTTCACAGTGGATCCTGCGAAGCCAAGAATACCCTCATGTAAACAAACATCCTGTCTTTCGAAGCAAAAACAGGTTATTCGAGGAGTGGAGTGAGGCAGAGTTCGATGCGGGCGAAAAGAAGTGTGCGTTGAAAACGTATTTAAATTGCTTTCAACATTTCGTACTTGATACAGTTGTATAAAAGAATTCACCAAAACCATCATGTAATTCAATATTGAAGTTTTAAGTGAGCCAAGAGTGCGGATGTTTCCGTGATGGTATGCGTTTCTATAGGTTTCTTGCTATTGAAACCCAATACTGGTGTCGACAATTTTTATTGTTGTCGCAAAGTGCGGTGAGAAGTATTTAAAGTTCTTTCTGATTGGTCTTTTGTACAAGGGGAGTTTGTGGTAACCCGGGAACTGAAAACAACAGTACTAAAATATTTTGAAGTTCCTTGATATAAACGACGGAGCCGCGTTTAGAGTGAAATTCGTTCCCAAGTATATTCGCGCGACGCATACATGCGGTAAAAACAAAAGAAACAACAACTAAGGCAAACTTTCGCCCTCACAAAATGTTTCAAATAAAATTACCTGCAATTTACCATTAATTTCATCTGATGATTTAGAATCGTTTACTTCCTCAAAACTTTTCTAAAAACTCTAATCTTACAAAACCTGTTTAACAAAAATCGAACACTTCATCGCTCAGACTCAATTCTGACGAGGTAAAAAAACTCATAAAACAAAATTGTCGGGGCGAAAATCAATTCCCTGAATGTCTTGTATGAAAACCTTTAGTGGTTAAATATCGTAAAGGTGAAGGTTAAGAAAGAAATTCCCCAAAGGTGTCGCGAAGGTTAGCGTTCAGTCCTGCAGTCCTGCTGTGTTGTGTTGGCTGCTTGCTGCTGATCTGAATGCTATCGTCCAACTGGGTTTTGGCTTCTCAACTGGAAATCCGACTTTCGTTCAGTTCCAGTGCGCGTGCCTGTGCTGGGCCAGATTTTGTAATGGAAACGCAGGCTACAATAAATTCTGCCCGCGCTGTAAACGCAATATTGACGAAGCATTTTCAATATTGATTTTTTCCTCCTCACTGGTTATGGCATCATATGACGTCGTTCGTTAAGTTAAAGATAATGTCATTGACGATGATAGTTGATCATCTATTTTGAGGAAATTTTGCTAGTAATAAAAAAGTAGCACTAAAGGGTATTTAAAATTTCAAAGCATACTTTTAGGCAAACTTGTTTAAATTTAATTGCTTAATTTTAGGCGGAAAATTTCATTGCTAACAATTGACACTGAAAATTTAACTGTTCCATCAGTCACCTAAAATATATGCACTGAAAATTTTATGAACGCTTAATCTAGAAAGAAATTCAGACGGTTTGTAGAAATCCGTAGTTTTAATTTCAAATTCTTACCATAATCTTTTTAACTTAATTAAAGCAAAATCATTCTTCTCACACTCCTTCCTTGTGTAAGTAAAGAATCATTAGGCTTGAAATAAATGATTTGCGTGCTGACTGACAGGCGTCATCGTTTCGTCATCGCTTTTCACGACTTTCCGACTCAGTGACCCAGTTAAAGCGCGCCTATTAAGAATCAACTTGAGCTGACGAAAAATGTGCGTGAAATATTTTCATTTGGAATATGATATGCGACGAGAAATTGTAGAGTACTGTAGAGCAAAGTCTCAATTTTGTATCTGGAAGCGAAGACTATCGCCTAAAATTATGCAATAAAATTTTCTTGAAAATGTTTTCCAGACTATTAATTGTTATCAGGCTATTAAATGTAATTATCAGCTAGATTTCGCATTTATTTTGATTAACAAATTCGCCGCATATTTTAGTGAATGTAATTTAGAGATGTTAAGTTATTATTATTACTTATATAGCAAATCTATGAGCGAATTTCTAAAACAACTATAAAAATTACGAGCTTACCAAAGGTGTCGAGTGTGTACGGATATGAATGGAAGGTCGTGTAACTTTCCTTAATAACTATTGAAGAAATCATGATGTCCTTGCGGTGGATAACAAGAAAAGTTTACAATATGTTGTTTGTGTTTTTCGTTATGTTTATGTTGAAAAAGTCTTCAAATTATAGCCGAAGCAACAATTGTTGTTTGTCAGAATAGAGGAAAAGAAATGAGAAAAAACGTTCCGAACATTAAAGTGCTTCCGGGATCAAATTTTCTTCGTGTCTTGCAAACCAAAAAATAACATAAACACGTTGCCAAATTCACTAGGGGAAATAAAAATAAAGACAAAAATGGTATAAAAATGAGATACCCTTTTAATGGCACAAATTGAATTTTCTGCTGCAATATGCTAGGCAAGGATAGCAAAAAATACAAGGAAAAGCAGGCGGTGGTTGGTACAAACATGCGCACTTATTCACACATACAGAAACCAAGTTTGCGCCTACCCGGCGGAAACAGAAATCGAAGAAAATCTTTAAAAAGTTTGTCCTTTTCAATGCTGAAAATATCCAACTGTTTACTAATAAAAAACCGCTTAATTTTTGATTCGGTAAGTGAAACTACAAGTGACGTATTTTACCAAATTAGTAGTTTTAGCCAAATAATTGAAAAAATTACAACATCACAAAATCACAATTTCGCGGTGATTTTCGTGGTAATTTTCCAAAGTGTAATATCAGATAATATTGTATTAGATATAATATAATATTGATCTGATATGATTTTAATGACGTTTTTCTTAGAATAGAATTAACAAGGATTGAAATTAAATGGACTTAATATGAAATTATTCGAAATTGCACTTCTTGATTTTGCAAATGGATCCAAAATACTGTCCTAAATTTATCATCTGCTTTGCAAAAACAGATTTGCTTTCATCTTTTTCCAACCTTTTTATTACTCCGACTCGCTCTTTCTCGCACTCCCACTTCCTCTCGCTCTCCCTCTCACTCTCTTTCTTTCAGCTTCTCTTTATCTCTTTCATTTCGTCTTTTCATTATTTTTTCAATATATTCGTTCATCATCCTAGTTTAGAATAAAATTTTTTATTATTTAAACGGTTCAAGGGACAACGTAAAGCTAACTGAAAGCCACACCCTCTTCTCATCCCACCCACATACGCATACTCACGTTTCCTTCCTTTTCTCTCTTTCTCTCTCTCTCGCTCTCTATCTCTCACTCTCTCTCTCCGTTAAATAACAATTTATTATTTTTTGGGTTCATTACTGCGAAAAGGAGACAATAAAATAAAATTTTAAAAAAATCGACGTTACTGGAAGCTTTCAAGCTTGTAAGGGCTAAAATCTGAATAAAATGAAACTAAACAGGTTTAAAATTTATTCTCAGCATGGAAAAATGAGCGATTTTTAGTTAAAACACAAATCGTATGTAAAGGTGAAAATAACATGAAGTAAAGTTTGAAATTAAATACAAAATACAAAAAAATATACATATTAAGCTCCAGAGAAAAATTTCACCCCTAATCAAGCGAGCAAAGGGATGCAAAACTTAAGGCGAGAGTGTGCTGGAAAGGCAAAAATTATGAGAGGGAATTAAGTTTTCCCACGAAATTTCCAACATTTTGAGAGAGAAAATTTTTACCAGTGCTTAATGAAACCTCAACCTATGAGTACATCGGAGAGAAGAGAGAGAGAGAGAGCAAGAGATCCAGAGGGATTCTTAACGCCCTCTTGAATTATTAATGGCAACCACTTTCCACACTGGAAAAATAACACGAGCTCGCTCGCAGTCGTTGAAGTCCCCTGAAAACTACCCTCGCACGACGCACTTTCATCGGACTTGGAATCAGTCAAGTTTGAGAATTCGTACGTGTCACTTATTGCCGAAACGGCTTGTCTCGGACCGGATAACAACAGAAAAGAAATTCACTTTATTAACAGTAGATAGCGGTTTTTGTATCTACTGGATAAAAAAGAAATAATTAAGAAAGTCTTAGTTGGGATAAAATATGACGTTTGTAAAAGCGAAAAGTGAGAAATATTAAGAAATATAGGAAAATCTTTCTCGACAACGAGAAAAGAAGAAAGGAAGGAAGGAAGGAAGGAGCAGAAAATCGATTGCCAGTGATATTGTCCTGTCACAGCAGTACTGGTTTCGATAGTTACTGCTGTACCGGGACATTAACATTGCTTTTCGAAAACGGCACTCGAAGCAAATCATCGCCATGCCATCGCCTCGCCTGGATTAAACTTCACGGTAGAGATATTTTGCTGTATAAGCAGCAAAAAAGTCTAAAACGGATCATGAAAAACTTGTATACACAGCATGGATTTGTGAAACTTTCCGGTATACGGCACGAAAGCAGGAAAAATCAATTTTCCATTTGCTGTTTTCTATTTTAAACGCTTTTTGCACTCACATTTTAAATGAAGCACCATCAACGCGCGCCCCACTCGTTGCTAAATAAGGGATAAAAAGGATGCTTTTGTTCATTGAGAGGCATCATTTCAGCAGCGCTGAAAAGAGATGCACTCTGTACACAGAGTGTGTGTGTGACGTAATAAGCTTGCGAGCACAGCGGAACGTTCTGGAAGTGAAACATGCTAATAAATTCTTTAGCAGCGTGTGGAAAAAATGTAGAGTTTAAATACGAATCACTAATTCGGAGCACTAAAACAAGTTTAAAATGAATTCGTATTTTAGGATCCTTTTTTTTCATAATCAATAATTTTTTGGATTATTTTTTTCTCCTTTTTATTTTCCGCCGTTGTAAAAGTTTGTATCTGGAAAGGAACCTCCGTTCCGTTGATTAAATTAATAAAATAATTGATATTCGACAGAAGTTCTATTTTTCATTGTGTTCCACTGAAAAGGTCAAACGATTTTGACCGATTTTTCCATACAGCTTTTGTGTTTAATTTTCTATATCTTTCTAGTGAAAATATATTTTCATGAAATGAGAAAATATACAATTTAGTTTAAAAAAGTTTGACAAACCATCGTAAGAAAAATATTATAAATCTTGTGGATTCTTATATAAATTCCTAAAAATAAGACCGCAAAACTTCACATAATGAAGATAAATCTGATAAAATATGAAAACGAATTAATTTAACTAATTAGAAGCAAATACATGTTTAATTTTCAATACTTTTCATGATTTGGACGCTTTTTTAAAACAAATTTTTATTAATTTGACAGGGAATTTTTTAACACAAATTAGATATTAATGAAAATTAGAATTGTTTTATTGAATTAAGGAGAATTAAGAACACTGTTTCTTTCCGTTTGTTTCAGAGATAAAAAGTAATACAGAAAACTTACAGGGAAATCAAAAGATTTATATTTATACACACTATATTGATAATTTATGTGTTAGCAACATTAAAAGCAGACAAAATTTAATAAAATCCAACCTCCGTTCTTTAAATTTAAAAGCACCGTTCCACTTCCATTACGTTTCATAACCAAATTAATAATTCTAAGTACGTGTATATAAAAATGTGGTTATTTCATATTAAATATGCAAAATTTTGAAATATGAAGTGTGTTTAAAGCTTGTCTCATTTCCATTCTATTTCGAATATAGCGAGGAACAAAGCGGAAAAACGAAACAATACACATATTTGGTTCTATAAAAGATTATTAAATGTTTTAAAACGTCTTAATTTTATTTGATTTAAATTTAATTTCTTTCCTTAATCAAGTTGTGTTGTAACAATCAAATTGTTTTTGCAGTTATTTTAAAAATGTTCTTTTTTGTTAAGTTAATTTTTCCACAAAAATAAATGCTCGTCTTTCAATTCTAAACTTGTTTCACATTAAATGAAGCCTAAAATGTTGGAATTTTCAATATTTCCTTTGAAATTTCAGTTTTTGCACAATAAAACATAAAATTTATCAATCCAGCTTATTATTCTAAATTTAAAAACTCTCTAAGTAACTCGAAAAACTCGCAGCATCTCCGAAAAAATTTCGGAAAAAGTACCCATAGCCACTCCCTTTTAATTCGCTACAATATTCTGTGCGCTGCTGCTGCTGAAATACAATTCCTGGTCCTCGCTGATGTGGCCCTCTGCTCTTTGCAGCTTTATATCCCTTTCGCAGGACTCTGCGCTGCTCTCCAGGATAAAAATCAGCACGCGCGCACCACGCCGCACAGTTGAGCGGCAGCAAATCATCCCTTCCGTTGCGATGCGCCCTGCTGAGGCAACATTTCGACCATATTGCTCGGTACCAGGAACGACAATGAGAAGAATGAGAACAACAAGAACAACAACACCACCACCACCACCACCACCACCATCATCATCAAGTTCAGTATGGACGGCATCTGTTCGTTCAGCTGAATACAACCCACCCGAGCCTCTTTTCAACCCCTCAACCCACCCGCCCCTCCCCTAATCGCCCTCCTGTATTTCGAGCCGATGATGCACTCGTTCTCATCCTTCATCCATCATCGGAATACTGACTGAATCATTTTCGGACCACATCCTGAAATTGTATCTTATAGCGAGCAATTCCGTAGTAACTTAAATCGAATAATAAAATGGAAAACCAAACTAAAAGTAAAGCAATGAGTTTTAACAAACCAACAACAACAACAGCACCAACAGCGCCAACAACAACGACATTAAGAGGATTGCAGTATCCTTCTCGGCTTTTGAAGAGGATTATAACGAAAATGGAACATTTTATTGTACAATAGTTTGCTGAACTTTGATGAATTGCGTTTCAGGGGTGGAATTTTTTCTTTTTTCCCTGTCCAGGATATTCCGAGATGAGTACAATACACAGCCAGTGGTAAAACCAGTACCACCAACTCGAACAATCGTGGTAGAGAAAGAATCACTTGAGTGGGGGAACAAAGGACATCAGGATGAGGATATGCGCACGTACGTTTGTAATAATTGAAAAAAGGGCGCGTGATTTCTTTTTTCATTGCGAACAGTTCAGTTCGGAATTGATGGATTGGAAAGAAATTATGTGCTGTACTTAGAAGGGGGCACTGAATTAGGGCGACGAAAATAGCGACGACATAGTGATTCGCGTTGAAATGGAGAAAAAATGGGGTTGTTTTTGATATTCCGATTTTGTTCTGTTTGAAGTTCTTAGTATTTAAATTTGTTAGTTGAGAACGTCCATTATACATTTAAAAAATAACACACAAAATCCCACAGTATTTGAAAAATCCCACAATAAATCTTCCAGTAATTACGAAATCTCGCACAAAATCTCATGGTAATTAAAATATCTCACAGTAACTCAAAAATCTCGCATTAATTAAAAATCCCACACAAGCTTCCGTAGTATATAAAGAGTCTCACACAAATCTCACAAGAAATGTGAATAAATAAATAAGAAAACTCACACATAGTCCTACAGTAATTAAACAATCTTACACAAAATCTTACAGTAATAAGAAAATCTCACTCACAGTAATTAAAATGTCTCCCAAAAAACCTGACAGTAATTAAAGTGTTTTACAAAACCTGACAGTGATCAAAAAGTATCACACTGATTTAAAAATTTAATGAGAGTTATCTTCTTGAGCAAAACTGGCAACTATATGTAAGATATTTTTATTGAATTAAAATTGTAGGTGTGTATATATCCTGAAAAGTTGAAAAGTCTTTCGTTTTTTCTTTTTTTCTGAAGCAGATTCCAGTATAAAAGTTAAAGTAGCCGCAATGGGAGACACATTAAAACAGCAATTGGTGCAGTGACAGGGCAATAACTGCAGCAACACAACAACAAAAACTACTACTGCAATTTCAGCAAAAGGAAAAATAGAGAAAAATCCAGAAAAATAAAAAGGAAATAAATAAAATTATTATATAAAAAATTAAATAAAAAAAACTTCAAATTTGATTGTCTTGTAATTTGGCTAATTAAAAGGTGTGTCCAGCGCAGGGGAGTCAAGAGTCAAGAGTATTAAGGGAGCGACAGGAAAATCTCAAGTTTCTAAGCAAACATGCAAAGGTGAACGAACGTCAGCAAAGAGAATGGGGGAGGGAATCAGAAAGGGACGGTAAAGTAAAATGGAAGAAAATAGAACTAAATAAAATAAAATAAAATAAAATAATAGAAACGAAAACCATTCATGCAAAGCATTTTTTGCTAATATAAAAAAAGAATTAGCAATGAAAGTGAAGAATATTAATTTCAACAAATATTATGAATATTGCTAATTTTATGCTACTTGGAATTCTGACAACTGACTCTACTCATTCCAAAATTAAAGGCATATCATGAAAAAAGCAATCAAAAAAGCAATCATAATTTTCTATTTAAAACCCCCTCCTAAAAGTAGGCAATTGCGGTGAATACCTATCAATATTGGTGGGTTATATAAATACCGGTATCTATATTGGTGGGTATATATAGTCTCCCCTTTTTCTGCTTTAGTTTTAAAAACTCCCCTCCTTTGTAAAAAGCTTAAAGCTTTGTAAAAAGCTCGTGCGTTTTGTACAGTACTGAAGAAAAGGCGGATTTTGTGCGCTTTCTGCAGAAAGCTTATTAACTTGCAAACAATTGCAATAGATGGCGCTGCGCTGGCGAAGAAAACTGAGCAAAAGCTCTTCCGCAAGTAGGAAATGCAACTGAAAAGTAGGGTGTCACAGAAACCTGAAATTTATTTTTCAATATCAATTATATTAGTTAAATAATGTTTGTAATTCTATTTCGGTTTATATGTGTGTTTATGGGGAGTTAAAAATATGAAAGTCTTGGAAATTTCTGTAAGTAATATTTGGTAAATAAAATTTGAGAAATTAGAGTGGTTTGAGTACTCTTAAGTGGTTTCTAAGTGGCTTAATCTTAAAATTTGAGTATACTAGGTGGCTTGTGAGTGGCTCACTCTAGAAAATAAAGATTGACTAACACGAAAATGTAAATTTTTAAGTACGGTTTTTTGAGAAAAATATAAAATCTTAAAATATCCTAATAATTAGAAGCAGATAATTAAAAACTGAAAGATACAAAAAAAAACCTCAAAACTTACATAAAAATTAATACAAAATCAACCCCCAAAATGAGTGGCGAAGTGATTGGGGAGGGCGAGACACACATATCGACTTCCAAACACCCCCACATACATCAAAATTGCTCACTTTTACAACAAAAAGATCACTTGAACGCTGCAGGACACTCAGGTGCGCATAAATCAGCAGCAGCACTACAAGCAAAAAAAAGCGCTATAAAAGAACGCAGAATGACGTCGGCTGGCTTCATTTCGTCCTCCAGCCTGCCGAAGAGGTCGACCTGCACTCACTCGACTTAAACTCGCTGACATGAACAATTTTCTGAAGCGCGTCCCTATTTTTCCGGTAAAGAGTCTGCTGTGGCTCTTCATTTGTTTGAGTGTGTGTGTGAGGGTGTATTGTAAGAAATTTTAAGACGTACTACTCGAACTGTAAGGATATTTTCACAGGACCTCGTTCAATAAAGTAGCTGCCTCAGCCAGCTCTGTTCCCGCTCCGATTGAAAATGTTTCATGGCCAGATAAGCACGAAGTAGCGATAAAATCTGGCAAACTCAAAAGTCTATCTAAAAAAAGAGTACTCAATTGAGACAAAAGCTTCTTGAAGATTCCACTCCATACTGAGTAAAACGAGTTCGGCATAAAAAATGAAGTTCTTTGTTTGAATAATTTATGAAATAAAATCTTCCCTTAACCACAAAACTCTCGTAATAATTTTGTTTTAGAAAGAAGAAAATACAGAAAAGTGAAAACTGTGAAAAGCGATACTTAAATTTGGTTAAGTTTTTCCTTTAATTTTTTGCAAAACTTACAGGGTTGCGTAAAAAGCTGTCACAATTAACAATAAAAAAGGTAAGAAAAGTAATGGAGTAATAAAAGTATTAAAGTAATAAAATTGGTGGAGTGAAAAAAGTAGAAAACTAATAAAAGTTCCATAATATAGTTGAAAATGTAGCGCAAGAGGGAAAAGTGGAAAACGTGGCGCTGCTTTAAGTTGTTATTGGTTCGTTTATGGCAGAAAATATGGCAGTTTTTTCATTGCAATCACACAATAAATTAAGTCTTGACTTTATAGCATTCTTACATGCAAAGTCAGCTGCGTGAAGCGGCTGTTGAAGCCGAAGTACTCAAATATCTCTCTGAGCCGAAGAAGTCAGGAAGGTAGGAAGAAAGGAAGTTCGAAATCACACGAATTCAGTTTTTTTAGGTGCCAGAAATTAGCATTTAATAATTTTCTAAAAATTTCTGTTTTCTCTTTATAGACGCCCAAAGACATTTCTTCATATATTGGCTAAAAAAATCGGCTAAAAAAAATCGTATCATCCGCTATTCTCGTCTCGACTGAAGAGGACTGCCTTGATATCGATTAGCGTATCGAATTAGCGCTCAGAAATATAATTACACGAAGTATTTATAAATATTTCTATTTATATTTCGTATTGCTCACACCCTGTGGAACGTATTCAGCTCGCAGTCGGTTACCGAGAAGCTATCGGTAAAAATGCTACTGCCACAGGGTGACACCACCATCATAACTAAGAAATGTTGGAATAAACATTAACTTTTGCAATTTTAAATTAAACTTTTAAAAGAAAAGAATCTGCACTGATTTCATAATGACAACAATCGTCATCATTTTCAATCTAAACAACGTTATTCTCAATAAAGGAGGATTTATTTCTAAAATCAAGTTACGTGTATTGTTAAAAAAAATGATAATAGAAGACGGCTGGAAATTTAAATCTCGCCTTGCAGACAGTTAGCAAAATACGAGATTCTTGTCAACAACACACCTCAACTGACGCCGCATCATTTCTCTCACAGACGAACTCATGAGTGCCATTCAGACCTTCCTCACCGAATTCAGTGCATCCCTACACCGCAAGTAATTTCCTGTTATCCCTGTTTCATCATCCTACCGCGTAACTCCCCTCTCCAACTCCTACCACACCCTTCCCTCTTCTTCATCATCCCCCGCACCCCACACACTTTCATCTCGTTTAATCGGTTTTGTTGCTATGCATCTCTCACGTTGTTTGCAGTGAGTGGAATGGAGATTGATTGACAAATTTTTGCTGACAGCGCTGCGTCACAGAGCTGCAAACAATGCGTTGCATTGCGTCAGCGTACACTTAACGGTACATTTCATACCGTAAGCATGTCTGAGGGTGTCGACTAAATGATTTCTTTTCTTTTTTTTTTTTGTTTTTTGTTGTTGAATATATTGTGTGCTGTTTGCGGTTGCATAAATTTATTTGCTCTTTAGATCAACTCGTTTTTTATTGTTTTCCCAAAGATTTTTTATTTGCGCCAGCTGCGCACTTGTTGAAGGCATTTTTGCTGAGGTGGATAAAAGTCGCCTTTTATTTTGTTGTGTCGAGTTGAGTTCCATCGACCCTTGGAATGCGATAGGGAGGAGTTTTTAAATCTTGCGGTTCATGCTTTCACGGTGATTTTATTTTGCCAAACAGACTCATATTGTGGGATTAATATTTTCTTCACATTTTCCCCATTTTGTTAGAGTTTCTGTTTCGCTGCCCTATTCAGTATCAAACAAGAGATGCACGCTCACGCATTAAAGTGCAGTCAACGTTAACCTTACCACGCCAAAGCATACGCCAGAGCATCCATGGCTAGACCTCTGAAAGTTCTTTACTTTACTTGATCACTTTGTTTTTGTACTGTACATACCTGCAAGTAGAAGAAGGAAATCAAGTCAAGTAAGCAAGTCAGTGAAATGTTTAAAATATACGTATTTTAATAAAAGTCGTCGTATTTGATAATAAGAATTAAGAAGTTCTACTAAATTTCGCTAGTTGAATGTTTTTATTATCCTTACATTATCTTTTTAAATTCAAAATTTTAATATATAAAAAAAGGCGTGTTCTCTATATACGTCTTTTTATGAAAAGTGGGCGTGCCCACAAAATTAAATAAAACCTAAATAAAACCGCGAAAACTTCTAGATTAAGTAAAAACAATAAAAATAAACAAAAAATGAAATTTCCCCCAATAATAACCAAATATTTCGAATTTAGGACTTCAATTTAAAAGTTTTTGCTATCACTGTAAAATCTTTTCAGTTTTTTTTTTGTTTTATTTTTTGTTTTTTATTATTTTGCACCGAAGTTCTTTTAACCCGTGTGGTCATGCTTCCATGAGTTTTGCATAAATTGAAAAAAGTCTTAAGCAAATAAAGAAAAGGACAAACACGAGATGATTTAAAATCCACAGATTTTCTACAGTATCAGCAAACGTTTCAACGTTGGAGTGCTAAAAAGTTGTTACGAAGCCAACAACAGCAAGAAGAATAACGACACAACGTCAACATCAACACCAACACCAACAACAGCGACAATAACCACATAAATAAACAAAAAAACGTCAAAACAGAAATGCAAGAAAGCAATTTTTCTTGCGTAGTCGCGTTACTTTTTTGTCGTTCGTTACTTCTTTTTCACACTTAAAAATGTATTTATTAACTCGTTACATTTTTTATGGACGCGTTTTCTTTAAAGTTAATAAAAAAACTGTATTTTTATTTTTTTAAGTTTACACAAGAGAGAAAAAAGAAGCAGAAAAAAGCATGGAATGTGTTAAATGGCAGAAAACATTTTCGGTCATAATTTTGAAGACGTTTTTTCAGAGTTCTTCAAGAGTTTTTTCAGAATTCAGTTAGTTGTGCAGACGCGCGGCTTGATGACGGTTGCAATTTGAGAAGCAAGTGGAATTATTAGTGAAAAATTAAAAATTGAGTGGAATTTTCGTGTTTAAAAAAATGAATTCGAATTTTAAAGAATTCGTAGTGCTTGCAGGTGGGTGTAAAAAACGAAAAAAAAATCCTCCCAAGAAGTTTTTCTTAAGTGAAAAAGGAATTATAAAGAGAAACTTAAATGAAAAGCTTTTATATTTCTAGGCACCACTGTAACGAAACAATTTCTTCTGCGTTTTTTTAATTAAAATAAATTTTGTTACTATTTTGAAGTATAAATAAAATAAAATTGAAATGTAAAATTCTATTAAACAATTAAATATTTACCTTCCCCTAGCATTTTTAATAATTTCAACTGGCTACAGTGGAACAACGTGGGCAAACGAAGACACAAATCGTGCAGTCGAGTTGCTGAGTAGCAATGAAATACAACAAGAGAGCAACAGAAAATTCAAACTACCGATTTTCAAGTTCGGTGCTGACAGCAATGAAGTTGCTCATCCTGAATATGAATTATATACGAACAACAACAACAACAAAAATCTGTTTTATAAAAAATGGAATCCCGAAAAGCAAGAAATGACAAAAGAACGGCATCAGCAGCAGCAGCAAAAGGCAGTTGAGAAGTTACAATTGCAGCAACAGCAGAAGTTTCTAAATAATTTTATTAGTTTCAACAACAACAATAACTTTCTAACAAAGACGACAACAGCAACAACAGCAAAAACAACAACAACAAGATCACCGATGCCACAGCCAGGCTCATCTAAACCAACAAAAATCGTTAACATAAAATTGAGGAGGAACGACAAGTACAATAACATTTACAACAACAACAACAACAACAACAACAACACCAAGAACAACAGCAACAACAACAACACCAAGAACACAATTGTACCATCAAAATTCCGTCTAACTTTTCAAAATCCCTTCGGTCAGGTTGTGGGATTTTTCGGCGCTGATCAATCCACGTTCTTTCAAGGCTACAACATTTTCTTCAATGCCGAGCGGCACACGATTTTTCATCTTCACACCGTTTTGGCCGCCAACGCACACAATGACAGCCACGCCAGAGGTGTGTTTGATGTAGTCAGTGGCACACTGGGTGCAGCATTCGGAGTCGGAGTTCATGCGACGCGGAGCGATTTCGGTGGCATTGCGGCGCGAACGGAAGAAGTGAAACTTTATGATGCCGCCTCACTGCGGCAGTCGCACTTCAACCCCTTCAATCCCACCAGGTGAGAGACAGAGAGAGAGAGATTTCAAAATGCCCGTTATATATTACAAACTCGAAGCTCTTCTTTATCTTCCTCCCCCGCCCCGACCCATCCTGATCCTCGTCCTCGTCCCTCGTTTGTACCGTCTACAGAATTCTTATACACGGCTGGATGGGTGGCTCGCGTTCCGCCATCTACACCACCATCGTGCCGGCGTATCTGCGGCGCAACACCACGGAGGGCCGGTCATACAACATCTTCACCGTCGACTGGGGTCGCGGCGCCATAGCCGACTACATAACCGCCAGCTATCGCGTCAAGCCGGTCGGCAAGGTGCTGGCCAAATTCGTGGACTTCCTGCACCGAGAGGCGGGCGCTCGCTTCGAAGACCTGCACCTGATCGGCTTCAGCATGGGTGCGCACGTGGCTGGCATTGCCGGCAAAGCGGTGCAAACCGGACGCATTTCAATCATTTATGCACTCGACCCCGCGCTGCAACTCTTTCGCTTCGATCGCGCGGCGGAGCGCATCGACGCCAGCGATGCCGACTACGTGGAGGTGGTGCACTCGAATGCTGGTGCCTACGGCTACGACCGTCCACTGGGCCACGCGGACTTCTACGTGAATTTCGGCAACAATCAGCCGGGTTGCTTCTTCAACGAGTGCCATCACGTGCGAGCCTTCCAAGCGTTCGCCGAATCGCTGCAGGCCGGCGAGCCGCTGTACGGCGAAGGGTGCGACGAGCAGCTGTGGCAGGACTTAATTCGGAATCGACGTTGCTTGCGCGGCACCTCGCGGAATTTAACGCTAGGCGGCGATCCGGTGCAAAGCGGGCGCGAGTTGCAGCACCGACGCGGCGTCTACAACGTGATGGCGACGAACACCAAGATGTGGAGCGGCAGGTGACGTCGCGAGGGGAGGCTGCGACGAGGCTGCGAGCTGCGAGTATGAGAATTGAAATGTAGGCGAAACAAAAGCTAGAGAAATAAAACGAAAATAATGCGAGTGTAGTTTTTCGCGTAATTAAGATGTGAAGAAAAGAGCAGCGCGGCGTTGATGAACAATTAGTGTCGTTGTGTGCGAGTGCATTTGCGCTGGTGTGTGTGTGTGTGTGTTTCTGAGTATGTGTGGGTGTCCTTCTTATCTGCTTGTATGCGCTTTTTGTCATTCAGTGTTGAGTTTTTCATTGAAAAGGAAAATTAAAAATGCTGCGATGTGTAAAATTTTCTTCGTTTTTGTTTCTATTTTTTCTGCAAAAAGCTCTGCAGCTTAATAAAAGCTTGCAAGTGAAAAGTGGTGACAAAGCAAGACTTTCAAGCAACATAAACAGGCAAAATCAAGTCGAATGTCGTAGAAACTTTTGTCGTCATTTGAAATTTTTATTAACTTTTTGTAGTTTTTTATTTAAAACTCTTGCTTTTTCTTATTATTTCTTTTTATTTATTTTATGCTACGAAGACACATAAAGAAGACACGAAATAATGTTGAAAATTTCTTTTAAAATTAAGAATCCATATTGTGAAGTCAAAATATAAAAATCACAAAATTCTACTTCCGAATTCTACGTTTTTCTCCTCTTTTCTACTTTTATTTTGCCGCCCCTTTAAAAATTCCTTTTATTCCTGTATTGATGCTAGAGCTATTGTAGTTGTTGTAGTTGTTGTACAGACTTTTGGCCTACATTTGCGTTGATACGAGTCTCGAGTCTTCTGGCGGCTGCTTGTTTGTATCCAGCCAGCGTGCAGGTAGGCAGAAATTTTTCCGAAGCCCGCTTTTAGGCGCACTTTTCAATTATCTCGATTGTTTCCTTTTTTTCCTTTGCTTTTTACAGTTCCGTTACGCTTTTATTAAAACAGATTGAAAGAAGCTCCGAGTTTTCTTTTGTATTTTAGAACGAATTCTCAATTAAATTAAAAAATGAAATTTTTTTGCAAAAACGAATATTTTTTCTCACAAGCACTCGTAAATAACCAAGAAGAATTAAATGACCTTTTTAAATTATTATCAAAAAAAAAATGTATTATTATTCTAAATAAACAACACGATATCTCGTTTGAATTTACAGTTTACAGCTCATAAAAAATTACTTACAACTGCAATTAATTAAAACAACACATTTTGCTTGGAACTCTTTTTTCATTGCCTACTTCTAGGCTGCCGTTAATTTTTTCTTCGTTACTTTACTCTCTTTCCCGATACAGTTTTTTTGTGAGTGTTTTGTTTTTTCACTGTAGCAACAACAACGTAAACCACCGAAATTATGTAGACAAACTAAACAGCAGCAGCAGTTTATCAACCGGAAGTTCTCTGCCGGACATGAGGACGAGTTGTGTTTCGATGGAGGGCTGAAAGAAAGACGACGACCACGACTACGATTACAATCAAACCGACAACAACAACAACAACAAGCCGAACACGCTGGCGAATGCACTCGTCTGGTTCACTAATTGCGACCAATTGTATTTTTTGTACTGTCGTTGTTGTTGTTGCAGTTTCACATTTCTATGGCTTCATTTGTTTTTTGAGGAGAAACCAAAGAAATGACTTGAATAAAAATTACAAGAATAACAAGGGAGGGAAGAGAAATGTAGTTGAGAAAGGAGAGACAAATAAAATGAGTTGAGAAGAGGAAAGAAGAGAAGAGAATAGTAAGGAGGAGAAGAAAGGAACAACAGAAAAGAAAGGAGGAGAAGAAAGGAAAAGAAAAGAAAGGCAAAGAAAAGAGGGGACGAGAAAAGAAGTGACAGGGAAGAAAAGAAAAATAAGGAGAAGATAACGAGTAGAAAGAGAAAAGAAAAGGAAAGAGAGGAAATAAAAGAGAAGGAGAGAAAAGAGAAGGAAAGAAGAGAGGGTTGAGTTTTTAATTATTTAGTAAGTTTTTAGTTACTTGGAATTTTGATATTTTGATATTTTATTTTAGCTTGAGAATTTTAAATTTTTCCTTACGTTCCAGAAGAACATTCATGCCACACACATTCACACACACACACACACACACTCACACACGACTAACAATTCAATAACTTCACGAATCTCGTCAAAGTTTGAGCGGTCAAAGCGACAAAAAGCAGCAATAAGGAAACTCGAAACCACAGATTGATGAACCCACACACACGCAGACACACACGCAGACACACAAATGCACAAAGCAAACTGCTCGTAATACAGGGTGACCCTCAGGTCACTTAAGGCCCGCAGCAGAAGTTGCAACCTCAGTAGCAAATGAAAAAACAAGCAAAACAACCAGTAAACTGAAAATGAGGAGGAAAAACTTTGCAATCACGAATATGAAGGTGTTTGTTTGTATTTGTACATGTGTGGGTGCACACACACACACACACACACTCTCACACACTTTTCTTAGCACACAACAACTACATTTGTGTACCCTACAGATACGGAAATTCGGTCGTACGTGCAACTCCTCGGTCTACTGATGCATTTCAAAGTTTGCTTAACGCAATTTTGTTGCTACTGAAGGGAATTTTGGTGCCTTTCCAAGTAAACTATTAAGGCAACAAAGAGGAAAAAGAAAATAAGGCAACAAACACTTCACTAGAAACTGGCAGAGGAACAAAGAAAGAGAAACGAACGCTTGCACAGCCGATACGGAGTGTTTATCGTTCATAAAAATCAATCAATAAACTCAACGGCTTCTGCGACACAAAGACGCAAACAAGCGCGGAGGAGGGGAAGGAGGGTGAAGAAAGGGGAGTGGGGGCACAAGCACAGGAAGCCCTATTAGAAACTTAAACCACAAATTGGATTATCCGATTACGTTGGCTATTCTTGCCGAGAGACTGACTCGTTGCTTGTGACAGCTGACGCGACACAAACATTTGCACGCGCCGCTCTCGTTACAGGGCCGCTCGTGTTACAGGGTGCGCTTTCGAGGGTGGGGGTTGCTGGCTCACGAGACTAGATAAGTCACGTGGAGGGACGCGTGTCACGTTTTTCTTATAATTAACAATTCGATTAAGCAAAAGAATTATTAATTTACTCCAGCGAAAGTCTCTTTATAAATGCGAGACTGGAAAATCCCAGCATGCATGAGAAATCCCGCAATCTGGCAACTCGTACGAGCGTTTTGTGCGTTTGTGTTTCAAAGATTTATTCAATTATTTCATCAAGTAAACACATTTATTTTCTCAAGATTGAATTTCTTGCAACAAAAATGCAATTAAGGGCTTCAAAAGTTGAGGGCGAAGAGTAAAAGTGAAATAAAAACAGAATAATGAAAAATTCCATGCTAACAGTTTCTCGAGCCGCACACTGATTTACAAACAAACACACGCACATCCGTTATTTTGCAAATAACACACAAAAAAAACCACCAACTAAAAACAAGTTAAATGACTACAAAATAATTGATGACGTAGCACGCAATAGTTTTCACGCGTCAAGTAAGAAAAAGGTAAGAAAAAAAAAATAGCAGCAGGTGTGGCTGCAACGATACGATTCGCTCATGTATCAGTGCAAATGTGTGTGTGTGTGTGTGTGTGTGTGTGTGTGTGTAACAACTGGGAGCAAGGGTGTACATGAGTGTGGTTAGAGTGTTGGTGAGTATGTTGGTCTCATGGTGTGGTGTGAAAATTTCAATACTCTTGCTAAACGCTGAGATTTAGTAGTTGCACGAGTGTTTTTGTTGCTTTTCTAGCCTTTGTTACCGATACAACGGTAGCAGCTTACTCACCACTACCAACAAAGTAGTGATCTTCTTCCTATTTACGCTGTGTTTTGTGTGATTGTGTTTTTTTTAGTGTAAACCATGAGTCTGAGAGAGAGCGAGAGCGCGAGAGAGCCGTGTGCAGTTGCATTTGTTCTTCTTTTGTGAGTAACTGTATTTTGTGTGCAGGTGCGTTTGTAGCTGCGGTTTATAGCTCTGTGTGTGTGTGTGTGTGTAAGTGTTTGGGTTCGTGTGTGTCTGTGTGGGTGTGTGTGCGTGAGTGTTTCTAAATGTTTCTAGTTTTGCGATTGTTTTGTTTGTTTTACTGCAAAATTGAGCAATTATTTCAACAGACGAGTGATAATTAAACTGTTAATATTTACGCTGTTGTTGTTGATATTTACACACTGTTGATCTTTTCATTTTTCGGCTTGTAACTAAATGTTAATCGATTTAGATACCAGTTTTGTATTCGTTTGAATTTAGAAGTGAATTTGTAATTCAAGTGATGAATTACAATAACATTTCAACAAAATGGAGAAAAGAAAGAACGAAAAGCGTAAACACTCGCAAACGTCATCACCAGCAAGAGCAGAAAGCACATTCAGAGATGTCAGCAACAGAGGAAAGAATAAAAAGTGTTGCTTGCAACTCAGCATCAAAGAATCAACGAGCCACAACAATCACAACGAGTGCAGAATTCATGCATGAAAACAACAGAAACAAAAATCACAGTAGCGCTGAACAGTCAACAGCCATCAGCGGCAACTAATTTCACGCCTAACTTCAGCAACATTTTCAACGGCAATAAAAATTAAATTTCAAGTTAAATACGTTAAACAAAAAAAACCAAAAAAAAAAAACGAATGTAAAATTATGCGAATGCATTAATTCGACTTTTTTGTTACCCAGCAGCTTCAGCTTGTAATGCATTCAAACGTCCGCAACATAAAGAAATCATCATAAATGCATACACAGTGAATACTTAAATAAAAGACGCACGCATACATTAGCAAAGAGCGAGACTTCAAAATCAGTTCAAGGCATCACTTGCAGGCATCTCAGCAAACAGCAACCAGCAACGGGCAGAGACGAACGAAACTATTTCGTTATGCAAGCGCAACAGTGTCACTCTCAAAATTTGCAGTGCCAGGCAACTGAAAGGAAGCAACAACGTTCATGCATCCGTTTCCCGGTAGCTGCAGAAGCAGCAAAAGCAACAGCAGCAGCAGTAGCAGCAAAAACAGCAGCAGCAGCAGCAGCAGCAGTTGTTGGTTGCCATCCATCACAACCAACTACAGCTGGCTGGCGTTAATGTTGGGAAAAATCCAAATAAAAACAAAAGATTGAATGAAAAATTAAAAAAAAGACGAAATGCGCTCGCACCGAATCTTCTGTTAGCGAAAAAAGTGACTAAATGAGTTGTAAAAACGACGACGACGACGACAACAACAACAACAACAACAACAACAACAGCGACAACAACAGTGACAACGTTAAAACAACAATGAGGACTGAACAAAATTAATGGAAATACCGTCATAATCACAATTAGAATGATCATTACCAACAACACCAACAACAACAACCAGAAAGACATCATGATCATCATTATCAGCACCATCATCATCACTACCATCATCCCCACCATCATCCCCACCATCATCCCCATCATCACTCCCATCATCATAATCGCCATCAACAACAACAACAAAAATAACAACAAGAAGATCATTAACATCACCACCATCATTACCATCATCAACAACAACAACAACAATATCAACGCCATCAACATCCTCATCACAGCGAGAAATTTCTCTGTCTTTGAAGTAAGAGAACAGAAATTCAGTGCGATGAAATAAAAGGACCTCGAGGACATCATATGAGCAACAACTACACGACAACTAGCGAGACACTAAAAGACTCCGATCGCAATAACATCGGTGACCACCGTGCCTATCAGAGGCATTTTAAGAGAGATTTGATGCACCAACGAATGAAATTGTCAATTTAACTAACAGCAAAATTGTCAATTTAACTAACAGACATTTTGAAAAATTTCCAAGTAATAAACGAAGGTCGTCATTCTCAGCCTCGACTGCAAAAGCCGTTTCGACCTCGACACTCATCTAGATTTCGCAGCGAGAAAAAAGGTTTCTCAGTTTGACGAATATGACTTTCAATTCAAACAACTACGAATGTCACTTTGCGGAAAATTGTGTTCAATTTGAACAACAAACTTTGTCAACTCAACAACATAGAAAATTTATCGAAAAACATCTTCAAAACGGCGACAACTGTGGTTGCTGGCTTAAAATTCCCAACATTTTCTACAATAGCACAATTTTTACCTTTAGCAAACATTTTTCAGTACGTTTTCGGTTCGGTGCAGCAGCAACACGTTTAAAAGTTTAGTTTATATTAATTTTTTGTTGTTGTTAATGTTTCGCATTTGTAATCAACAGCAGAATGAAATGAGTGCTTCACTCTCATTCACAGGATTCTCACATGCAGCGAGGGCACCAGCTGAACAGCAGCAACCAACGACGACCACCGTTTCTGCCACGAGCCACATTTTCGAAAAGCAGGCAACAAAATTAAAATAGTGCTGCATATTTATGGGAGCGCGAGTCGAGTAGGCGCCAGTAATTAAAAATCTGCAAGAGAAACGTTGCAAGGCTGTTACAGCACAGCGGGAGAGAGAAATGAAGGGAGTGGGAGGGGGGAAAAGCGACAAAAGAGCGGGAAAGAGGAAGGCAGGGGGGTGGGGGCGAATGAAGGGAAAAGCGGGGAAACTGAAGCTTTCGTAAGGCTTTAGAAAAAATACTTGAGGGCATTTCGAGGGAAGATCTCGCCACAGAACGAAGTTCGGAATGAAATGTTGCACATTCCAGTGTGAAATTTTGAAAACGATTTTAAAAATGTTTAAAATCACTAACAACCGTTGTTAAGCCGTTAGTAACTCTTAAGCGAAATTAAAATTCCTTTGTTTATATAGGGAAAAATATAAAGAAAAGAAATTCAAGTGAAAACCGAAATTTTGTAAATAGATTTCATAATTTTCTCCTAGCACATCTAACAAATAATAAATTGTTCTATAAAAAAATATTGTGTACTCACAAATATATAGTCACACATGTAAAAAGCTCACAATTGTGAGCTCTCTACTCTCCGTATCATAAAAATGACATCTAATAACACAACAATTACACAATACGTCGCAAAATCATCTCATTTCGAGGCTTTTTTTATACTTTCTTCCACTTTTGTTTGTCACTAAATAGACAAACAGGCAGATAAACAGGCAGATAAACAGGCAGATAAACAGACAGAACTTTAGAAAAATAGACACTCAGTGCACGAAACTGACAGACACAAAGTAGATGTAAAGGAACTAAAAACCTCTCCTAGTTTTGCTGCTGTCCTTTGTTGTAGCAAATCCTTGTAAAAAAGAGCAACATAGGAAAAAAAGGCCGGGGGGGGGGAAATATAGAAAAACCAGGAAAGAATATTTCCTACAACGACAACAACAACAATAACACCAACAACTCCAACAACACCACCAACAATTACAGTAACAGCTCGTTATGTTGCAAACATAAAATTCAAAATGTGTTGTTTCTGCTGCCCCTGCTGTTGCTAGCGCTGCCATTGTTGCCACCGTGTAGCTCGCGTGCTGCTGCTGCTGCTGCTGCTGCTGCTGGCGATCATGTAGTAGCGATGTGTGTGTGTGTAACGGTGTTTTCTATTTTCTATTTTTTCCATTTTAAGCCTACATTAGAGAAAAATTTTCTAGAAGCGGCTGGAGATGAATGTGTGGAATCGTAATGAAGAAAAACAATTTTATTCGGTGTCGGAATCCACGCAAGAGACGGACAGAGGAAGCAGAAAAGTGAGCGAAAAATGTACGAGGAAATCACATAACAAAGATTTGATGATGCGATGTTTTGATGAGAGAGCAACGACCGGAAGTGCTCAGCAGGAAAAGAGCAAAAAAGGAAGAACACAAAGTGCACTTCAAGTGTTTAATAGGAAAAATAGGCAATTTCCTTTATATCCTAAATTAGGATCCCCAAAGAGAATTTAATTTTAATGTTATTATATAGAATTTTAAATTTCAAATACTAAAAAATGGAATTTATTAAACTTTTTGTGAAGTTTGAAAATTATTTACTTTTTCTCGTCTTTAAAAGTTGAAAATAATCCCATGACGAAGTGTAAGAGAGTGTGTTTGTGTGTGTGTGTGTGTGTGTGTGTGTGTATGCGTGTGTGTGTGACCATTTTGAAGTTTTCTACGAGCACACTTAAATGTTTGAAAGCTGTCTACAAAGTATAAAGTTTCCCGGACTCATGTGGGACAACACGACGCTTAATTGCGTTGGCGAACGAAGAGGTTGGAAATGCAGGCACACTTTTAGGCGGAAAGCGGAGACGGACTACTTGTTTCGATGCCATTAATGATTTCAAGCTTGCTTTGCATAAGTGTAACGATTTGTAATTTTAATTTTATCTGGGTCAGAAGAATTTCTTTCCATGCAGCAATCGTGACTTGCAACGTCTATAGCAGTTGCATTTTATATGTATGCGTGCGCCTAAAAGTATACTAAAGAGATTGGGAAAGCGAAAAATTAAAGTTTCTAAATTTAAAATTCTGTACAAACGGTTGGAAATCAATGAATTATTAGTGACTTAAATTAATGATTTAAATTAATAATTTATATATGCAACGTATATAGATGAGTTTCCAGATATTATATACGAAAATCTCTTTAATAGAACATCTCTTAATAGAAAATCCCTTAATAGAAAATCCCTTAAGTGCGCCTAGAAGTAGACTGCGTTGTGTTTTGTAGAGAATTGTGAATTCTTGTGAATCATTAGAGGCTCGTTGTGATACAGCGAGCTTTTGATTGATAATAATGACGATGAGTATGGTGGTGATAATAATGAGAGTAACGTTGATGATGATGGATTGCTTGTCAGTGTGGAATCTGTAGCTGAATGTTATTTAAGTGACATAAATACTTGTGTTTCTAGGCTTTTCGCGATAATCTGGAATAATTCTTGTAAGATTTAATACATTTGTTTCTAATATTCAATATGACTGACAATAATTTAGTTAATACTTTAGTAATTTCTGATGCCAATGAGTGTAAAAAGGATCTTTGCTGAATTTAGCGCAAATAGGACAGCTGCAGACCATCTGAATTTTAAGTGAAAAATGATCTTCTAATTGAATTCGCGCAGGCAATCGCGTAGAAGGACGAACGGAAGTAAAGAATTTTTTCTTTAGTCGCGAAAATAGTGGGGACTCTGCTTGACATACAAAAAGTGCAGCAAAAGTAGAGGAGAATTGTGAACAAAAAATTAAATACACGCGAATGCACGGAATATCAGCCTGATGAGCTTTTGTAAGCTCGACATTGCTCGACATTGTTAAATTTTTTTCTGAAGTGTTTGTAGCAGGGACAACAATAACAACAACAACAACAACAACAACAACAACGATAACAAAGTACAAAGACAGCAGCAACAACAATAGCTAAATAAACTAAAAAGTATTTCCAACTAGCGAATGAAGTCAAATAAAATGCGAGAAATAATAAACATCCAGCATTCAAAAAAAAAAGTCCTTGCACGTTTTCGCAGCTTTTCATTTCTCCAGCTCATTTTGCTTGTAATCGTAAAAAGCACCAACACAGTTGTAGCTACAACTACACGTACACACCCACAGTTGTGAACAAATGCTTTAATCCCCACATGCATTAAATTGAGAACTTTTACGGTTTCAACTGCTTTTTTTCTACCTTTCAGTTACTTTCACGTTTCTAAGCCAAGATTATTTGATTCTGCAGAATTCTAGTCTCTACTTAACCTCATTATTCCACCTCCTACTCCACTGATTTACTCTGCGTGTAAGTATTCGGTCATTTTTTTTGTTTTTCTTGTTTGCATTTGGTTTTGCTCCAGATTCATTCGTTTCCTATTCCACTGAATCTGCATGCGTGCTGATAAAATTTTTAAATTTATTATTCATGTCGTCTGCATTTGGAATGTCAAAAAGTCAGAAGAGATTTACGGCGAGAAAAACCAGTACGATAAAATTGGCTCGGTTAGGAGTTCATACGTGTGAGATTTTCAGCCTCGTTGAGAGAAAACCACTCACTGTATTTAGAAGGAAATTGAAATTTAAGGTGAAATGAAGCCAAGTCAAGTTCACGTTCAAGTTAATTCCAAGGTAATTGTAATTCAAGTCCAAGTCACGTTCAATTCACGTCCAAGTCAAGTCCGAGTCAAGTCCGAATCAAGTCCCAGTCAAGTACAAGACAAGTCAGAGTCAAATTCAAGTCAAATTCGGGTAAAGTCTAAGTCAAGTCCGAGTCGAGTCTGTGTCAAGACCGAATTAAGTCCGAATCAAGTCCGAATTTAGCCCGAGTCAAGTCCAGGTTCAGTCCGAGTACAGTCCGGGTCTAGTCCCAGTCAAGACCAAGTCAAATTCAAGTCAAATCCAGGTAAAGTCCGAGTCAAACCCGAGTCGAGTCCGATTCAAGTCCGAGTCAAGTCCAAATCAAGTCCCAGTTAAGTCCCAGACAAGTCCGAGTCAAATTCAAGTCAAATTCAGGTAAATTCCGAGTCAAGCCCAGGTCGAGTCCGAGCCAAGTTCGAATTTAGCCCGAGTTAAGTCCAGGTTCAGTCCAAGTCGAGTCTGATTCCAGTCCGGGTCTAGTCCCAGTCAAGACCAAGTAAAATCTGAGTCAAGTCCAAGTCACGTCCAAGTTAATTTCAAGTTAAGTGTAATTCAAGTTCAAGTCACGTTGAATTCACGTCCAAGTCAAGGCAGAGTCAAATCCGAATCATGTCCCAGTCAAGTCCCAGTCAAGGTCGAGTCAAGCCCGAGTCAAGTCCGTTTCAAGTCTCAGTCAAATCCGAATCAAGTCTCAGTTAAGTCCAAGTCAATTCCGAATTAAGTGCGAATCAAAACCGAGTCAAGTCCGAATCCAGTCTGAGTCGACTACGAGTCAAGTCCGACTCCAGTTCGAATAGAGTCCCAGTCAAGACCGATTCAAGTCCCAGTCAAGTGTGAGTCAAATCCAAGTCAAGTCCAAGTCAAGTCCGAGTCCAGTCAGATTCCAGTCCGAGTCCAGTCCGATTCCAGTCCGATTCCAGTCCGATTCCAGTCCGATTCCAGTCCGATTCCAGTCCGACTCCAGTGCGAGTCGAGTCCCAGTCATGCCCGAGTCAAGTCTATTCAAGTCAAATGAAGTCAAGTCATGAGAAGAACAGAAATTAATATACGTGTGTGTAAAGAGCGAAGAGTTTTTCCACGCGTTTCGGTTTCGAAATGTATTCCAGCACGGAATAGCAAGAGCGAACGGAAGGCAGAAAACAATTACAACTCTTGCGAGTTGCAACTAGCAGTAGTTACGGAAAAATCAAGTTGTATAAATCACGCCAGACTCCAGTCGGGTTTTTGTTAGTCGCTCGAAACACTTCACTTGCCGTTGCCGTTATCGCTGCTGCTGCTGCTGTTGAAGTTGTTACCTTTTTTGTCTGTCATTGTTTGCTGCAGTTTGTGGTTGAAATAGAATGCAAAAATGGATGTTGTACATTCTGCAACACTTCTGTTTTCCCGAAATAGGCAAACCAGCAACTGTAAGCTGTAAGCTGCAGCTCAGCTCTCACTCTCTTTCTCATCACGCGTCCACACACTCAAACTCACACTCACCACTCACCATCTGCCCACTACTTTGTTGTTGTTGCTGCTGCTGCTGCTGAAACCGTACGCGGGCGGGTGCGCTCAAAACAACATGAACTCAATATGCGTGCCAAAATCTCGCCATTTTAATTTTCGTTTGTAGTTGGTGTTGTTTTGCACTCACCTTTAGTGAACTTTTGCAGTTGAAAATGGAGTTGTTGTACAATTTTCTGTTTCTTTTTTCATTTGATTTAATGTTTTATTTAATGTTTAAACATGTTAATTACCAACTGGCGCATTTTATAAACGCATTTAGTAATTGACAATTGACGCATTTTATTAAGTCAGTCATGCTGTTTTTTTTACTTATTACTGGAACCGTTTTTTCTATTTTCCATGTTTTGAATTGTAACGGTAGAAATTCTCTTTGTGCGTGTGAGAAAGTTTTTTTAATGCCTCATTAAATTGTAGAACATTTCAACTGCAGCAACCACAACACCGGCCGGCAGGTGGTCGCTGAATTCATGATTTGTTGCGTGTTTCGTGAGTCGTTAAAGTTTTTCTGAACACATTTAAATTTAATGAAATCAAAATCAATTTGACTTAATTGGAAGAGTTAATTTTTAAGCAATTAATTAATAAAAGAAACTACGAGTATTAAAAATAACTTAATCGTTTCTGTAATTGTTTTGTTTTTAGCACTTCCATGACAAATTTATTGTTGTAATTATAATTATTCTCACGGTTTACGCGCGTGTGTGTTGGTGTGTGTGTGTGTGGATGTGTATGCGTGAGAGGTGTGTTACTAAACGTTAGATTAAATGGTGACAACGCTCAATTCATTTTAATTTCACTTTAGCTCGAGACACACAAACGCAAACACAGAGAAAAACATGCAGGACGACCGCATACATCGGAGCACGAAAACCACACATACACACACACACACACATCCTCTTCCTCTCGCTCACTCCCTTGCTAACTGTAACTGTACACTGTAAAAAATTCATGTTCTAACAGCACCGATCGGTGTCAGTTGGTGCTGTAAATTTACAAAATGGCGTTTATTTACTCGCTAAAATTACGATTATTTAATTTTTTTCTTTTTTCTATATTTATTCATTTACTTTACTTTACCAATAAAACTTTTTAAATCTGAAAAAACTGAAACTGACACCGCCTTTTCTAGAGTGTAAACTAATCAAAAAAGACAGCGTGAAGGCGTGAAGAAGAGCAACATGATTTTCATGACGATATAAGGATATTGGAAAAAGGAAATAAAAGCAGCACAAAATTGAGAAGCAGACATTTTCACAAAAACAACATCAGCAAGGAGAAGCGTGCTGATAATAGAAAAATGAGCGCTGATTTTAAATTGCATTAAAATTGTGGTTAATAACTCGCTACTAAACGTTGACTAAGCGTTGCAGGCGATGTAAAATGATAACGAGTGCTGCTGCTGCTGTTGTTGTTGTGAAGAAGATTGTTGTTGTGAAGGAGATGGTTGTTGTGAAGAGGATTTCTCTCTCTGACGAGTTTTCATACGAAACTTCTATGTTTGCTCTCATTATATTGATAAATATTTACGTTTACAGGAAGAACACCAACAAAAAGCTGCAACGTTTTAAGATGTTTTCTATATTTTTGTTATTTCTTAACAAACTTTAGTTTAGAATAAAACTAAATGCAATGCAAAGTTATTTGCAATTAAAAAAGGCGAGATTCGGTAGCATTCGATAGCCTTGCCATATAAGAAGCGGAGAGCCTTGTAAACTGGGGCGTCCTTAAACGGCAGCAACTGGAAACGTGCAAGATTTCCAAGTTTACGAGCGTTGAGTGCTGGCGGAGGACGATAAAGCGGAGGAGGAGGAGGAGGAGCGGCAGAGGCCTGCGGAGAGAGACTTTTGCTGTAGAAACCCACCTAAAGAGGCAGTCAAGCCAGATAAGCTGCCGGCTGCCGGTTTGCGTGCTGTTGGCTCATTAGTTTGAAATTCAATTTTTGTTGTATTTCGAGTGAATGTTGTTGATGTTCCTCTTAACTAACCCTTTAATTGGCAGCAATAAACATTTTTATTGCGAAATCAAAACCTCAGAAGGTTTTCTCGATATCTGGAAGGCTTTTAAAAGCTTCGAAAAAATCGTAAATTCCTTTTTAACCCTTTTAAACTTACAAAACAAGAACAGAAAAAGAGAAAAAAGCACAATTTTTTCTTTTAACGAAACTTAAACATAATATATTTCATTTTTATAACTTAAATTTAAGCGCGATAAAGAAGTTTTAGTATAAATGAAAGCTTACCTTGTTGTTGTAAGGCAGGCAAACGCTTTTATTGGTGTCTGAAATCTGCAATAATAGACCAGAAAAGAAAAATGTATCCGCTAATGAAGTTCAGATTTAAATAAAGTTAAAAATAGGAGTATTTACACGAAATTTATTCCTTTTGCGCTGATTTGATTACACTACTCGGAGGATTTGAAGGATTTAAAGGATATAATTTACATATGTCTGTATTTATGTACAGTTGTTGAAGTTATATAGACGATTTTTAGAAAAATAGTTGACTTAGAGGCAGGAATTCTTCTACAGCAAACGAAGAATTCAATATAAAAACAAATAAATATTAAAATTTATTCACGTAGATAATCTACAATTTTAAAAACGCAATTTTTTCAAAGAACGATTTTTGAACTAAATAGTTTTACCTTCTTTTTACTTTATAAAGGCTTTTTAAAATCACATCTAAAATTACAACAGCAGAAACTGAGATGAAAAATTAAATACAAATGTATTTTTTAAAATTAATATTAAATTCAATTTTTTTAACTGTTATTATATGTTAATTTATTATTACAAATTTAATTTATATTTAATAATAACGCAATAAAGTAAACTATTGTAAAATTTATAAAAAAACTCAGAAAAAATGCTAATTAACATATTTTTAGTATTTTTAAAGGCAAAAAAGAAAAAGTAAAACAAAAACGAAAAGTAAAAGAAAAAAACACAGACAAAAACTAGAAAAACAAAAGAAATTTAGTATTTAATTGCGATTATTTTTATTACATATCTATATACAGTGTTATACACACACACACACACACATATATACACACACACAAATAAATGGAAGTTCAAATTCGTCGTTAACGTTAAATTAAATGGGAAATTGAGTGTAATAAATTAGAAAATGCTTTTGAAATGCTTCTCAAATTAAGAATGCGCTTTGCTGCCGTAAAATATGCAATGAAAAGTGAATACTTGCGAAGTTTGCCGTAATTTATTATTATTAATTTGAAAAGCTCGAGTTTTCTATTCTATTCAAAGCAAAAAACGAATGTTTTCATTTCCATTTAGTGTAGTGAAATGTTAATTTATTTTAATGTCATTTCATGTGTGAGTTTTTGCACAAATGCGTGTAGTGGTGGACATGATGAGGGATTCGTAGCTAGAGGATTCGAGTGATTACAACAATATTAAAAGGTTTCAATTTGATTACTTTGATACAAATAAATCAGCGGCGATTATATTTCAAATACTAGATACTTTTTCTAACTTTCTGGTTATTATTAACAAAACAATTTAGGACACTACAATAATACGGGAGGGGTGATAGCAACAACAACAACAACAACAACAACAACAACAACAACAGCAGCAGCAGCAGTAAGTAATAATTTCATTTATAATGTATTATAAATCTTTTATTACTAATTACAAGGTTATATAAAATGAAAGTAAGCAATTCCGTTTTTATGCGTTTAATTAATGGAAACATTTGCGAAATGTGTGAATAATGCAACGCTTTTGTTTTTTAAATTAGTAAAATAAATATTTATAAAAAATGTTTTAAGATTTGCCTTTGTATTTACTACACGAACTGAATTAAAATAAAGCGAAGAAACGCAGGAGCGAGCTAGACGTGTTCGTAAGGATTGCATTCTCTGTCTTTAGGCTGAGAGTTTTCTCACATTTCGCTCAGAATTTTGCTACAAAACAGTCGCCTAAAACTATGCAATGGAATTGTCGTGAAAGTGTCCTTCAACTCGGCGCTCGGCGTTTCCTCTCGTTCGTTTCGTTGATTTTCGTTCATTTCGCTGATTTTCGAAACAAGTAATTTTTGTGGTTTTTCAATTGTTTTTTTAGGTTTCAGAACATCTGCTACTCGATAAAAAGCTCAAATAATATTTTCATTTGTGGTTAAGAGTAAAACGAACGAAATACAAGCGACCGTTGTTTACTTTTTAATTGAGTTTTTAATTTATTATGCATAAAGTTAAATGGGACACAGCAAAGCAAGGATGCAAGCATTTAATTAATTAGCTTTACGGTTAATATGGAAACACTGCGAATACCAAACTTATTATTACACAATTTTTACAATAGAAAAAATTATTTTTTTATACAAATGTACAATGGGGTTTTTTAATGGAATATATATATTAATTAAACAAGTAATTTGCTTAATAATTTAAAGGAATTATTTAAAGAAAATAATTGATTTCAAATGTTATGTATTACAAAAATTTAATAACGTTGCGATTTGTGTAAAAATACACGTAAATATTATAAAATAATCATAAAAAACGTGAAAAGTACACTTGGCTTCACTTCAATTTCATATTTAAATATATTAACACTAAAAAAATGTTATGAATTTTTGATCTCATGAAGGAAGTTGGAAAGATTTATCTAGATTCTCACTAAAAATTAGACAAACAAATCAATTGCAACAAAAAAACAATTTGAAAGATAACAAAAATGCAGCGGAAATAATATTCGGATACATTTTGGCAAAATGACAAAACACTGAGAATGTTTTTAATTTCCGGGATAAATGATTAAACAAATTAAATCAGATTTCCAACACAACGAGTGAGAGAGAATTTAGGAGAGAGAGAGTGTTTTCAACTACGAGAGAGAGAAGACTGAGCAAAGGAATGATAACTGAATAATAATTGAATTGAAAGAAATTTAAGTGTTTAGTGATGAGAATTCATTAAAAAATTTCTTTTCTATTCTAATCTATTAAATTAAATATTAAAAAAAGTGAAGTTGTGAGTTGCATGCTTCACAAAACAAACCCGATTTTGTACTTTTAATTCCGTCTCTCACCTGAAAAGAGAGAGAAGAAGAATTCATATTAATTTTGTTAGTTTTGCATGAGTTGAAATATCATAGAATAAACTTTGCATATCAAAAGTCCAAATTAAATTTGATTTTATAAACTCAAAAAGCAGCTTTTTTACAATAGGTTTTTTTTTATTCCCCAATTCTTATAGCGAATTTTCTTTCTATAGTTGAACATTTTTTTTTCTTCTTGTTTTTGAATGCATTCTAGCGGTTCACCTTGAACGGCGGTGCAGCATTAAAAAGAACAAAAACGGACCATCAACCATAAATAAAATCAGCCAACATCATCAAACGCAGTAATAAAAAACGAGCAGCTCACAACTTGGCTTTGAAAGCGAAATTGAAGCACAGCGTACGAGTGCAAAAGCCAAGTTAGCATGATTTCCTTTTTTTTTTGTTTGTTCGCTGCATTTACGTTCGTGTTGCATGGCAATTCATAACAATGAAATTACGATGATTAAATGCGCCAGTGTACAGTGGAGCAAAAAGTGTGTCTTTAGAAATCACACTCAAATTACAAATCGTAGAATAGACCTTTCCTGCAATCATATGTATTGTTTTTAGTACTCAGTAAAATTGTTTTAATATTACATTCAAAATTCATCATTTTAAAAATTAAATTCGTCTTTTATCAAATCGAAATCATCAATTTATAATTCAAATTCGAAATCATCAAAATATAATTCAAATTAGCCCTTTTATAATCCACATTAACTCTTTATATCAAACCAAATCCATTTCTCATCAAAATAAATTCAGCCATTATAACTCAACTTAATGCATTTTCAATAAAATGAACACGTGAAGCTGTGAAACTAGCAACTCAGTGTTGCGCCAGAGTATCACAGTATCACTGCATTAATTGACTTAATGGAAGGCGACAAAATTAAGCTGTTTATTAACGCACGAAAGCTCTCGATCGAAGTTCAAAAAGCATCCATCAACGCCAACGTTACAGTGAGCTGCCACATCACGTAACATTTTCCGCAACAGAATTAAATTCAATTATAATCACCATTTGAATGAATGATTATTAGTTTTGTTCTGTTGCATTATTTATTGAACTATTAAAATGAGGAGAGTAATAATAACAAATATAGAAACACAAAAATTTATTTGTGCAAAGAAAATAATGGAGTTGCAAATTAATTTGTAACTCTGTTGCAAAGTTATGAAAAATTCTAAGTATGCGATTGACTAGGTGGATGTGAGTAAAGTTGTATTTGTAATATATATATATATATGTATGTGTGTGTGTATGTATTATGAGTATGTATGCACGTATTATGAATAAATTCAAGTGAATAACAGACAAACTGCGTGTTTATCACGCTAATTTGTTGACAATCAATGCATATCGATTACGATTGTTCGAATTTACATTTAAAATAAACAAGAAATGAAAACTACAATATAAAAATAACCTCGCTTATAAGGAAACAAAGTTTATACAGTTAAAAGAATAGAAAAATTCACTTTAGCAATTCCTAAGAATCAATGTTAATATGATATGATATGCAATTTTAATAAAAACTTCGTTTTCTATAGTTCTTTGTTTCGAACACTTGAATTTTCCCTATTTTTACTCTTTGTAATACACATCATGTGTGAAAAGCTTTTCACAAATTCCTACAAAGCTTTCAATATACTACGAAACTGACAAATCTTAAGGGTAAATGGAATTCGAAGGGGTTGTCGGAAAATCCATTGCAAAGTGGGGAAACTTGTTTGTCTTCTGTTACCAATAACGTAGCAAAAATTCGTTTCTTCACTGTAGCAGTAGAAACTGAGAACTGAATTACAAGAAGAAAATCGAACCTTGAGAAACACAAAACTAAACTCTACTTTCAGGTTATTTCCTTCCGTTCAGGATTTCGTTGCTCTATGTCGTCTCTGTAAACGTTATCCTCGCTTGTATCACGCCTTGAAATCAAATCTTCTTTCTCTCCCACAATTTTTCTTTTTGCCATTGCTGCAGTTATTCTGCACCTCCCTTTTATCATCTCGCGTGCTTTATATTTTCTTGCATCACCCTATATAACCTCCCTATAACCTCACTAAAACCACTCTATAACCACCTCCCGATAACCTCCCTGTAACCACTAGTCGTTGTCCTCCAGTGATGTTGCGATGTTTTGTCGATGGTTATTTAAAATTAGTTTTCTTTGCCGTATCTTACGGTAAGTCATCGCTATCTTCATCAGAGCGTTCCAAATTTTATATAAGTATTTTATTCCCCTCGTACTTTATACGCCTAAACAGACGGCGTTCGGTACACGACAGGAGCAAATTGGCAAAAAGGTCAACTTAGATTTTGAAAAGATTTCGACTGAAGATTAGAAGTTCTTTTAGTTTGAAAAGTTGAAATGTTACTTTCTGTGAATGTAAAGGAAGCAGATATTGATAATTATTCGATTTTGTTTTTATTGCAGTGTTTTTTGTGAGACTTAAAATCGAATAGAATGACATATATTACACTTTTTTATTAGAAAACTTTAAAATTTAAACAACAAAAGCTTCCCAATTCTTCGCGGCTTAAAAATTTCAGTGATAATTTACTAGAAAAGCATTCTAAAACTTGTAAAATTTGATTTTCCTCATGTGATACCTGAATGTTATTTGCAGAAATGTGTTGTCATTGATCTGCTTTTCGAAAGTCAGTTTCCAAGTGTTCTGAAAGTTTGTTTATTTCAAATGCTTGCATGTAATTGAGTGGCATAGTGGAAGTTGTTTTCGCAGGATATCAAGGATTACGAGCTTTCGAAGTCATACATGTTGATGATGTGGTTTGCATTTCATTTATATTTCCACGCAAACATATAAATAAGTATTTAGTCGAGTAAGAAAATGAAACATTTATTTAATTTCGGTTTATATCTGAGGAATTTGTGCTTTGAAGATTTTTAGATGAGAAATAATGAAGGAAAATACAACCTAAGGAGTTGAAAGGATTTCTCAGATGGTAATCTTGAAAATATAAAGGAAGTTTTATTGAAAGTGTAAGCAAAGAACAAGTAAATCTTCTTAAAATCTTAATCTCCTTCTTTTTTTCACTCTTTAAAACTCAGCCATTTATATTTAAATTTGTATTGTATTTGAAAATCATGAAATACTGTACAGCATTCAGCATTAATTTGATGACTGCTTACCACATTGTTAGCCACAAGCATTAAATTTATCTACTCGTACGTGTGGAGAAGGTCAACCTCAACAGCGGCTAAAGCACTCGGTCGTTCCATACACTTGACTTCGAATGCAAATCGCTTGAAATCGTTCCAAGAAACACTTTAGCGCACGAAGAGTTTTACGCACTGACGCGCGTTAATGAAATCCGCGTCGAGTTGTAATTGTTTATTAAAAAAAAATGACATTTTTCCGGAAAGTAGATACAATACAAAACATTTACACGGAAAAGTGAGATAAAATAAAATGATCCTTAAAATTGACAATCACGAAATTCACTCCGTTTTGACAGTCACTCATTCACTCGCTCGCTCGCTCGCTCACTTGCTCACTTAACTACTCGCAATCAGTTCAGAGGCATCATCATCAGCAGATCCATCATAGCCACAGCTACAGCCAACGAACAAGAGGAAGGCGACAATAAAAGTCACTCATGCACGTAAAATCATAAAAAGGGAATGAAAAGTAGACGAACACAACCAGTTCTCCACAACCAGTTCCAGTTCATATCTGAGTTCAAGGCAATCACGTCTGTGCCAACAGCTTCCTTTTCCACCAACTTATTTTAGCGTATCTCACAGATCGCCTGTGCGACCTCATGTGTTCCTGACGGGTCCGTCTGATCTCCTTTCTCTCTCTCTCTCTCGTTCACGACTCACATGTACCTTGCGTATCCCTGCGAGTGCGAGTTTACTCGTAACTTCGGCCTTTATATTCTTATTTTGTTTTGATGTTATCTTAATTTCAGTTTTCTTTAATTTTATTATTATTGGGGTTATTTAAAGGCGTTTTATTGTTGTATCGTTACGTAAGGCAAGCAATTGTTACGCATGCGCAGATTAATTTCACGTTGACAGCGACAGCAGTTCGTTAACTCAATAAAAGCCTTCGAAAATTCGGGAGGTGATAAAAAAAAAGGTCAGCAATTTCAAGATAAATCATTGAATTTCTGTCTTACAATAATACAAATATAGTAAATTTTAAAATTGACAGTTTAAAATATCTGCTTATTTATTTAACAATCTGTAGCAATAAAGAAAGAAAAAAAAAACAACGCAAACAATAAGGAAACAATGTGAGTCGCCCCAAGTTAAATGTTTGTTGTGAAATCATTCGCATATAATGCGCTTTCTTACAAGTGTTAATGAAATATCATTATAAGCCCACACATTATACAGCACCGACTCAATTTCAATTCAATTCAGTCCAATTCGTACTCGAGAACATTCCACTGTGACAGATATGTGATGGTTACAACTTTATATACCGCCCTCGCCCGCATTTTTTCCATTGTTGTTGATGTCACTCAATTAAGCTGATTGAAATGAGTTTACTGCAATCAATTCGAGAGAAATGGATATGGAAACTTAAGAATTGTGGAATATATCGAAGCGAAGAGAAGATACTCTTACATGTTTAAGAGGCAAATACGCGCTCTAACAAGTTTTTATTAAAGGGTTAACAATACTGAACGCTAGTAATGATTATGAAATCAAAGAAGAAAGCGAAGGATCTCAGGCTTTTCTTAGTTTCAGCCGAGTCTACGTCTTAATATAAAATTATATGAATTCTACTTCAATATTCTGCTTTAGATAGCTTTTATCACCGTCCAGTTTTCAATATCTGTCTCAATCTGCCTCCATTTCGCCTTTCTCTCGATGTTCTCCAGTATTTATCTTCTGTATAATCTTGATATCTGACGTGGATTCCTTGCTTCCCATGTCGGTTGATCTTATTCACTATCCTACTTCTGTCTCATATTCTTTTTGAGCTTCTCTGAGATGGTTTTTTGGAGTTATGGTATTCTTTTACCATTGAATAGAATGGTATTATCTTTCATCTCTCTCTCCCTTGTCTTTATATCGTCCCGTGATCTTCCTTGTTTACTACAATTTATTAACGACTGTATTCTCAATTATTTTCATGCAATACTGCCTCGTTCTCGATTAGCCTGGAGGTTCGAAACCTTCTCGATTTAAGTCACTGTCTCTATCTTAATATTAATCGGCGCATATTTTTTGAAATAATGAAGCTTCTGTCTAGTCAACTCAGTGAGTTCAAATGTAATCAGCGTTAATAGCGCTGAGTTAAATAGAGAAATTCTTTGTTTGTAAAATCAACTATATGTTGCATATTTTCTTCCAGTTTTCCGTGCGTAATTCATTTAGTAATATTAAAATTCACTTATCAGGCTGATAAGAGAATCGAATAATATATAATTGAAAAATTGTGTTGGAAACGTACAAAAACTTTAAAAGTAGAGACGAGATTCGAGACTGAATACGAGACGAGAAATGAGATCGAGACGGAAATTTTTAATCGAGATGAGAATCGAGGTCATGATCAACAATATCTGAGAAAGACCTGCAATATCTGAGAAAGACATGGTGCGCACTTCTAATGTCAGCTGATTTTTGAAATAGTCTGTTAATTTTTCTCTTTTTCTGTAATTCCCCGAAAATTTTATTACACATTCCGTTTTAAAAGGAAGTGTCAATAACATTTCGTACGTGCTTTAGGTTTTAGCCAAGATTGGTTAGATTGAAACGTGGAAAATAAGTACAAAATAAATAATCACGTAGAAATTGTCAAAATAATTCAGACTCACGATGAATAAGCAGCTAAAATGCTGGGCACGTTTTTAATTTCAGTCACATTATAAACGTTTGACACCAGAGAGAGAGAAATAAATGACAAAAGTAATTAAAAACGAATAAGAGAATCTCGTTTTAAAATATTTAATAAGAAAAAATATGGAGTAACTTCAGATTTGATGACGGAAAATGCAATAAAAGATTAATGACAAACAACAAATGGCATTAATGGCAATTAGATATGGAAAAATGCAGCCAAGAAGCTGAAGCGGATTGAGCGATGAGCTGGTTAAGATTACATTAGCATTGAACGACGATGAATACAATGCAAAGTGAGTTGACCAATTAAAAGATACAGAAAATTCTTCCAAAAAAGTCCGCCAGCTGCATTTTAATTCCTTCTCAGTGACTAACAAAATTTCAGCAACGCAACATTTAAATAATAAAATACGTCTCGTACATTTAAAATCAGTTGCCGGTCGAGGTGTTCAATAACCCCGATTAGCAGAAACAATAAAAGATGAGAAGATTTCCATATAAGAAATAAATAAGGCAACAGTGAGGTATTGCAAAGGGGCGACGATGGGGATCCAGAGCCTCTCTTTCCGAAGGAATCGAAATACAGGATTATAAATGAATAATTTTAGGCTCAACTTATTTTAAACTCGGAAAAGGTCTTAAATTCCCCTCTTGCCTCAAAACCCGAGAGGTAAATACGCCACTGTGACAGTATAGAAACCTCGCCCTCATAAATCTTTCGAAATATTTTTCGCATTTGGAATTTTAAAAAATCTCGTTAAGCACTGAAAATATAAAAACCAGTTAATTATTTTTTTCCCACGAATACAAATTCTTTTTAATCTTCATTGACTACGTTTGACGAAGTCAATGATTTCAAAAAAGGTGCATAAAAACAAGTTGTTGACTAAGTTTCTTGCATCACATTTAATTTGTGATGGAATTTATTGCAAGTCTAAGTGTTTTCATGTGAAATCCTTACTTGTTAAAAAATATAATAATATAAATTTTAATTTAATACAATAGAAAATTGCAAAAATTATAACTTATCGCGATTCATGCGAGAGCAATTCATCGATGGACGATGAAGTCTGGAATAGGAAAACAAAATGTAGATTATAAAATATAAATATATAAAAAAATACTAAAAAAGAAAAATTTTTAAAAACCAATAAAGATTAAATTTGTGTAAAACTTTTAATATTCTCAAGTTTTTCATGAAAAAATACAAACATTCTTTTATCCATTAATTGTAATAACAAAACACAATATTAACGTCATTTTTAATTTATCATTATTTACTGATTGTCACAAAAGTCAATTAAATAACGTTAAGATGATTTCCACTCTATTGTAAATAAAAGCGTTAATTTGTATTGAAAGATTTAATTTAATTAACTGTAGCGATTAATTAAATGATTACATAAACTTTAACTGCTTGCAAGGAGCAAAACAAATACAGTGTCGTAAAAAGTTAATGGTTTTGGAAATTTTTAGCTTTTTTCATTATATTTAGTATTAACTGAATTTCATCAGCTGGATTTACTTGCTGGGTAAAACAGCTGCTAACCAATACAAGGACGCTGTTGACCGGTGTAAATAAATCGGAAATCATTTCTGAGAATTTCAGAAAATGCACATTAAGATGAATGTTTTTATAGTGAATTTTCGAGGCAATCTTATCTAAATTCAGAATTTTTCTCTCTCTTTTACCTATCAGAAAACTTTTTACCGCTTTTTTTTAGATGAATTGAATCCTTCATGAATTCTAGGATTGAAATCTAAGAACTTTTCAGTCCTGCTTTATTCACACATGAATTCGGTGATGAATTGTAAATGAGAAGATGGTCTGACCTTTTATAATTGAATTTAGCAATGAAATGAAAACAAAACTCAGGTTTAGCTGTTTCTTTTCTAATGAATTTGCCGACTCGAATGCATAATTCGAGGTTCGACTTCGTAGGAGCGGCATGCGTGAAAATACGAGTATAAACGAATTTCTTTTTTAAATTGAGGGATGTATTTTGACATCAGTATGAAAATTCTCTCTGTTATATTCTGTATTACATATAAATGAATATCTAACAGAAATATATGTACAGAATATATTTCAGAACTATTTATTTCATTTGCGATTACTTAACCTACTTTTTTCCATTTTTTACATTTATACAATTTTGTGCTAAAAAAGGTACTTCAGATTTTTTCCTCTCCTTTTCTGCATAAAGTACTTTTTATATTAGAGAGAATGAGAAGAATAAAAAAGAGCAAGAAACTTATATTTTATGCAAAAGTGTAAAAACATGATGGGCTTTTTTTCTTGTAGAAAACTTCTTTAAAATGAGGCCTTCAAGAGAAAATGCATTACAACAACAACAACAACAACAACAACAACAACAACAACAACAACAACAACAGCAGCAACAAGAACAAGCATTTCATTTACATGGAAAAGTTTCATTTCAGTGTGGGAAAGAAAAGTCTCCCACTTAAAGTAACAACAACACCAACAACAACATTTATAATGAAAATGTTGCTGCAAGAATAGAGAAGAAGCCAGAGTGGTAACAATAACAACAATAACAAAAGCGACAGCAACAACAACATTAACAACGAAACAATGATGTATTTCGCGGAAGGAAAACGCATTATACTTGAAACAACCACAAAAACTCATTAAAACAATGAAAACGATGAAGGCAAAATCCAAAACAAAAACAACAATAATAACAACAGGAAACAACAACAACAACAACACAACTACCATTACAGAACAAAAGCAAAAGATGTTGCGATATCGATTCCCATGTCGACTGAAGATCGACCTCATCGATCTCTAGTCTCTCCTCGAGTTCGAGAAGATATTAAAAATATTGCTATATTGAAGAACAACAATAGCCCAGCAACAACAAAATAGCCAACATATTATATATTCCATTTTATCCAAGAACAACAACAACAACAACCAACACATCCCACTATCTCGTTATGATTTAATTTGCAAGAAAATGAAGAAAAACGAGGAAATCCATTCAAAATCCCTTTTCTTCTATTCCAGTGTAAACCAGTGTTTTCTTCTTCTTCTTACCTTGTATTCTTCTTTCTCATCCGCTGTCTGAATTATGTATTCGTTCCGAGCCAACAAACTAAACATGCAACAGTCATCATCTATTTATTCACATCCAACTCTATTCTACTCTACTCGAACTCATCCATCCATTCATCCATCCATCCCGTCTATCCATCCATCCGACCATCCGTCCATCCATCCATACATCCATCCATCCATCCATCCATCCATCCGTCCATCCATCCATCATGGCATATTTCCGTTTCCGTCACTGTTACCGTTACTTGTTTCAGATATTTTTTTCAGTTATTATTTTTTTACAAGCTTGGCTAAATATTATTTTACAACAACAAGGTTCTCAAAATGAAGGGAGGAGAAACTATTTAGTGCATGTTATTTGTTGTTGTTGCTGTTGTTGTTGTCATTATGTGGAAAGCTTTCTTTCTGTGATTATTTACTTTGTAGTTGTTGTCGTTGTTGTTGCTTTGTAGGCACTATTACTGAGATTGTTGTTATCGTCGTTGTTCTCCATTAATTTTTCCCATTCTTGTTCTTCTTCTTGCAACGAGTATTTTGTAGAAATGTTGAAAAATAATTATTTTGCTACAACCAGCAATTATTTCAGCTGGAAAATAATGTCGGCTTTAGCGGGGAAAAAATTTTTGTTTTCGGTTTTTTCTCTCACAAAAAGTCTTAATTTTCTTAATGGTTTTTGTTCTCAAGCTGTGTTGTCAATTTTCCTTCTGCCGATGTTGTTATTGTTATTGTTATTGTTAAATGTGGTTGTTGTTATTGCTGCAGGTGGATAAATTTTTAGCCTAGTTTGGCTAAATGTTCAAAATTTTAAAGTAAAAAATCTAACCAAAGAAACTTGGACAGTTTTTAATATTTTGAAATTTTTTAATAAGAAACCCTTCATTTAATTAAAAAATCAAACAAAATTATGATGATTTATATTATTTATACAATATTTAGTTTCCTGGAAAATTGACTTTCTGGTAAAATTTTCGAAGTTTTTGGATTTTCAGTTCTTTCTCAGATCTCGAAAACCCTGCAATGGTAAAAACTTATACACACTCACACTTATACTCTGGTATGTGTGTGTGTGTGTGTGTGAGTGTGTGTGTGCGCGCGCGTTCAGATAACATTTCATCTTAAAAATGCAAACTTGATGTTGCAGATGCAAGTGGATGCAAGTTCATGATTCCACTTCCGCGATCAACTCGAGTTCAAATGAACTCCCTAGAAGTGCGGAAGGTGGAGAGGGGAAGGAGGAGAGAGGAAGGAGGAGCTTGAAGAAATGTTGTTGGTGGAGAGAGGAATGTGAAAACCGGGTGGATGTTTGATTGCTGGCTAGTGAGTTGCTTTCTTCAAAAAACAGAAACAAATTTAATTAAATATTTTAACATCTATTTAGAAATTGAAGTCGTTCGCCTTGCTGATGGCGATTTTTATTGTTCTTTAAATGTTTGATTTTTTTTTGTAGTAGCTGTTTTTGTACTAGTTGTTTTTGTAGTCAAAAATTGTTGTTGTAATAATTGTTGTACATCTTAAATCGGCTTCATATTCAATTGTCGTTGACGCCAGCCAATTTATGAAGTTTTTCCTTCCTTTTGTAATATTGTTGCTGTCATTGTTGTGTCCCCTTGTTGGTGTTGTTGTTGTTGTTGTTTTTGTGGTTTCCTTATTTGTTGGTGTCGTTTTTATATTTCTGCTTTCTGCTGTTGAACTCGATTGCAACCACAAATAAAATTGATTAAATATTTTATGTTGTGTGGTTGTTGCTGCAACTCAACTGAAGAGGCATAAAAGTGAAGCGCGTCTCTAGCCGACGACCAGGAAGGAGGAGGTGGAGGAGGAGAAGGTGGAGGAGGAGAAGGAGAAGGAGGAGGTAGAGGCGAAGGAGGAGGAGAAGGAGGAGGAGGTGGAGGAAGACTACAGCCAGAGATGAAATGTAATTTGTTCCATGTGTTTTTCATTTGTGGCGATTAATTAAACTGCTGCTTGAATGCATTTAAAGAATTCTTCAGTTTTCATTTCTTTATCAATTTCATAATTTCATTCCTCGAGATGAGAGAATTGAAAGAGGATTGAAGAATGCAATCTTCGAAGTAAGAACGAGTTTTCAATTATTCTTGTTCGCTATTAAAAATGTTTTAATTTGATTTCGTTTTTCGAACTCATAAAGAAATTTTTGTACACATTTCTTCATTTATATACATTTTTTTATTGATTTTTATTTTATATTAACTTATTTTTTTAAGAACTCGTACTTTTTTTGCATTTTATTCAGTTTTGCGATTTCCAACAAAATTCGGCCAGAAATTCAACAAGTGAAGCTGAAAAACTCATAAGAAGTGAAATAAATCCACACAAATTCGAAAAGCTTAACTATAAATAATGTGAAGATCCAGTGTCGCTTTTTTCTGGGTCTCTGCCACGCCTCCCCCTCCTCCCCACACCACACCCACTTTTATTGCCATATGGTTTTCCTTCCTTTCCTTCTTTTCTCTCTCGTTCGGCGCACACAGCGACGCGATTCATCACGAATTCAGTGGTTTTCAAGCATTTTATGCAAGCATCTTCTGCGCTTGTACGCTGTTTCCCTTAACCCTGTAGCGCACAAATTATAAGTTTTTTTAGTGAAGCATATTTTCGCGAATTCGATTTTGATGTAAAATTGTTTCAAAAATAACATTTTTAGAATTTCCATGTAATTTTCACAATTTCATTATAATTTTGGTTTTTTTATTGAGGTAAGAAAATAGTTAATCATTTTCTACGATACATTTTGCAAATTTCATCCTTTTTCTAGTTATTTCTTGAGAAATTTTGTAGAAAAAATGTGTTAAAATATCAATGACAATATTAATTTTAATGCGAAAACACATTTTATAGATTGTATTTGAAAAAAATTATTGAAACTGCGACGTTCTTCACGATTTCACAAAATGTGCTATAAAGGGTTAAGAGTGCGTTGCATTTTCACTACCGCTACGTTTGCCACTTGTGGTTTCCGCTTTATTTGCATGATATAATTTTTCCCCCACTAAATATCATCCGAATCTCCACATAAAATCGTGTGTAAGGAGAAAAAAATAATTAAATGTATTCCTCTCCGCCTCCCACATTTCCAATATTGGCAGGGCATTTTCAATTGTTGTCATGTTTCTTTGTTTTCACACATTTTTCTTTAATTTACACTTTCTTTTCTTTTTTCGCCGCTTTAATTTGCGAGATTTTTCTTGTTATTGAAATTTATTTGTGTGAAAATTTGCGCCTTAATTAGATTTCACAATTTTTCAGCTCTTTAAAAGCATTTTTTGTTGCAAAACAATTGTAGCAATCTCACAGCTGCTAGAATACTCCACACTCAACGCGAAAAATTAGTACGATTTTTTAACACAACTATATTAACATTTTTTCGGCGGCGTATTCAGAGTATTATTTTAATTTAAATAATTAATAATAATAGTCTACTAATAAGTCAAGCTTTTGTGTAGAGTTCCATATTTATTTTCTTTTCTGTCTTCTGCCTAAAATACGAAATTTGACCTCAATTTCTTCGAGTTTTTTCTCCAGTTTTCACTGAGTTCTTTTTTCTCATTTTTCCCCGCTCTACAATTGTCATTATTTCTTGCTAAATTGCTGTCATTTTAACAACAATTTGCTCTGCAACAGCTAATTTATTCATTCGCCGATTGCATCACCGAAACGCATTATTCTTCTTCTTCTTCTTCTTCTTCTTCTTCCATTTTCTCTCTCATTTGCTTGGCTTTTTTCTTTAACTTTTCCATTCCGGTCAACAACTTAATTGGCTTAATTTCTTCTCAACGAGAGGCTTCGGTCTGACTGTCTGTCTGGTTGATGCTACTGTCAGTCTCTTCTCTGCTTCAGCTTGAATTTATTTATATGTTTTTCTTTCTGTCCTTCTGTCTTCCTCACCATCTGTCTGTCTGGCTGTTAGTCTACGAGTATCTACGCGGTCTACCTGGCTGCATACGGGTGTTTTTACTTGATTTTTCGATCCATTTGTCTCAGCTGTGTGCCCTCTGCACTATTTTCTGTCAGTCCCACCGTCTGTCCGTCACGCGCATGTCATTCATTTGCTTTTTATCGGATTCAATTGTAAGCAATTTTAGTTTCTAAAAGCGGAAAGTGAAAGTTTCTCTCTGTTTTTGTCTTCTCACTTGTTAGCTGATTTGGCAAAACTCTGAAGTCAGAGCATCGACATTTGGTAACAATATCGTCGTATCTCTTGCTGGAGTCCTCTTGCCACTTCTTTCCATACACGATGGCCAGTCGAGTGCTATGAACTCGTAGGAAAACAATTTTTTCCTAGCAATTTCCTCGCTTTTTCCGTCGAGAGTCGTTCGTTGGATGTGAAAACGATGAAAACGATGAAAACGATTCCTTGCTGATTTTATTTTCTCTTTAATTTTGTTTTGTAACTTTTATGCGAGTCTTAATTTGTGAAAAAAACGTTCATTGAAAATCGTTTTTCATGATTCCTTTCCCTTCTTCTTCTTCTCCTCCTACGCTTATCGTCTCTTTTCCGCGCTTCGTCCTCGCTTTGCCTAGCAGCTTCAAACAGCTTCTGGCAAAGTTTTCCGTTCGCTGATTGCTGATGCTGCAGCCGAAACAACTTTTTCACTGCAAATGCAGATGCAATTTTTCCAGGCTTGATACTCGTGTCTCGTTGAAGTTGGCGCAAATTTTCGCGTTTTGTAGGAGTTTTTCCTTGTGAAGTTTAAGTTTTTCATGCAACAATTTGTTTTATTCTCAGATAACATCGTTTAAATTTATTCCTGCTTTTTCGGCCATCACTGCTACGTTCGCAAGCCGCTTCAATGAGGCATTCATCGAATTTATGCTTGAATGCAACTTGTTTTACACATCAGTTGGACTTGCATAAATTTACCATTCAGCACACAAAACATTAACGATGAAATGTGTCACTTTTTTCCGGTTCGAATGCTTTTTTGCATTAATATATTTAAATTTATTTAAAATCTCAGCAGTTTCATTTAATGATTTATTTTACTTTTATTCTATTTCTATTATGAGAAATTTTATTTATTGTTGTTCATTGTAATTGTTGTTGTTACTGTAGTTTTTGTTGTTGTTGGTGGTGGTGTTGTTGTTGTGTTATTGTTGTTGTTGTTGCTGACATACATTAATTTCGTCAATAGCAAACGCGCGCGAAACAAAACCAAACCAAATCAAGACCGCCAGCATTTTTGGCTTAAATTCAAACGCGTTACATTCTGACGGCTAAAATCGAAAAAGCTAAAATAAAAAATCCAATAAAATAAAAGTCTAATAAAATCTTGCCTTTCACAGAAAATTTGAACTATTAAATGCAAGGAAGTGTTGAAAATTTGAATAAAAAAACATTCTTCCCTGAAATAACTAAAACTTTGGCAGAAATTAGATTGAGAGCGAATGATAAATTGGCAAGGCGCACCAGCAACAACAACAACAACAACAGCACCAACACCAACAACAGCAACAACAACAACAACGCCGCTGGCTAACTAGCCACCTGTTTATTTTGTTAAAATTTCGTGTTTCTCTTGAATTTCGTTGCCTTTTAATTTTAGAATTTTTGTTAGGAAAAAATAAAAAAAATTTAAAACGGTGTTTAATATTAAGGTTCACAACTGTTATTGTTCAGTGTAACAAAACAACAACAACAAGTTATAAAAAAAGCCGGCTCAACTTTCGAGAGAGAGAACAAAAACTAAAAACTCATGTTGTGAATTCAGGCTGCTCATCCCAGTTTTTCACGAATGCGTTTGACATTCGCAGGTCATTCGTTGGCGTCGGAGACGATTGACAGCTTAACCAGTGTTGCCATTGAAATATTTTTTGTACAATTCAATTCTTTGTACAATAACAATTTAATTTCTTAGCTTAAGTAGCGATTTTCTTATTTCAAATTTAATTTTCTTTACAATCTTTTAATCACTTCTAATTTAACAGATTATATAAATAAGATCCTCAAAATATTTTATCTTCCTTAGATTATACAATTTTCTAATACTGAAATCAGCTTATTTGTATCTTTGCATCTAATGAATACAGCTTTAGGATTTTAACAAATTTTGCAAGCGAAATTTACGTGTTCCACTGCGATTTCTTTTGGCGAAACGAATCGCGCTGCTAAATCAAGTTATAAATCAGTGTTGCCACTGCGATGCGCAATGACGGCCCCAAAACGCTGCACGGTTGCAGAGCAATGAAGGAAAAAGTGGCACGCAGACAATTCAAGCAGGATTGCCAATACAAGCGGTTTGTAATGTGAATACGTATGAGTCTCCAGTGGCAGGGGTATGAGAGAGAGAAAAAGAGAGAGAAAAAGAGAAAGAGAGAGAGAGAGAGGGGAAGAGTGAAGGAGAGAAAATAGTGGGAAAGATAGGGCAAATAAGTCTTTAAAAAGAGAACAAGGCTGTGAAAAACAAACAACCGTGCAGAGGATTTACACTGTGGTTGCGTAACTGAGGGCCGAGAGGAACCGAAGAGGAAGTAGAACGGGTCGCGACTGCTACTTCTGGACAAAATGGCACTAAAAACTGCATGTTTTTGAGAGAATTTGCCAGAATTTTGGCCTCTGTGACTGCAATAAAAAGTATTTTTCGACGGCATCGCGATAATAAAGTCACTGAAGTCCTGAGTGGCGCTTTTATTCTTCTGGTTCACTCTTTCCTTTTACCCTTATGATTTTAAGCACTCCTGCTCTCTTTCTCTCTCCTTCCCTCTATTTGCTCTCTTTTTCACAGTTTTGTGCGCTCACCCCGAGTGACCATTTGTCATCAGTGTATGAAACCGCAGCTGATTTCGTGTTCTTTGTTTACTTAGTTTTTATGACTTGAAAAAATATCCAGCTTGATATTTTATAGAGTCCTAAAGCTGAATTTGTATTTCGAAAGGAAATAGCGTACGTTGATTGCTGCTGTTGAAATCATAGAGTAGCAAAACCAATTGAATTGAAGCATTAAACACGTTATCTGCGGATTTTTCACCCCTTTTTCCTCAGTGTAGTTAATCTCTCGCGGTTCAACTCGTTATTTACTTGACAGCTGGCTGCGTGGCGGCCACCAGGGCAGTGGCGACGACTACTTTACTTTGACAGCTGTCAATGTCAGAAGCTATTTACTTGCAAAGTTCCCGCACTCTGTGGGCAGCAGAAACCACTTTATGACTTCATTAAAACTCAAGTAACTCTACGTATGCACGCTAGATTTTGGTCAACCCAACACTCAACTCTGATGGCGGCAAAATTGTGCGAAGTAACGCCATAGCGTTGCTCTACTTAACCCACACTATTTTCGCAGTGACCAGCTTAACCCTTAAGTGGAATAATGGTGGGTCTGCGGAACCAGTCAGGGAAATCAAACAATTTCATTGAAATATTTTATAGTTTTTATCAATTTATCAGTTAAAGATTTAAAAGAATGGATAAACGGCTGACTGACTGACTGGCTGGCTGACTGACTGACTGGCTGGCTGACTGACTGGCTGGCTGACTGACCAACTGGCTGACTAACTGATTGACTAGCTGGCTGACTAACATGTAAAGACGTTAATCACTCGGATCGTTTTTGTGTTTATAATGAACTTCTGTTATTCGTTTCTTTAATTTGTTATAGTAGCGCGTATGTAAATTTGTAGAAAACATAATTAAAATCAGTTGTAGCGCTATAACGAAAGCAACAATAATAACAACATAAGCAAAGAATAAAAACTCAGATCAGCTTCCTTAGCTAATCGAAATTCTGCGTCCCTTAAAGGTCAATTTAAATATAAACCATTAAAACCCAAAAACCAATTGATATTTTCATGGTTAAACAAAATGTAGCAGAAAGAACTGGGATTCTTATTAGAAAAGAAAGAAGGAATGTTAAACAAAATGAATGTTTAATTATGTAAATATGTTATTTATCAGTTAATAAAACAGAAGTTAATGGAAGCGTAAAAGAAATTCCAAAAAGTGTTTCATAACAAAATTAAATATAAATATAAAAAAAATTAGCATATTAATTTCTACTCTGAATTTGATCTTAATAAATAATTTGTTCTTAATGAAATCTTTGAAGTGGAATAAATACATAACTAATTAAATAAACATTTTGTTTGACATTTTCCAATTTCAAAATTGTATCAATTAAAATGTTTTTGTAATTGTGTTTAGCTTTTTATTGAATTTATGTCAATATCAGCAACTTTTTGCACGATTTCAACCTTTAATTCTCAATGACAATTAAAATTTCGATTACAAATGTCTTTCTATTCTCCAGATATTGTAATTATAACGCAATACAGTGTTATTTTATAATTAAATCCCTTTTAAATGAACTCATTTACTCGAAATAACTAATATATTAGATTTCATCGCCAGCGAAAATTTACAATAAACTTGAACTTGAAATAAAAATCTCCATCTGTGCGACGTTGGAGGTGCTTAAAAGGAAAAGCAAGTTGTACAACTTTTGAATATTAATGTAATAAAAGTGATTGGTAAACACTTCCTACAGAAACAACAACAACAACAACAACAACAACAGCAACAACAACAATAACAGCAACAACAACAACAACAACGAACGAGTGATTGATGGACATTAGAAAAATAGACCGCGGCAGTCTGGGAGTAGAAAACGTGCGTTGAGTAGCCAGGCAAGTCAGCAACACGAGTATTCAGTGGGCTCGCATGCGCCGTAGATACGTATTAAGAATTCAACACGTTACGCGCGGGAATTATTTAAATGCGTTCAGTGTATTTACAAATTAGCGGTGTTTTGCTGTAATAGCCTCCTTCTTCAAACTGTAGAGGATTGTAAACGATTGTAAAGAGAGAAATTAAATCTTAACAGAAAGATTGTAATTTCCGATCATGAATCCACACCTAGAAACGTGTTCGTCATTGATAAACATTTTTATAGACAATTTTCTAAGCTCTATTAACGCTTTTTACACTCACTTTTCAATCGAAATCCCATTCTATAACTTCAAGTTATCTTAACTGATTTAGAATTAACCACTAACGCAGTTTGTAGGATTCCCTTGTGAGATTCGAACCTGGGACTCCAGCATCTGAGGCCAACAGTTACATCACTCAGTTGTGTTTTATTGAGCTTTAGAGTCGATGATTTTATCAGAAAATAAAGAATATAACGATAGAATATCAGGCCTTCATCTCAGTTAATTTCGTTGCTGAATCATTATGTGTGTTGAATAAAGTTGGGCTGAACTATTTTCAGATTTCTTGCTGGAGTTCATGAAAGAGTCAAGGAGGGAAGTGAGGAAGTTTTTTGCTGGATAATTTATACTGTCTGCTACAGCTTCTTAAACGATGCGAACTCTACTCTACTCACTGATTTCGGAGCTGATTTGACAGTTAATTTGACAGCTGCTTTCAACTGTTGCAAATCACACACACACCGAAGTTTTTAAAATAACTTTTTAAGCTTTTCAAGACACGCGTCGAGGTTTAATAGTTGGCCAACTTAAAACCTGACAGATTGCAACTACCTGATGTAGCTGCCAGGCTGCTTTTTTCTAGTTCCACTGAAGTCTCGGCCAGCAGTTAATGCGAAGACACTAAAATTTAAATGAACTTAAAAGCTGATTTGCAAGCTGTTAACATCATCTATCATCCTCCTTGTACGGTATTTTATTTCAACATAAAAACAACAGCAACATTTTTATCACTTCATTTGTTTCCCTCAGCTTTACTTCACTACGAATATTATAGCAATAATTCACTAATAGTGATAATAATTCATTTCCGAAGGAAGATGAAAATTTAAATTCAAAACCCTCACTTTGCTTTCTAAAATACGTTGATATTAATGGATGTTTAATTTTAGTCGCTACTGTGCGAGTGATAAAGGAACAAAACAACAAAATTAGCTTCATAAATAATTTCAAACTGCTATTTTTGATTGGCAAGCGTTCAAGTTGAACTTGTTTTGAGTAGAGTGAAGTACTATTCACAGCGGCAACATCGATGCATCGAGTATTTTTACAATATATTCATAAAAAAGGAACTTAATTGACCCACACAATTGTTTTAATTAATTTGCCACTGAAAACTAGTTCAATAGCGAATGCAATGTGAGTACTCAATACTCGAGAAAACGAATTGTTGCATCTGCACTTCTGCGATACTCTAGTGTTGTGATTTATTGACGTCATTTCAGGTTTTTTAAGTAATTTAGACACTTAAAACAACAACAACAACAATATTAGTAATAACAGCAACAACAATAGCAATCACAAAATCAACACAAATCAGTTATAAAAAATGTGATATTCAGAGTTCACTAGAAAATATTACCGTCCCAGTTTACAGGCCACAATTAAAGAAATATTCGTGTATGTGGAAATCCTACTATAAAAACAACAACAAAATAAGCCAGACTTTCTTCTAAAATTACTTGCTAAACGTTAAAAAACACAAGAAAAACTAATATAAAAACCTTAAAAGCCAAAGAAAAAGAAGAAGAAGAAGCGTAGCTACAATTGCAATAACAACAACAATCATTATTAGCCACATAATCTTCAATCTTGAATTGTCTGCTGTAAAAACCGAAAACTAGCATCCTATAGCAGACACCTAACGTGATTGTCTGTCACGTTTGCCAGTCGCGTAACGTGATCAAATCGAGTACCTGCAACATTTCGTGCAGCTCATCTTCACTCGCCGAGCAGCCAGCAGCCAACAGCCAGCAGCCAGCAGCCATCAGCCAGCTGCCACCCAACCCTTGCATCCTCTTTGCTAGCCACGTTTCTTTAGGTGTCGGAACGCAGAGTGTAAAATTGTGCACGTTGCTTTGCTTGGCTTCGCCATTCAAAGACAATTCGAATCCGCTAATCATATTTTTAACTCGCTCGGAAACACCGCAGAAATCCAAAGAGTTCGTTTTACTTTTAAGCCGATTTGCAATGCTTGCAAAACTTAGCGTTCCTCTCAGGCTGAGTTTCTCATAATCTACTCGGTTTCGTCGGATAAAATATGCGCTAATGCAGCAAAGTTTCGCACTTGAGGATGCTGCAGATTTGAGGAATCGCTTTGTTTTTAGATTTTGTATTTTGAAAAGATAAGATGTGAAAATATTTCCAGGTAGTGCAAATGATGCTGGAAGCTTAGGTTCGGATGCTTATGCTAGCACTTAATCACTAAATTAAACAATAAAAAGATTAAATCTGTTTTTGATTCTTTCGCTATAAAGTTATTTTCTCAAAAACCAGTTAAAGAGTTGAAATTTTTTTGTTTTAAACATAAAAGAGTGCAGAAAAACATTCAAGACTAACTTAAAGGCACAGAAAACAGCACTCAGAACTAATTTAATAAAATAAATTTGGCAAAACAAGCACGTACAAGAAAATCCACAATCTGAATGCAGATCTCTCGAAAGTATCAACACACATACACACCGAAGGACCTCCTCTACCTGTTTTACACACACCGGATATCCGTTGCTTTAGGAAAGCCATCATCAAAACGGTCTTCGTAATGATTTGTATCGTATCAAGTTTTATTAATTCTGATGTGGTTTTTTGGCAGTAACTTTTGCATATATCTTCCTTTTTTATTTTTTCTTTCACATCCTCTTTTTGTTTCACATTTTCGCATGTCAATCAAATCAATCAATCCTGGGAATGTTTGTCATAAAATACTCGTATGTCAACCATGTTTATGCAAACATTAAAGGCAACCATATAATTTTATGACTGCAAAAACCGGCATCAACATTAAGAGTTGACCGACCGACTGAGTGCACAGCAGTCGCATCGTCAGCTGGTCCTCCTCGCATCAGCGACATTAACTGCGCTAACTGAATGGCTTCGTCAGAGACTGCAAAGTAACGCTAAACAAGGCGTACAAACTGTCTAAACTGTTTTGTTATAATGCTTGTAATGGTTTTTCGGTACGTTTAAAATCACATAAATAAGTTTTATGACTATTTTAAAATAGCTGAGGTTTACTAAAACGGCGCAACGGGCGCTAAATTATGAAAGGTTGATTATTAGGAGAGTTTAAAGCAAATTTGTAGAGAAAATTATTAGAGAAGAACATTTTGTGGGTATTAAGTGTGCTTAATAATTAGATTTTAAAGATTTATTTATCAGAAATTAAGTAGTGCAGTTCCCGTCTTAGTTGATACAGTATGTTAGGTATGAATTTTCTGCATGATATGACCCACCATTAGATGGCTGTTAACGGTGTAGTTGATGAAGTAATGCTTCACGAGTTAACGTAACGCTAAATAGGGATACTCCGCGAGTATAACAGGCTTATTCTGTAAACTCACATCCTGCGTTCAGTTCCTGCGTTCAAATTATCACATGATCAAAAACGAGGTATTCTGTAAGCTTACAGAAACATGGGATGGGAACTCGTAAGAATTTACCGGGTTTTGCTTTTATCTGTCGTTCTTCATGTGTTTGTATACTATTTCAAAATGACCACAAACACCGACAGAGTAGAAACCAAAGACAACGTTGTCTTTGGTAGAAACGACTGGTTTTCTTTTGCGAGCCAGATGACAGATGAACGCATGCAGTCGAATGTTACAAAATTCGTATGTTTTCGTAAACAGCTTTGAAAAGCATGTAAAACTACCAACAACATACGTCGCAAAGACATGGGATGTGATGCGTTCAGTTTTATTTTTTTTCTGACAAGAGAACATATGTTTTAAGAAAATAACAAAAGAGAATAGAGAATAAAATCGAACTGAACGCAGGATGTGAGTTTACAGAATAAGCCTGTAAGACCGGAAGAAACCCTTATGGTCCACAAGTTCAGTTTAGAAATGTAGAACTTGTGAAGCAAATAGAAGGATTTCTACATTTAATCCGTAAACAATGATTAAACTTCCTCAAATTACTTGATGGTGGATGTACTTCATCTCTTGTTTTCTATAAATAAACTCACTTTATATCCGCTCCTCATCCCATTATTTTAACCATATCTACCCCTCATATTTTCCAGATCTTTTACGCCTCGTCTTCGATTTGTTTATGTGTATTTTTTATAGCCTGTCAAATAGTTAATCGACTGCTTCTGCGACTGTTCAGACTTTTTGACGTCTTGCTAAATTTTATAGCTTATATCTGAGTTTTCGGGAATTTGTATTTCCTTATCTTATCGCTATTTTTTCTATCTAATGTTTTGTGCAAGGTTTAAAAATAATTTTACCGGACTTTTGTTTTTGTACGATTAGTTTAATTATAGATATAATAAGTGTTTTAGTTTAGTCCTTCAGCTTTTCTCTGCATTGAACGACAATTTTGTCCCAAACTACATTTGTGATGTCATTATTGTACGATACAAAATGGAAAGGAATTAAGAGCTTCTGAGTTGAAATTAAGATTTAATGAGCTTTAATGCTTAAATACTTTTTAAGTACTTTATAATTTGAGGTTACGGTGGGAATCAACAAAAACTTGTGTGGCTTAATATCGAGTTGTTTTTGAAATTGTAAGCAGATACGGCTTATAAATTGGAAGAGTTATTATTCTGAAAACAGAGGAAATAAGAGGAGGAAAAAGATTGAATAACAAAAACGTACCTTCGCGTATACTAATGGATCCGAAATTACTCGCTTTTTCGTAAGGTGAGATAAAAGAATCTCTCTCTCTCATCGAAAGATATAACAGGAAGCATAAGAAAATGAGGAAGCAGCCTACTGAAAAAAGTATCTTAATTTCTTGCAGTTTTTCAATTTTTCTCCCACACAAAGCTCGAAGGGGAGTCCAGGCAACTCTAGCCCACTTTTTTAGTTGAGAGAATTTTTTCACTACTTTTTTTACACTTTATTTTTTCACACTTCCTTCTTCCATCAAGGCAGCCAACATTTCTTTTAATACCGCCTACTACTTTTTCTGTTTTTTTTCTTTCTACTTACTCATATTTTTGCAAGTTTTTCTTCTATTTTACAGTGTAATACAATATTTTCACCAACCACCAACCACCCACCACCCAACACCAACACCAACAACAACAACAAGACCAACAACAACTACAACAACACTGAACACAGTCGTCTCATGCCGACATTTAATTTTCGAACTGGGTTATGATGGGTGTTGTTAGTTTAGTACGATGTGGGAGTAAAATTTCAGTAGTTTGAATGTTGAAAACCATTTCTAGCATTAAATTTCTAATTATTCGCAATGCAATAAAAGATTTTAACTCTTTCGTGTTGCTTTTAAAACCCTAAAGAATGCAACGAATCTTTAATGAATGCATTTTAAGCTAAAATGATGGTTTTCTGCAATATAAAGTTCGTGAAACGATATGAAATGATGATACTTTTTTCTGAGGCATTTTCATGAAATAGTTGTACTATTTCATTTTGCTACTAAATTTTAGGGTTTTATGTTCAATTCAACATTTTTTACATGAGTTTCACCCAGACTTCTAAACTACTTTTTTTAGATTGTTAGTATTCTTGGCACTCACTTTTTTCTTACTTCTTCTACTTAATGCCTTTTTGCTTGTATTAATTCCCTCATGTAATTTTTCCTACAACTTTCTGTAAGTTCCCAACACTGTAAAAGTAATTTTACTTATTACAGATTCTCATGTTTTGGCAAACATTTCCGAGCAGATACTCTTACGACATGAGAAATCAATTAAATGTTAAAAAGTTCAATAAGTTTCTCTATCTTAAGGTTGTCGTGGAAAAGTAATAGACAGCGGTTAGGGGTGGGGGCAGGGCATTGATAAAAAGACGTATAGCATGAGTGTTCCACAATTTTTATTTGCAGAAGAGGAGTTTGTTATATTGGTATCTTCAAAATGCAATCGACATTATTTGTTGTTCTTCTTCTATATCAGTCTAAGTGTTTCAATGTTCGGTTGTAGAAAAAAGTACCAAATTTAAAGAGTAAAAAAGTTTAAAAGATATACTTATATTTGATTTTTCTTTCTTTTCGGCTTTTCCAAGTATTTTAACGTAATTTCCTTTTGTTCTTTTTATATTAGGTTTGCTACTGGTAGAAGGTATCAAACGATAATAAAATTATTAAGATTTATTACTGTGGAAGTAAAAATAAGTAAGCGCCAGGCAAACTTGAGAGTGTGTCAGTTAAAGCTCCATCATGGAAACGCGGCCTTAGCAATGATGGTGCGCTGTTTTGTGGAAGAAGGGTAGACATTGCGCTAATAGAGGAGGCCTGGATCCTTCATAAGAGGAATATCCGTACCATTGCTTCAGCATATCTTCAGTATATCATATCGAGAGAGGCCGACTAACGGGCTCACAATAACCTCAGATGTTGAGACGGAGGTGAAGGGATTAAGTGTCATCAATCGTCAATGTATTCCAAGACGCTTGCCATCTGACAGCGGTGGAGGAGGCCAACCCTACTCCGTGGTGGAGTGGAGAGGTAGACTCCATGAAGAAAGAGGCGGGGAAGGCCTTTAATACCTGTGAAGGGCTGAGCCTTAGTCATGCTAAAGTTACGAGGTGAGCAAGCAGCAGTTAAAGAGGACTTACATCTTCGCTAAAGGAAGACGTGGGGTTCTGACGTTAGAGACCCTGTCTCTAAATTAGAGAGGATTTTGATTGTGGATGGAGTAAGAGGTGCTGTTAATACCTTTTCTCCATTCAAATCATCGGGACTGAATGGAATATTTCCCGCCTTGCCTCAATGGGGACAGAAGCCTTGATAAGAAGACTTGGGGAAATAGTCATAGCCTGTCTGGCCACATGTTATGTTCAGAAGAGTTGGAGAGAATTCGGGTTGATTATCTTCCCGTTATTTCTAGATATGGAATAGGGTTTATTACGTAGACACATTGCTAAAATATATCTTATATTTAAATCCATAATCGTTCTATACAAACCCAGCCTTTATACTTCTTACAAGGATCTGCAACCTCACACAGTATCTGCAGTCATATTTTCTCCGCATTAATATATTATTTACCTGAAAATAAAATGTAAACTTGAGATTAAAATCAGACAAAATATTTGAAAAGACTTTTTTTAACATCCTAAAGTTTCCTATATCAAACACTACTTTCTGATCAAATCAAATTAAAAATAAAGAAAGGGAACAATCAAGTACCTCACTAAATCATTAAAATTATAGTGAAAGATTATAAACAAATATCTGATTTCACATAACGAATTTCGCCAATTAAACAGATAAAATGCGAAATTCCTTTCTATGTAAGCCGTGCCCAAAAAATTCCACAGTATTTATGATTCATAAAACTCATTTTGTAAAATTGCTTTTTCGGTATCAAGCAACAATCTGTGTTTTTTAGATTTAATTATACAAATCTTGTACGGTTTTTACGCTTAAGCTTACGTGAAATGAAAGCTTAAATTTGATTGTTGCATGGAAAAATCAAGGTTTCGTTCATAGTAAATCTTAAAATCCATTAACATATTGAAAGTTCTGAGAAGACTTCATTATTAAAATCCGAATTCTTAGTAGAGGATATTAATGAAATTTAAACTTGTGGCTTGGATTTCGTCTAAACCTACAAATTTACATTTTGCCTGTGGTGAGATAAAAGGGCTCTTCAATACTTGTTTCTACCTACTTGGGAAGTATTAATTACTGCTACTTCAAGCGTTCTAATTGAATTTCTCTAATCAGTCGATCAATCAACGCAGTACAGATGGATGGCTGACCTGCTTTTATGCACTCCCGCCAACAGAGACAGACCCGTACCTCGTTTAAACTCGTCCCTCTCGTCCTTCTTACATTCACCCACTTATGATTCATCTACATTTCACCCATTTTGTGCTTTTCTACCTCTGTATAAATCACTTTTAATCTTTTGCAAATGAATTAATAATTAAAACTGATTCAAGTGATTTTGAATTAAGAATTTGCCGAAGTTGCTGTTGCTGTCGAATCACTCTGGGAAGGAATCATTTAAACTCGTGGTATCGTGGAATGTGGACCATGAGGTTAGCTGATCGGAGGAAGGGACGGTAACAATGGTGGGTGTATGCGGTGTAGAAGGTTATTAGTAACTGAAATTGTTGTTCACTTCGTTGTATGTTTTCGTTTGTTGGTTTGAGTTGGTGGTGGGTTGATTTGTTTTCCAAATCATTGCATTTTATACTGCTAATTTATACCGAAATTCTGCAGTATCTACTCAACAATGCATTGCATTCAACACAAGTTAGAGATGTGGTCTGCGATAGTTTTGTTGTTTGTATGTTGGCATTGCTATCTATGCAGTTGTTGCTCTTATGGCCGAGTAATAGCGTCGTTGCGCTCTGTCCCACCGAAGTCGTCGTCTTGGCCAGTCCACCTGACTGAACACATTGTGAGGTATTTCAATTTCGATTGCTGAAATATTGATTTAATCTGAGCGTGACAGAGTTGAGTGGATTTGTTTTATAGCTGCAACAGCATGTTTATTATGAATTCTACTTGCTGTATAACATCTTGGGATCAGAATGTTGTAGCATGTGTCTACTTAAGTATTGGCTCGGTTTTCCTTACGAAAATGCTAATTTCCCCAAATGTTTCTTAGTAATTTCATAAGAACCCAATTGTTAAATTTGTAGTTTGTAATTATTTAGTAAATTTGTTGAAAAGTTTTGTAAAAGCAATAATTTCGGTTGGTTACTACGTTACTATAATGTTAACTTAGGAGTAGCGACATCGTTTGACACAAAATATGGCTAATTTTTATATTTTTAGAATAAAAATCTGAAACTCTTTACATTTGAACTTTTTTCTGTGTCAACACTTTCTCACTTCGTGTGACCAGACTATAATATGTTCTCACTGAAGCAAAAACACCTCCGAATCGAAAGATTTACAAGTGAAAACCATTTCCGCATTGTTTTATTTTCATTTGAATTTCCTATTTATTGATTAAGCGATAGATATTTCATTATTAAATTTTGCAAAATGTTATAATTTTAATTATTGTACAAAAATAAAACTACTCTTGAGGGACTAATTTAGGGCCGATAACTGGATTCGAATATGAAAAGAAAAGCAGAAAAATTAAGAAAGTTAAAATATAAAATAAGGTCATCCTCATCAACTCAGTGATGAGAAATTCACTAGAAACAGGGAAATTTTATACAAGAAAACAAAACTTAATTAGAAAATGTTAAGGAGAATGATGATGAAAAGTTGAAGAGCAATAAAATTGACTGTGAAAAAATGATAACAAAAACGATCACAAAGTTAGTTAGAAAGTAATCAGAGCAAAAGTTACAAATTATAAGTTACGCTGAATATTAGTGAAGATGAGCACGTAAAGAGGAAGAGAGAGAGAGAGGGATGAGAAAAGGAAACGACTTTTCAAAAAAGTTGGTTGATTACACGCGTGTTGATGTTGATGGCGACGACGACGACGACGATGATGTTGTGATGCTGATGAAAGGTTAAATTTAATGTTTTATTTTAATAATTGTTTGAGGTGTTCCAACTTTCAGCGCAATTTAAAGGTCACGCTATACGTCAAACGTTAAGCTTGAATAACTTTTTGTGTTACTGTTTTCTAACATTTACTCGTAGTCATCGTAGAGCAAAACTAACTTTTAATTGAAATTCTCGGAAATTTCTATGCTGATTTTACTAGTTGAAGGTCGGGCTTTCATTAAACTCGGTGTGTTCGCGAAAAATTCAATGGGACGATTTTAACTTCTTCCAATACAAAAGGCAAACAAAAAATACAATATCTTTGAAGTGATTTAAGTGATTAAATTCGAATCAGAAACTTTAATCCGACTTTTGTGTGGATTCGCCAGCTTGTCGCTGTGATGACGAAATTAATTCAGATGAGCGACTTTAATAATCACTGATCTAGTGTTGATTTCTCGAGGTAGCAGCCGGTTTTCGAATAAAAAGAAATATTAAATCAATAAGACATTTCTTATATAATGTTCTAATGAAGATTTTTCTTTTATCTTTTTAAATCGGCAACCGGTGTTGCCTTGAAAAACCTCTAAAACTTAAGAAATTGCAAGTAATAACAAAAACAACGTAATTTTTACAATTTTCAAGGATTTATTTAATTTTCGTAAATTAAAGTTCTTCTGATAAAAAAAACAAACAAATAATAAATAAAACCAACAATCAACTGCAGCTCAGTATTTTCAATTGACATCGCATAAAATCGCCTTACGGACTCAAAGCATTTTCAGCCGTAACGGATTGAGGTGTGCAGCTTGTTAACACCAACGTTTTAGCCATGTTAAGTCAGCTGCAGAAGACGTACATGTGCACTGAGTATACGCCGATAACGACCGCAACAACGACGACGACAACGACAACAACGACGACGACAACGACAACAACGACGACGACAACGACAACAACGACGACGACAACAACGACGACGACAACAACGACGACAACAACGACGACGACAACGACGGCAACGACAACGTAGACGACAACGTTATACGATCCACTTTCACACGAGTGCAGTTAATTGATTGAGCTTCTTGCTCGGGAAAATTTGTTGCATGCTGTTTGTTGCCGATGCTGTTGCTGCTGTTGAGGCTTCTGCGGTTCGTTAGTGTTGCTGTTGTTTATGTTGTATTGATTTTCTTAACTCGTTTTTATTGTGTTCGTTGTTGCAGAGAGATATTGCTAACAAAATATGTTTCTGTTGCAAATGAACGACTAAAAAACGACTCTTTATCGATTCTATTTTTGTATAACGTTAAATATTTTTTAATATTTTGTTCTTGCCCTCTCCGTATTTAATTTATTAATTTATTTATTTGTTTAAATCAAAATTTATTTTTCTTTACTGCTGTTGCTGTTGTTACTACTGTTGAGGATTTTGATTTTATTATTGTTGCTTCGGTGTGGATTTTTCTTGTTTCTACAATGATGATGATGATGATGACGCTTATAAATTTGTTGTTCCTACATCGATGATAAATATGTAGTTGCCGTTGTATCTGCCTTTTGCGTATTGTTTTTGTTGTTGTTCTTGCTGTGAACTTATGTTGTTGTTGGTTGGTAGTTTTCCGTTTATGTTGCTGTTGTCTTTTTATTAGTGTTGCTGCCGTTGATTGTTACTGTTGCTGACGTTATTTTAGTCGTCGCATACTGTTGCTGTTTTTATGGGTGTTTTTGTTGTCGTTGTTGTTCTTGTTGTTTTTGTTGTTATTTCGTTGTTGTTCTTTTTGTCGTTGCTTTCGTTGCCGTTTCTTCTGCTGGCGTCGTTTTCCTTCATTTCTTCATTTCTGTTCTTGCTTTTACTCGCTTTTGTTGATTCTTAAGTAGCCGCTCCTGCTTGTTGGCTGCTGCTCCTGTTGTTGTTGTTGCTGCTGCTGCTGCTGCCGCCGTTGCTGTTGCAGCATCAACAGTGAGCTCATTTTGCACCCAAAGCTGCTTACTAGATCTCTGTAGTGTCGGCAGCATTTTTACGTCTTTATTGTTGTTGTCATTCTTTTGGTTTTTGGTTTGGTTTGGTTTTTTCAACATTTTTATCCTCTTATTAGTGCTGCTGTCGTTGTCGTTATTGTTGCTGTTGCCGTTGCCGTTGCCGTTGCTGTTGCTTCCACAAACTTGTTTTCGTCTCCATCAAGCAAGGCATTTGTTGAGATTTATATATTTATTTTATCTTTCGTTCTTCTATTCTTTTGAAGAATTGCAATAACTACGAACAGCAGCGGCAGTTGAAAGTAGCAACAGAGGATCTGCGCTTCTTATTCTGAGAATGTAGCGATTATAATCGACATTCGTGCACTGTGTGAGTGTGTCTCGATATCTTTACCAGAACGAATAAGAAATCTTCTCTAATTCTTAAAATCCGCAAAATCCTTCAACAAAATCTGGCTGCTCTAAATACGTTGAGGTAAAATTATTCAAAACCGGAAATTATTCATAAACGAAAATCCACAAAATTCACGTGGAAAGTGTGTGTGTGTGTGATGAAAATCGTACACGATCTCCCTCGCAGAAAATTGTGATCGGAAAAGTCGACTACATGGAATTAAATTCATAATAAATCCGATCAATAAACTAAATACGCCTGCAGCAATCATTAATTATTGACAAGCAACAGCATCACAAACACAAATCAGTTTGTTTTCGGGAAGGTGGAGGTGGATGAGGTGGAGGATGTGCATGAGGAGGAGGTGCAGGGAGAGGAGCGTAACTCTGCCCCTATTTATCTCTGCTGCCATCATATTGCAAACGCAATTAGCTGCGGTCCAGTTCGAGTTGCCAAGAGTCTTGGCATTCGATCGATTTGCTGCACCGTAATTTATTTAATCAAGCATCCGGCAAGAATTCTTTTGATGGACCGACCGACCGACCGACTGACTTGCTTGTTATTTGCACCGCGAGAGCTTCCTGCGACATTTAGGCGATTTTGTCAGCTACATTTGGCAGCTGCTTGAAATTGTCGTAGTAGGCGGAGCTGCCAGTTTTCAGCAGGCTGAAGAGAAGAAAAGCAGCCAACACTTCCAAACAATTAGGTACAGTACACTACAAAAGGTTTCATCTGGGCAAAGTTAAAATTTTGATAATGTCAGCATTAATTTGCTCCTTTTTTTAATGATTTTTTTCTGTTTAATGATTAAAAATAATATTAGGACATTTTTATTTCCCTCATTTCGGTGTATCTAAATTCATTCTTGATGTCTCAATTCATCAATTTTTAAACCATAATTTCCGTTTTTCAATCGAAATTCCAGAGAGGATTTTCACTCACATGACAACTAAAAGCTGTCAAATATTTAACTAGCATATCGTAGTGCAAACAATGGCAGCCACTGAGAGCTTCGGTGTGAAAAAGCTAGCTAAACAACAATGAAACTCGTTTCACACAAGCAGATAATAAACGCAACAATAAAAAAAAACAAACCGGTGCAGCACTTTCAATTTTTAATTAAACGCAAGAAATCAACAAACACTCAACCGAAGCAATAGACAGCCAAACAAATGTGTGGCTACATAGACAGGAAAATAAACGGACAGAAACAGATAGATAGAGAGACGGATAGACAGACAGACCAACAACAACATCAACGTCAGTCGGAGATACCATCGTGCAGAGTGGATTTGCGGAGGTTTTGTCTAATTAATTAAGTCAAGTTTAACCGAGTTTATTTTCATTTCAGAATATTAACTTTCCGGAAAAATAGGTCTTCCTCAGCGGGCGCGAGATGTAATACTTTCACTGTATTCACTGCATATTTTATGTTACGACTTTTTCTCTCACATGTTTTTATATATTTTTTATATATTCTTCTGGACGAGACGAAAATCGAAATCGAAATTGGGATTCACGTGCTTTTGATTGATTTTGACTTGACTTTACTAATCGACAACGGAAGGGTTTTGATTGATTTTTACTTGACTTTACTAATCGACAATCGATCGAGATCGTGGCAGCCTTTTTCGGTTGTAATAATCGCGAGATCGAGGCGTTATTTTGAGTTAATACGTTAGTAAATTTGAAGAAAGAGGAGAGACCTTTTTTCGAGGGGACGATCATTGAGATCTATCGAGGTGAATCGAGGTGATAAATCTAAAAATTTCGATAAATCACTAGATAGAAGTACCGCAGGCACTGATAACTTCAATTTTTTGGTAAGACAAAGTTTTTAAATTACATTTTTCTCCATGCTTGTATAAAAAATGTAGGACTTTAGAGAATAGTAATGAAGAAATGTCACTCAGCTCATGTTGCAGCTGCAATGATACCGGTTTTTTCTCTCTTCTCACTACAATTTTTCCAGTGTTTTTTTCAGTTTTGCTGCTGGCTTGCTTTTACACAGTAAAAATTGTGAGTAAAACAAGTTCGCAGCCGAGAATAAAATAAAAAGGAACAAATTAATGCTCAAAAGACAAATAAAAACGTTACCAATGGCCGGCTGGACAAAAACGTGTCTAAAGTGCGTTTTTTTCTTCTCTCCCCCTTTATTTTTGCAAAGTTTTGTAGGCGACTCTAGACTGCCGACAGCCGGCTGATATATAAATTGACAGGCAGGCAGGCAGGCAGGCAGGCAGTCAGACAGACAGGAAGTTGCGTAAAAAAAGAAAAAACAAAAGGAAACACAAAATCTGCCAACTGGAACAAAGGTGAAGCAAGCATGACGAGGAGAAGTGAGTTATGATGGTGACTGAAGAGGACCAGAAGGAATAAAAGCTGCTCGAAGCGAAATAACGACAAAATATTAGTTGTTCAAACAAAATTTATAAAATACTAGTTGTTAAAATAAAAGGGAGGCTTAAAATTCAAATTATTATTGCACTTTCATCGGTTTTACTGAAGAAAAACTGAAGAACACGAATACTTAAAGTTGAATTCGGAATTGATAAAAAAGTGCATTCGACGAAATTTTGCTGTTTCCCTGTCATTCTAGAAAAAATCGCTATTACTTCACGATCAGGTGTGATAAGTGAGCGGGAGCGACTTGAAATGCTAAATAATTACAGGAACCTCGCAAGCGATCTGTTTAAGTGCTACACTGCCCGCGTTTGTGGCTAAAAAATACTATTTGTTTAAGTGCTACACTGCCCGCGTTTGTGGCTAAAAAATACTATTTGAAGCAATCGATAATTGCTCTAATTTATATTTTTCCTCTTTACTGCAACTACGAGCGCTTCTGTACCGTCCCTCATACCGGTTTGCCTGGTTCTGTTCTAGACAACAATTTTTCCTCACTTTACGACTTGTGAGAAATCGTTTGCGGTTTATTACGTATTTAATATTTTTATAGTTACGAGTATATAAAGAAAGTCTGAAAATTATGGCAACACGTGCACTTTATTGATGGAGGGGGAAGGCTAAGAAAACTAAAGTTGTCGGTGGCAACGAGAAAGTTTAAGTGGAGAATATAAAATGTTCGTAGTCACCCTTCATTCAGTCAAGTGAAGACGTAAAATGGGGCGGGACAGAGTGAAGTAAGTCAGGTTGAAGGACACCAAATCGTATTCTGGATACCGAAGAAGTTAGCAAACAGCGTGTAAATTTGAAAATGAAATGCGAAATGAAATTTGAATAAGTTAGAATAGAATAAAATAGGGTAGGATGAGCCAAACTACACTGAACCGGAGTGGAAGTACGCGTTACGAAAGGAAAAATTGGACCTATTGAACAAGGAAGGCCAATTTGTAAACTAAGAATTCTGTTTGTTAATGCAAAGATTTGTATTTTTCGATATTGCGATTCCATTTTCTAGAAATTGTTTGTTTTTCTTAAAATTTGTGTGCCGGAAACCAGGATATTCAATATAACAGAAAGCGGTTTTCTCTATCAAAAAGAAGATACTTGACAATCACAATATTCAAGTTGAAAGAGCGGTTTTCACATTTCATTAAAAATTCTCATTCATCATACTGGACGCAAAAAACTGAATGAATACTGGTCGCAAAAAAAATAATGACATTCCTGTTGAGCAATGCAACAATTTCATTTGTCATATCAACTACCAACGATTGCCATATCAACAACCAACCATTTGCTAATAAAACAATTTAAAGTGTTCAGTGTTCAAAGTTCAGGGAAAGCGTTCAATTCAGGAAAAGAAGTACACAATAAAATTACTCCAGTAATTTGGAAAGGAAATAAAGTTGAAATAAAGTTGAAATAAAGATTACGAATTTTATCACGCACTATTTCTGATGATTATACAATATATGCGCCAATAATTTAATTTTTTTTCCTAGCGTTTCAACTGTTTTTTCTAACTAACTGTTTTTATATTTAACTGTTTTAAAACTAAAACTAAACACAAATTTATTATCTCGAAGTAATAAAAAATAGCATCAACTTTAAAAGTCAAACAAACAACAATAAAGTGAGAAATATTCGCAAACAAATGGCTGCGAAAACAATAAATATGACGACAACAGCTGCCAGAATAAATAAACGACGGACACATAAATATTCGTCACAACAATTTTGTCAATTGGACGTTTAATGCTTGCGAATACGAATTTCAGCAAATACTTTTTTATTGAACAATCAGGTTAACGGGGCGAATAACTTCAGTTAGCGATGTTTACTGCTTTAAATACCATTAGGATTTTTTTGAAAAAATTTTAAATCTTTTCAAAGGAATGAGTTTTTATAGCTACATCAGGAATGAGTTTTTATAGGTTCAAAATCATTTTCCACTGAAAAAGAAAGACACAATCATTCGCTTTAAAGAAAAACAAACAAAAACCAAAAAATATCAAATATTAAAGTGGCATTTAAGAGTATCTAAACAGTTGATGATTGGATGGCCACAGCGTCTCATTCGACGACTTGTTGAAGTAGCGGATGTAAACAAAGATACGGAATCCAAAGCTGACGCTATTTTGCGTGAGTTTGTTTTCTACATCTCGAAGGGAAGAAAAAAGAAACAAAACTCAAATAATATCGTTTATCCACACCAGTAAGTGGATATTTGATAAGTTTGAGAATTATGAAATTTGCTTGTTTTTCGAAGTTTAAATTCAAAATTTCCTTCTCAATAACGATTTCTTCACAAAAATGTTGAATGTATATTTTAGTTTAAAATTTAAGATGTTTGTTTATATTTGAAATTTGATTCCTTTTAATTCTAGACACATTTTATGTCGTACTTCTTTATTTAAATCTCATTTACATCTTTTTTTTTTTTTGTTGATTTAATTTATCTTAAGTCGGCTTGTGAAGAACATAAAAAAATTTTTATTCTTGTTATAAAAACAGAACTGTTTTCAAACAGAACTTTTTCTGGTTTTTTGTGGTTTTTAAGACCGCAAAAGTCTACTGAAACGCGTTCCTACAACGTCAAGATACTCAATCTGTGTATCTAAATACAGTTCGTTTAAATAATATTTAAAGCAAATGCGGTTTTCTTCTCGCTACGTAAGTAAATGGAAAAAATATATCTGACTAAAGTATCGTAGAATAAGAGAGAGAAAAATTTCGTTAGAGAAAATTAAAAACTGTCAACAAAGAATTCACTTGAAGACAACATTTGAATGAACAACTTTTATTGCTTGCTGAGATACAGAGGAATATCGATTGCGGTAAGAAATCAGCAGACGGATACCGAAATTAGATACAGTTACCGCTGTACGAGTTTTGATATTTCTTACTTCGTTTTCCCTCTTCTTGTTTTCAGGAAATAACAATAATTGGTTTTCAATTTAACAATTTTCTCGGACGATTTCTAAATTGATCTTTTATTTGTTTTAATTGAATTAAATGAGAAATTGGCTCGAATTTCTTGATCTTCTTCATTTTTTATTAATCTACGTTTCTGTTATAGTTTCATTAAAAGTTTTAGAAATTATATGTTTAAATAGACAAAATATGAAGGAAACTCTTTAAATTGCATTCAACGAGGATGGGGCTTCGCAAATAAGGAACTTTGAATAATTTCTTCAAACTTTTAGAAGCTATTTTCCAAAGAAGATATAAGAATAACCTTTAAATTCCATTAATTTAGATAATTAAAAATTAAACACAATTATTTTGAAGTTTGCAAACGTGGTTGTTTTTTCTCACTGCTAAACTCTCTCACTGCTGAATTCTATCAGAACTGAGTTCTCTCATTGCTGAACTCTCTCAATGCTGTATTCCACTGCGAAGGAAAAAATCAAACGCTATAAATTATTTTATGCAATTCTTGCAATCGCACGTAAATTTTAAGGGAATTCATTACATCAGATTTTGCTGCAAATGCTGCCAAAAGTATTTCTGTCGCACTGTAGATCAGGCTTTTTCCCCCTCGTCGTTGCAAACTATCTAATTTTGGAATGTTTACAGCAAAGTGCAAATGAAGCGAAAAGAATTTGCTACAAATTTATGCTGATTTTAAATCAATAATCAGCAATCTAACGAAATAATGCGGCCCAAGAATCGGTGATGGTACACTTGACGCTGCTTCTTTTGCACGCTTGTTTCGCTTTTGCTGGCTTTCTTCACCATAAAAATTGGATCAATTCTTCCAAACATTTAAGAAAATTAATTGCTTCTTCGACATGGTTTACATAGTGACACGAAAATTTGCAACGGATGTACTAATCAATATATCAAAATGTGAAATGTGAACACGCCCACTTTGCGAGGATGGAAACACCTACATCAATATCTAGATGTTCTCGATTCCTACGATTGAGATACACATCTTCAATGCGATCGTTGCGGAGAAAATGGAACGAGGTTAACTGCTTAAATGGTTGGTTTTTGAAATGTCCGAGAACAGTGTGAATTTCCCCCCCAAAATATGACAACTATAATCAGTTAATTTCCTTTTAAATTTAAAAAAAAAATTCATAAAGAACAAGTTCATTCAAAATTCTCTAAACTTCATCTTAAAACTCTTTCCACTTTTATAAATTCAATAAATTCTTTCAAAATTGATAACAAAATTTCTCGTTTTAAAAAAAAACCATAAAATTCTTGTTTATTATTTATAACGCAAAGATCACAAAATATTACATGATTAATAAAAAAAATAGGCATTTTATGAGGCGAACATTTCATGAATATGGCACCACTGCTCACAAATTGCCAAAAAATCTAAAAATTGTTTGATGGACTAGAAGGAAAAATTGCGGAGGAAAAATCTGATTATCAAATTTTTCAAATCAAAAACCCAACAAAAATTAAAATAAAATTTTTCAGAAAATTCAGAGCAACAACTACAATTTTCAGCCTCTAAAGTGAGATGTGATAAAAAACCAAAAAACTCATTGAAAAAGTCAATCAATCATCAAAGCCTACAAATGAAGTCTTTTGTGAATATAACGGTAATTTTTAATTGAGAACAAAAAGCGTAAAAGTAAATTCAACCAGGCAACTGAATGATACTTAAAAACCACCTACGAAAATCATCATCATGATGATATTCATCATCTGCTACATCGTAGGTTGTGCTACTCGTAACAATAAATTAAATTTTAATTGTTGATTACAAAGTATACCGAAAAAAATTCATAATATTTAGTTTATTCTTGCTGTTGTGGGTTTTTGTTGTGTGGCGGTATTTGTTGTGACCTTTTTTCGCTGTTGTTTTCTTCAAATAATATAATTTTGAGACCATGTTGAGCAAAATACGAGTATTACGAGTTTCGCTCTATTTCACATTTCGAGTTCAATGACTGCTGTTGGCTTTATTTGTGTTTTCTAAAAAAGAACAAAGCAAAAATATTCACTAGTGTCAGTTTTTTATCGTGTCGTCTTTTTCTTCTTTTTATTATAATTATTGTTAACAAAACAACAGGAACACAAGTAAAAACTCAGCATTGTTTTCAAGGTGGTGAGGAGAAAACCGCAAAACGCTTTCAAGTTTTTTATGATTTTCGGACTAAAGATATTAATAAAGCGCTATTAAATTTTTTAAAACACTGTTGTTACACAACTTTTTAATTTTTAAAAAATGTTTAATTCAAAATTATTTTAATACTTCAAATTTAAGGGGAGAATAAAGTATTTTTCGGCAATGATAATCATCATTTCGAGTGTCAAAAATTGTCATGTTATGTTGACGTGTTTTTTTTTCCACATTTCAATCAGAGTTTTCATTTACACTGGTTACTAATTTTATTGTGTTTAATTTTCAGCTTATTTACAAAATTCAATCATTCTCACACATAAAATGACACAACAGCGGCAAGCAGCCTGAGAAACCCCCGCAGAATTTGCTTTAAAAATCATAAAAGTTCTTTTTCTGTTGAGGTTTTTTCTTTTAATTCCTTTTTATACACTATAAAACAAGACATGAAGAACAAGATGATGAAGAAAAAAAATGGATGAATTACAGGATGTGTAAAAAGCAATAAATGAAAAAAACCAAATAAAATGAAAACAAGATGAAAGAAATAAAAAAAAAACTGGAATGTACTTTGCCTTCCACTTCTTTAGCAAACAAAATGTTTCTGATGTTTTTCACATGATATCAAACAACTTCAGGAAGGAGACAAAAAGATGTTTTATGGGTGCATCAAGAGGGGAGGACAGATCATTGCAACATATGATTGTAATGTGTTAGAATGGAACTTGCAATGTGTTGCATTCAAAGAACTGAAATGAAGTATGCAAAAGTGAGTTCATATATAGTACAACAAGGAATTGAGTGATATTCAGTTTCAATTTCAATTTGAATTCATTAAAAAACTCCAAGATGTCCGGATGAAGTACGTGAGAGAATGACAAGAAAGGGAAAAGAAAACAAGTCGAAAAAATTAACAAACAGACAGACTGCCGAAAAAAGGCCAGGATACCTGGAAAAAAGTGAGTAAATAAAGGTAAGAAAAACAAAATGGGGAAAAACTTGCCTGATAGCTCACCAGAGTTGCCATACGTGCCAAAAAACCACAAACCATATAAAATGGAAAAAAAGGAAATTGCTAAAAGTTAAAATAAAGTAAATATCAGGTGGTTAAAACTTTTATGGGGTGACATTTGTAATACTAAAATTGAACCCTGTGAAGTTTCGTTATTTAAAAAAAGTTGAATTTGTATTGATGTCTTGCGTAGAACTTTTCTCATAAACTTTTAAATAACAAATAAACACATCTGAAATTTAAACTCTTCTAATCAATGCAATAACTATCTTGCCCTCAATTTTATTAGACAAATAGAAACCATTCAATTTAATTAAATTTATGATGCAACCCATGATTGTGATCTGAAAACAAGAACACTAATAATTGTTTGAAGTTTTCCGATCTTCACTGCAATCAGTTATTTCAATTGCCAGAAATATTTGGAATAATTTGTGAGAGTTAAATTAAAGCTTAAAACAACATTGAAGATTAAAAGACGACGATAAACACCGAATTTGAGACGAAGAAACTTAAATTTGAGATGAGTTGTCGATTGCAATCTGTTTTAAAACTATAAAATTGCATATTTTCGGAGAACTCGCAATAAAATAATCACACAATCAATCTTCAAAATTGTTATTTCTCTTGTATTTATATATTTAACTCAAATAAAATAAAATAAAGCGAATTAAAGTGTTGAGCGACACGCAAGTCTAGCAAATAATTAGCAAATAATTAAGAAAATCACTCTAGCATTTTATACACGATGAAGCACAATTAGCAAAGGTGAGTATCTGACAAAACGAAGAAGATTATTTTTTTTGGTAACAATTAGTAGAAAATTAACAATGAAAAACTGATAAGAAAAACACAACGAAAGCTCTGTTCTTAGCTTAGTTTTCTTCATTCACTCGTTCAGATGCCGTCCATTCAAATTTTTCGTCCATTCAAAATTTTTACATTGTTTTGAATCTAATAAGAAGAAAATAACTTCTGTTCTGTTGTTTTCGTCTGAGCGGATTTTCGAAATGAAAATGAAAATTCAAATTTTGTCTCTAGCATGCTGTACAGATTTCAGCTACTGTCGCTGTGAGAGCAGCGCACAGCACTTGCTGTCATTTGTTACTGTCACTTGAAATCCAATCATCGCTTCGTTGGACGTTATTGAAAAAACACGCGTGCCGTGAAACGATTTCAAAGGCAATATTTTTCCTTCTAATATTAATTAAAGAAAATATTTTTTTTATTATTAGCAGAGATTTTCTTTGGTTTTAATAATATTTAATATTTCAGTATAACAAATTAAAAAACTTAGTTATCGTTTCGAGCGGAAATGCCGTCTCCTTCTCCTCGAATTTGAAGAAAAACGAGAAAAAGGTCAACGCGATTATTCGTCTAGACTGTGAAAAAGTAGACTCAATCGACATCTCGAGTGAAAAGCTCATCATAGCTCTTGTTTTCCCGATTTTTATTGCTACTTTTCTAATCCCCACTCGTATTTTAGACCTTTTAAACGAGATTATAATCGATATCAAGATCAAGACAGCATTTTTCAGTTCAAATGAGAATCTGGTTACCCCGATATCCGGGAAATATAATCATCAAATAAATAAGATTTAAAATTTCCACGAATTCAGTGGAAGCTACAAAAGGTTTCAATTTCGGTAAATGCGGGCTTGATAATTAAAATAAGAGTTCAGAAAACTAAATATTGTCGATAAAGACAGACAAAATATATAGAAATATCTGAAATAAAAGAAATAAAAAGAATATTTGAGCTATTGTAAATTCTAAACACTCGCTAACCCGTATTTCCAAATTTCACCATTTTTAGTACAAAAACAGCAGCAAATTAAAAAAGGAAAAGCAATTGATAAAATAAAAAAGTAAAAATGGCACGCCAGTCGTTTTCCCTTTGTTGCGAGTGTGAAAACGTGTGCGATAACGACTTCAATTAGCATAAAACTAATTGTTCCACTGTGCATGTTAATCATTTCGGAAACCAAGCAGCAGATAAGCATTTAAATATGTATTTCGCAAATACAACAAAATGCAGTAACTGGCATGTAAACTGGAACGTAATACGAATCGGATATCCTACGCATTTATTAGTTACACACGTATTTCGCTTTTATACCGAAGCGAATGCAGTCTGCAACTTGGAAATGTTCTTGATACACTCAGATAAACGCTATCGAAAAGAATTCGCAGAATTTTCCAACTTGCAAATGCGTAATTTTCAATGCGTAACTCGTAATTCTTTGCAAGTTATATCGGCATTTTGTTTAGTTATCGATGAAAAGGTCATCTCGATGAAAATTAATCTTATTTTCAGAATTTCTTCAAAACCTGACAGCTGTAAACTCTTTCTGCGTAGAGTAATTTTCAGCTACTCTACTGAAAAATCAGTAGTCAGTAGAGAAGCTTTGAAAACTCACCTGATATTTGGAACTCCTGCGGCGGCTGCAGCCTGCAGCGGCGGCGGCACGTTGTACGGAAACGGCAGCTTAGCTGCGACGGCGGGATTCTCGAACAGCATGTTGCACAGAATGTTTGAGCAATTTTTGTTGCAAGCGGTGTAGATTAAAATTTTCGATTAGCAAAAGTTGGCAGTTTTTTTGCAGTGTTATAAAATTAAAATTACACAATTACACAGAGTATTTAGCACAATTTTAGTAATTTAAAAATAATTTTATCAGTTTAAATTTTTATTTTTTTCTAATTTTTTAACGCAAGATTTTCCTTTTAATTTCATTGACAATTTTTAGTATTCGTGGTTTTTTCTTTAGATTTTTTTAACTTCTCTGTTTTTACTTCTTCTTTCAATTCTAAATCTTTGTTTTCAACTTATTTTTGTTTTCTCGACAAAATGATGATTTCTTGATGTAAACAATGTTGCTGGAGAAAATGTTGCCAATCCTTTTTCCGCAGAAGTGCGAGAGCAAGAGAAAATGTTGATGAGTAAAACGTCAATCAATATTGCAGATACAAATCTTTGTTATTGTTTTATTAATTTCTTGACTTGTTTAAATGCTTCGTTGCTGTGATTTTTGAGGCTTTGAAGTAGTTTTTGCTTTTCTTTTGGCTTTTAATTTTACCGGTGTGCGTTTTTGCGGAAATTACCGGTTGTTTTTTAGCTAAATTTTGTTGCTGCAACACACCACCAAGAACGCAATAATGCACTGCACAGAGAGTAAACGAGAGTGAGAGAGAGAGTGGATAACGTGATTAACTACGAGCTAAATTATTGTTAACCTCTGTTGTTAAAATTTTTGCTCTAATTTTCACTTGAATTTATTTAATTTTATTTCTGTTGATATTTAAACACCTTTAAGCACTTTTTTTAAACTTCTTCGCTCACTTCAACGGCTGAAATTGAAATTGTTGCTTCCATGAAATTGTTGGTGTTGTTTAATTTTATTTATCAAGCACTTAAAAAATCAGACCTAAAAAGGAAGATAAGAACGGGGAAAAATTAAAACAAGTTTCAGTAAATGTTGTTCTTCAACGTTGTGTGAAAGATAAGAAACAGGAAGTGAAGGAGAGGCCAAAAAGGGATGACAAAAGTCATGAAGACAAGAAGGTTCTTTTTTCTTTCTTTGCAATAAAACTGGATATCTAAATCCGCCACTATGTCCAGTTGTATTATTTGAATTTACTGTAAATCGAGTAAATAAGCATTAAAACTGCATTCGAAACCCACTTTAAATACTCTCAACTTCTTCAATTTTTATTTTATCGATTAAAAACGTTAGCGCGTCGCAGAACTCGTCTTGCTGCCCCAACAGATGCTCGGAGAAAACTGACTGACTGACTGACTCTGAGCTCCACCAGAGCTCCACCAACTAAAGTCCCGCTGCACTGCCAGAGAGGAGAACATAAAAATTACAAAAACAACAGCAATCACATTCATTTATTGCAGAAACATAGACGCCGAGAAGATAAGCAACAACAAATTTCACTGAGACACAACACACAGAAATATTTGCAGACGACCGACCGACACCAACGAGAGCAAGTTTTTGAATCTTTTATGTATGCAAAAACAAAAACGGAAATATATGTATGCATGTAAAAACTTTCCAGATAAATTCATGTTGAAGAGAAGAGAGGGAATTCGAAATGCAGATAAAAACAAAAGTAACAACAACAACAACTACGTGTCGAGGAGAGGCTTCAACTTGATTGCATGCTCTCAATTCTGCTCTGCGTTACTACTTCGCTCTGTTTTTCTCGCATCTACTTCGTTCGCATCCTTCTGCAAAAATAATTAACTATTTGCACGAGTACGAGAAAAGGACAACAATATAATTGAGCATTGAGCATAAAACTCTGAAGCAATACAAACGAAGGATTCGGGGAATCATTCACAATAGCGAGTGGTCAGATAGAGTAACAATGAAGAATGGAAAGTTCAAAGAGCAGAAGGCGTCGCTCGCAGTCGACGCCAGTCTAACGACTGAAAATTTTACTGATAGTGTGTGGGAGAGTTAAAAAGGGGAGCAACTTCGGTGTGAGAGGATAACTAAAATAACAACAACAACAGTAATCGAAACCACTTTGCGGAACGGAAATTAAAAGCAGAAAACTAACAAAAATGGAAGGACAGTCAAAGAAGAAGCAGCATAAAAAATGATAAATAATTAAAGGGATTTTTACGCTATAATTATTGTTTTGATGTATTTTTCTGTTGGAGAATTTAAGGGGATGTGAGAAATTCACATACAAAGCCACAACCACGTATACACAAGAGAGGGGAAAAGTGGACTCTTCTTTTATCTAAGATGTACAACAACAAGTCAAGAGTGCAGCAACAAGAGCTGAGCAATTAGTGGTTCTCAAGCGTGGCTTCAATTCTTGCTCACTCGCACTGTTGTTGTCGCAGTAGTACGAGATTGGTTTTTGTTGTTCTACTTCTTTAAGCAACAAACAGCAGCCAGTGTTGTTAATGGCAAAGAATAAAAACTATTAAAAATTCGTTACAGCCGAAAAACTGAAATTGAAGTTTAACGAAAATCAGTTCAGTGGAGCGAAAATTACAAAATGGCAAGAGAATCGGTCCTCAAAACACCCCTAAAATCCCTCTCTCGGGGGGCAATAACTCTCCAGCCGCCAAGGTTAAATCAATGAACTCGAAAGTGTAGCATGAAAACAGAGTAAAGCGAAGCAAAGCCAAGCAAAGCGAAGCAAAGTAAAGCAACTAAATCAGCAGCAGCAAAGCTGGAGTGAAGGAAAAACTGAAAAGCAAGAAACGAGTTTGCGAAAATACGAGTTTTTTTTAGTACCTCTTTTAGGTTTTTTTATATCTTCGGCATTCTGTTCTTTTACGGCTTGAGGAAGGAAAGGCAAGCCAACCAAATTTGAATGATTGTTGCTGTTGCTGTGCTTGTTGTTGTTGTTGTTGTCGACGTAAACTCCTTCCAGCCAGGCGACGAGAATGACGCAGCCGTTTGCTGGCTTCGTTTGCTTTTCCGCAGCAACGTATAAATTCATAGAATCGTAATTTGGCGCCCAAGGACCACGTGTGTCACCAGCGTCGCAATAAAACGCCAACGAAGAGAACTGCGAACTGCGTAGCTAGACGTCATTAATTTCCAGCGCACACGCACAACAAATCGTTTGTATTACCGTTCTTCTACTTATATTACTGCACTCCTTTACTCTCTTTCAATAATCAAGAAGTGCGTTTTGTTGTTATTATTGTGTTCGCTTTAAAAAAAAAACAAATTCTCAAAAGACGCCAACTTTTTGTTTTTCTCCCTCCGATACGAACTTCCGCTCTCAAACCTCTTACTGAATTAACGGCTGAAAACGAACTGACGCTCTCACTGCTAGAGCAATACATGAAGAATAATTTCAATACAACTACAACACACTATACCAGAAACAAAGCAATATTACAATAACAATACAATTGCGCAGTCTCATCAAGCAGCGGCAGCACAAGCAGCACAAGCAGCAAGCAGTTTAACTGTTTTTTTTTAACTTTTTATGAGAACAACTCTCATGTTGTCACTGTAAAAATTTATGTTGCATTGCTGTTAAAGAGAGACAACTAGAAGTCCAAGTAGAAGTTCACATTCATTCATTTTATACATTCAGTTTGAAATCAGAGTGAGAGAAATCCATGAAACTTTGAAAAAAACCAACACTCAGAGAGTACAGTGAAAAAGAGATGTAGACTGCAGCAAAGAGAAGATAGAGAGCGGTTCTATTTTAGCACAACCAACAGTGCTAGAAGAGCAACGCTAGTGGGAATGCATGACAAAATTCATGTCATCTGTTCTCTTCACTACTCAGCAGGGCTTCGATTCTTCGAACAACTGATGAGCTACTCAAACAGTGGTGGCGTGGAAATGATAATTTTCTGAAAATTTTAAAATGTAAAATAAAGAAAATAATTATAAGTGTAATAAATATTAAGCAATAAAATAAACAACTTAAAAGAAAAACTGATACTCAAATTGAATTTTAGCGGAAATTTATACATTTGCTTTATACGAAAACACGGACGCCTCAAAGTATGCAATGAAATTTTCACATTCACATTCTTTCGAAAAGAATTGAATTTATTGTAGTTTAAAATTGTTAGTAGAACGAGATGAATACAAATTTTTTAATGGCAGAAAAAAATGGGGGACCCGATTATTTTTCTAAAACAAAAATGCAAAACAATTAGCGGTGAACACAACAACAACAACAAGCCAGCGGTCGGGTTTAGATGCGGCCAGCATAATAACAGCAAAGGCAGTGGAGCAACAACAACAGCAGCAACAGCAGCAGCAGCAGCAGCAGCAAAAATCACTGTCCGGCAACAGCCGCAGACGACATAAAGTGACCAGAAAAAATAGCGTCATCAACAACAACTGCAAAGCGAAGGCATCAACATTCATATGCTAGCAGCAAACATACGAACGCGTGCACGAGTGTGAATACGTATGTGTGGGCGGATGGGTGGGTGGGTGTGTGGCTGGGTGGTTGGATGAATCGTGACTGCCTGTCATCGGGAGCATCCTTCGTGGCGTCTGTGCGTCTCTTTATCAGTGGTTCAGCGTGTGGGGTTGTGTGGTAGTGTGGGTGTGGTATGATGCCACTGTGTGTGTGTGTGTGTGTGTGTGTGTGTGTGTGTTTATGCTGTTTGTTTGTTGGTGTAGCTGTGAGATACCATTAATTAAATATGACCACATGTTTTGTCGTGATGTTGCTCCTGTTGTTGTTGTTGTAACTTTCTATGCCTCCTCCTCCGCCTCCTCCGCCTCCACCGCCACCACCCGCTCAGCAACCCGTTTCCGTCTACACTCGTTTCTTTAATTTCTTTCGTCTTTTAACTTTTTTGGTTTTTATTTTGCATAAATTTCTAGTTGTTATTCAATCACTAGCCATCGTTATAATTGATCAATCATGACAGCTGCAGAAGCAGGAACAACAACAACACCTCTTCGCAGGGCAAGTAAAACTGTGCAGTGGATACCAGCATCGATATCCTTCATTCAGTGTGCATGTTGTAGCCACGTGTGACGGAAGCGCAACTCATAAATCACGCACACCTGCCGACTTGATGACCATCACAAGAATGACAACCATCGCGGCGATGACAGCGTCGGCGTATCAGAGCCGAGGGATGACAGGCGAGGAAGGGATTTTTTAAGCTTTACAGCGACGCAGAAAGTGGAAAGGAAGAAAGACGATCTAAAAATATTTCTTAGATTTTAATTTAAATGTGTTTTGATTATTATTTTCTTTTGTTTAAAAAAAATTTTCTTTTATTTAATCAAAATTCCAATTCAAATTATAAAATTGATAAATAATAAAGAAAGACGTCCACTACAAAAAAAAAAAAACAAAAATACTACTACTACTACTACTACTACTACTACTACTACTACTACTACTACTACTACTACTACTACTACTACTACTACTACTACTACTACTACTACTACTACTACTACTACTACTACTACTACTACTACTACTACTACTACTACTACTACTACTACTACTACTACTACTACCACTACTACTACTACTACTACTACTACTACTACTACTATTACTACTACTACTACTACTACTACTACTACTACTACTATTACTACTACTACTACTACTACTACTACTACTACTACTATACTACTATACTACTACTACTACTACTTGTGGTGTCCGTTGTTTCCGCTGTAGTTAAACGCCACGGACCGAATTAATTCAGAGTGTACGAGGGAGGACAAAATCGTATATTTTGTCGCCAGCAGCCGTTTTAAACAAGAGCAACAACATTTACATGCGGGTTTAAACAGCATAAAAAAAGCCTACAAATTTTCTGCTTACAAGAAATGTTTCCCAAAATCTTTCCCAAAATACAGACAATGCGCACGCCCCCTCTCGCCGCCCCCACAAACCCCTCGCACACTCAATGCATTTGCTGCCAGATGCCGTCTGAAGTTATGGTTGGCACGCGGTAGCGTCACACAAAATAAACTCGCTAACAAAAAAGTTTCCAACAACAACCAGCAAATCCGTAGGCAGCCAAATTTATGCGGCCTGCGGGGGTGAGAGAGGTGATGGGGTGGGTGGTTGGACTTCATATGACCACAAAAAGAAAAACCGGCCAATTTGTGGTTCGCTTAAAAACACCTTAAAAGTGTCGTCCACCGTTTTTACGTCGTTTTCTCATTAAAAAGCTTTTCTAAAATAGTTAAAGTGGATTCGTATTGTTTTCACTTGAATGGTCAGCAGGATTTTTCCTTATTTTTTGCTTGGGTCGCATGTGAGGCTTTTCAAGAAATGATTTGTAGAGCTTTTATGCAAATAAAATTGTCCTCAGGTGTTTTCCTGCGCTCTTCGCTACAGTTGTCTGCAGTTACGCTTGTAACGGGAGTTCCGCCACGCCTCCCTTCATCCCTTCCTTAACCTCTTTTCGGCACCACGCACCCAAAGCTTTCAGATTACATTTGATACGTTGATTTCCACGATTAGTTGGCTTCTCTAATGCGTGTTGCCACGTTTGTCACGCTGTTGTCACCGGAAACCATAAGCGTGTTCTTGCAGCTCCATCGTGTTTCAATGGCTAACATTAGTGCCTCGTTGCCACCTAGTTTGAAGGTGTTGCCATCTACTTGCAGTTGCTTGTTGATACCGCTGAACGTCGGTATCCTGCTGCCATTGACTGGAAGGAATACAGTGGACTCAATTGTTAGTAATGTGATAATTGGTACGTGTAGTTGGTAAGTGCTTGTTGTTGTCGTTGTTGGTGTTGATGTTGTTGTTGTTGCAGTTGTTGCAACAATTTAAAGAGCATTAAAACCGAATTAAAGTCGTAATTATCGCGTTGATGTCACACATCTGCAAATGCAGCCAAAATGAACTGCAAATTTCGACTGATGGAAGAATGAATTCCATCAACACCATCGGGATGGTTGGGGTGCAGAGTGGATTTTGTGGGTGGTGGACTGCCTGTAGGGTACCCGCTACACGCTAGCAGGAGGCATTTAATGAAATTTAAACGCGATTTACGCGAGCTACATAAACTCTGAGTGTTAATGCTCTTCTAACGTTGATGAAATTTAGTGTGTGTGAACAGTGACGTAGTTATAATGGGGGCGCGTTTAGGGGTTCGAAGACCCCTTCACATGAAATCGAAGTTTTGTTTTGTTTACTTTTAAAAAACAGGAAAACGAGGAAAATCCCTCCTCTCTTCCTCTCCACTCTTGGATGTGTGGAAACCTCCACCTCATTTCTCCTCCCTCCTTCTCTTCTTCTCCATTCTCCACACCACCTTTCCACCCCTCCTCATCTGTCCCACCCTTACCGCATCAACATTCACGGTCATCCCTTCGAAAAAGTTTCAGGTTACGCTGTTGTATGTGAAGAATGAAGTGCGACGATTACAGCTGCCATACGAAATCCCTATGAATTCGTTAGCTGTTGATTTGCGAAGGACTGAGGAGACGCCAATAAAAACAACGCCGTCAAATCGCAAAAATTCCGGAAAAATCAACTAAAAAAAAACATTAACTAAAATATATTTAATTTAACAGTTTAATTACAAATTCCTAGCAACATTTAAATGGAAGAAAGAAATACTGCAGCTGCACCAGCAACAAAATTGAGATCTTTTCGCAAAAAGAACATTTTTATTATGTGAAGTTTTGTCTCTTTATTAAATTTTCTTCGTTTTCTTTAATAAGTTTTAACGAGCTGCGTTCCTTTCCGTTTGGCTGTAATCGTTATATCATCCTTATCTGGAGGTTTCCGCCTCATTTAATGATTATTCTTCATCAGCTGCGTTATTTGCACTTTCTCACTGAATTCTATGCTTCTCACAGTTCGCCGGATTCGGTACACAGGAGAAACACACTAAAGAAATTATTATTAAATCAGTGTTAAGTTAAAAGACGAGATATCAGAATAAATTTTACTGTTTTCTAGTTATTTATGGAAGAATAAATCCTTCGGAATTTCTCAATAACTTTAGAAGGTAAAATTATTTAAAGGTTTTATGTACCGGGTAAAAATAAATGCATTTTTTCAGTCATTAACTAGAGGGCCATCAGTTAGTTTCTTTTTAAAATTGCTATAAAATTAAGTCGGTTCAAAATTTTTCGAAGTGTTTAGCTTTATTAAAGAGAATCAACATTGCGATTTTATTTATCACATTCATTTAAATAACTGGCTATTTTACACTTTAAAAGTTTATAGTATTACCTATTTTTCACTGAAATTATAATTTATAGCGTTAAAATACACTAATTTTTATCTCTTTTTAAACTCTGCATAACACAGAGGAAAACAAAGGCGACTAGTGAAATATATGCCAGAGTAAACATGTATATTCTTCTTCTCACGCCCCCCACCCTTCCTCTCAACCCCACAATCCTATTTTTTCTGAACATTACATTCTTTGCCACCGTTTTTCTATGTTTTTGATTTGGTGACATTTTTAACCCCTTCTTTGTACATAATTTTTGCTACAGAAGGTATTCACTTTTCAGCCAACATTTGAATGTTGTTTTGTTAAAAAATGCTGCTAAGGGCCAAATTAAAACAAGCAAAAATATAAAAATAGAACCATAAAGAACGACATTTCACTGAGTCCCTCGCTTCATCAACGTGCAAGGTTGTGCCAACTTCATCATCATATTTACTATGTAGTTGTTAATTTCAGCTTGTGTTGTTGTTGTACTTGTTGTTTTGCACTATTCATTAACCTTTGTAGGTCTAGAAAGTTTCATCTTTGTAAGAACTTTTTCAAGATTTTAATTCTTTTGTCCTTATTCTTTTCTCGTTTTGGTTAAAGAAGTTTTGTGAATAAAGAGGATTTAATTCGATCAATAATATTCAATCCACAATACACAACTTTCAACCATATTTATTAAGAAGCGGCTATTAAATGAAAAAGAAAACCATACAATTTACAGCGAATTTGTCCACTCGAATTCCCTAAGTTTCCCCAATTTATATATGCGTGCATCCAACTTGACACTCTTTGAGTGAACAAAATCTATTCTTACTGCCATAGCAGCCCATATATTGGATTTGTAAGCAAGAATTAGTGCGATCATTAAACCAATATACTGGCTGAGCTATACATCCGGGACCGGGGAGTCCTTCGCTTGGTTTAGCATGGCAATCCGGGTAACCTTGGTGTAAAAAGTGCGAGTTTTTGAGGTTAACATGAAATGATTAATCCAGTGAGAGATTTTAGCATAATAATAACATGAACTACTTACTAGGGGACTCGCATTGAGCTTGCGTATGCGAAATTGAAACGGTTAACAATGTCACTAATAATAAAATTGTTCCTCTCATATCAGCTTCTAAATCAAATATTATTTCTATCCAGTTGAATACTTTGTACTGTAGAGTTTTTAATTTAGTTTAGTTAACTATTAATAATTACATACAGTCCGAGTTTCATAGCTTGTATTAGTGTGGTCACAGTTCCATATTAAATAGTAATTGCGTGAAAATCTATTAGCTTCGCCGCGATACAGTTCATGAAAGATGCAGTAAGGTGGATTTTGTAGACTCCTGAAGAATCGTATTCAATGGTTTCAATAACTTACAATAACTACTTGTGATAAGATCCTCATGCAAAAAATTGCATTGTAAACTTTGTAGATTATTTTCCAGTTGTAGCTAGAAGAAGTACGGTTTCTTTAAAAAAAGGTAAATTTTTAGGCACATTAAATGATATTGCGAGAAATCTGAATACTTATGAATAAAGTTCGAGTTCAATAAATTTTTAGAAAGCATTTCAAACCATTTCTGACAAATATACACGAAGTGTTTCCTTTTTGTTTGTTGTAATTGTATTCAATGTTTTCAATGTTAATCCTTATGATTTGACAAAAAGTATCCTGCAACCTTCTATGGAAGTCAAAAAAAAGGAAATAAATTGTCCCAAATAGGGGTTTTTGTTAGCACAGACACAGAACAAGGGTAAAGAACATAAAACATAACTAATTCTCCATTTTGTGCAACACACTAAACAAGGCTAAACAATTACTTAGAATTTTCTCTCTCACGGACAAAACAACGACAAAAATATAAAGAAATAATTAAACGAGCCAGTCGAAAATCCTACAAATGGTAATGAATGAACAACGACAAAAAAAAATTCTAGAAACAGAAATCAATATAATCATAATATAAAACATCGGCAACTCAGTGACACAGAAAAATAATTTTTGTTCATTCCACTAATTAAAAATTACAAAACAACGACAAATAATAGTGGAAAGAATTTTATTTCACTTATATTTCAATATTTCTTTTTTTACCAACAAAACTTTCTCATTTCAATACGTTACTTAACAAAAAATACGTTAGTTACTTAATGTGTTTTCTAAATCCCAACATTTAGTTTCGAATTTAATTTCATATGATCGTTATTTTCGATCGTTTCGATCGTATGTTATCCGCTTCAATATTAGTAGGGTTGCCAATTATCGCTTTATCGATTTCCAGATATTAACCTTGACACCTTCGTCGACAATCGCCGATGTTGCAGAAGCGATTATTGTTGCCGCCGCATCCGCGGTACCTGAATCTCTCGCACCTCCTCGTGCGGCGGTTATACCAGAAGGCATTCGCATTGCGGCACCCTGGGCCGCCATGCCCTTCATTTAGGGCACTCGAACAAGACTGATTACCTGTAGGACGTTTGTATTATAGGGATTTTTTCAATTTTTCACGGAGTTTTAAATGAGATACTCACGAGGTTTTCTGCATTGAGCCTGCGTGTACACGATGAAAACCGAGAGGATAACCAGTAACAAAATACTTACTCGCATGGTAAGGGTTTTTAAGTACTTTCCAACGATTAATAATGTAAACCTCAGTGTTTAGATCACCTGAGTGATTATTGCGGGGTATTTATATGAATTTTTTCCAGAATTCGATGTGATGATAGGGACTGTATAATGGAACATCTGCGTAAAGTTGTTGGTATTCTTCTTTTGTTTAGATTGAAATTCGTAAAAAGGCAACAATGTTTTCTTGGAATTTTTATTCATTGTGGACTCCCGTCAATATCCTATACAAAAAAGCAATAACAATAACGTCTCTTTTATTTTTTTCTCATAATTACTTTTAACTTCCTCAAGTGTTTTATTGTTCAAAATAATGAAACACATGAATATTGGATTAAATGCCATTCGGGGAAAATCTCTCCATAATACTAGGCTATTCATTAATTCGCAAGCCATCGAACTTAAAACAAAATATACGTAGCTGGTATGTTTTTAGTAAATATCACAGGTTTTACCTTTTATCTGGTTACACAGACAAAACATTTTTTCTTCTCATGGAACATAACTAGGAATCAACAAGCAAAGTATTTATTCCATTAAACAATCTTGTTCTTCAAATGACAAGCATTCAAGACTAGTGACATTGTTCAAGGATCAAGCGAAGCCAAACTGTCCAGAAAACACAGTGCTATCATTTCACTGCATCATCCATCAAGAAAGTCTTGGTAGTCTGTTCTTGATTTTGTTGTTGATCTTGATCCCATGGTGCGAGTTACCAATATTTAATTATAATATCAAGAGGTCTCAATCACCGCCAGTTTCGAACCTCGCTTGAAGACATGGAATCAGAATTAACTGATTTACACTCCCATACTAATGTTCGCTGGTTAGTTTAGGAAAAGTGCTGAACCGAGTGTGGAACCTTAAAGAAGAAACTTTTCGATTCTTAGATTGAGAGGTAATTCTTCCGATTTTTTAACATGGTTAAAGATGAAGAATAGCTCTGTGACTTTGTATTAATTGCTGACCTCATGAGTAAAATGAATTAATTAAATAGGAAACTGCAAGGTAAAGGTGCTTGTGCATGAGTTGTATGTGGCAATAAAATCATTTCATGACTTGCCAAGCAAGTGAGTAAATATTTGAGACGAAGTTCGTAATCGTAATCGGTAATATATATTGTGTAAGACGAAATAAGGAAAAAACCAGAGCCACCTTTTGGCCCTTTTAATATTTTATAACAAAACAATTGAGTGCATTCAATTTTAACAGATGTTATACACCTGATGACTATACACCTTATAACAGATGTTGCACTATACATCAGTGGAACGAATTCGTAAAAAAATCGTATAAAAGCCTCGCCGAAAAACAAAATAGTCATCAGTGATAAAAGCTTTCAAGCTCAAACATCATCTGCTAGTTAATCTCAAAACATTGCCAACAATCAGTCATGAAAGTAACCATTTTATTCCTGGTTATCCTTTCGGTTTTCATTGCAAACACGCAGGCTGAATGCAGAAAGCCTAGTGAGTATTTTTAAGCAAAAATAAATAGTCTTTCACAATTTCAAAAATGCACACATTTTAGGTAATGCGGTTTGTACAGGCGGAAGGAATGTTGGAAATAGTGGCCCAAACTGTACCGACGCAGATGCTTGGTGGTATGACGACGTCAGAAACAGGTGCCGGAGGATGACATACCGAGGCTGTGGTGGCAACAATAATCGTTTCTGCTCATGGGCTGATTGTCGACGCAGATGTATTCGTTAAATAAAAATGTAAAACTGGCGACCCATTGCAAAGACAAATTTAAAACTTTAAAAAAATGTCTATATGAATATATTTGCATTACGAGAAAAATTATAAGAATATATAATACTTACATTTCTTGAAAAATTAACTCTAATTTGATTTATCAATTCATCGAATGAAAAAATTATATTTAAGAAGATTTATCGCGATGTTGAGGGAGGAGGAAACATTCCGGAACTGACACCCACTAAGGAAATGGAAGTATTGAAGAAAGGAAGGGGAATATGTATGTGATCTTAGGCTCTGATGCTAATAGGCGTAATATTGAGTAGGACGGAACTGATGCCAACCACAGAGGAGAGGCGTTATTCGAAAAATTGCAATGAGGCATCTTGCCGATTGCGACGTCAGCTGAAACCACTAAGTTGTACGGAATCCCACGTTAGGGATCGCACGCAGAAGTGTGGTATTTTAACAAACATTACGCTGTTAGCGTCCTATTTCTCGGTCTAGTCACGAACTGAAATGTTATGGACAGAATAACGATTTTCGACTAAAAAGCTGTTCGGTTAGAGGTTCGATATGGCATGTCAACTTCGTTAAAGTTCAGGAAAACACTTACCTTGAAATACAGCATTCACCATCTATTTTTCTTTTCCTTGCTGTCTTGGAATTATTCGCTGTATTATACGAAAATACGATATATTACAAGTTAATGATTATCGATCCGAAATTTTCATTCTCATTTGGTGCGCCTCGCTTGTATGTGTTTGTGAAACGCATATGTTCTTGCAAACGGTTTTCGCTAAGCAAAATATTTTAAATTTTTTAAAACTGTAGAAGAAAAATTCCTATTAAAAAAAGTTTCATGAAAGGAATTATTTCATTTTTCAAATGGGCTGGATAATAAATATTTAATTCCATATATTGGACATTTAGAAACTCATGGAGGTCCACATTAAAAACCTTAACCTTACCGCGGGCCGTATTTTGCCAACCCCTGCTCTATAGGGAACAAAAAGGCCAATACGGCGAATTCAGAAACAATTAACTCTTTTCAGTAAAAACATTGCAACTTTAGGCTGCCAATAAGAAGATTTGCATACTTTTAGGGCTATTTTTAATTTTCTTTTTTATTACTTCGACAAATCGACTATAAATGTGGTAAATGTACAATAATTTAGCCGGATAATGACTATAAGGACGAGGTAGCCAGATGTCCAGAGAAGAAATCGGTGTATATATCTCGACAAGCTGGGTTTGGTTTTTGCAGAAGGCCATCGGATGCTGAGTTTTAATATAACTCACTTCATTTGAGATACAGAAAGGAATGAATGGGGGTAAACGAGGGGTTCGACATGTAGATATTATTGGTGGAATCGGTGCAAGACCGACGCCCCGAACCGGCAAATCATCGTCCCCGACGACCCATCCAACCACCAAATTGGAAAAAAAGCAAGGTAAGTTTCTTTTATTTCACACAATTTGGTCCCTTTGCGAAACGCATTCGCGTTTTACTCGCGAAAGTTCCAAGTGCGCCCAGTGCACTTGTGTTGCTATCACGGCGGTGTAGAAACCCGTGCCCATAATTTTAAATGGATTTAAAGCCATTAAATTCACATACATATATATATGTACCAGAGAAAAATTATTTTTGTTCATTATACTAATTAAAAATTACAAAACAGAACGACAATTAATATTGTAAAGGATTTTATTTCATTTATAGTTAAATTTTTACCAACAAAACTTTCTCATTTCAATATTTTACTTAACAAAAAATACATTAGTTACTTAATGTGTTTTCTAAATTGCAACATTTACTTGAAAATTTCATTTCATATGATCGTTATTTTCGATTTCTCGCTTTATCGATTTCTAGATATTAACCTTGACACCTTCGTCGACAGTCGCCGATGTTGCAGAAGCGATTACTGTTGCCGCCGCATCCGCGGTACCTGAATCCCTCGCACCTCCTCGTGCGGCGGTTATACCAGAAGGCATTCGCATTACGGCACCCCGAACCGCCATGCCCTGCATCTAGGGGACCCGCACAAGACTGATTACCTGTAGGACGTTTGTATTATAGGGATTTTTTCAATTTTTCACGGAGTTTTAAATGAGATACTCACGAGGTTTTCTGCATTGAGCCTGCGTGTACACGATGAAAACCGAGAGGATAACCAGTAACAAAATACTTACTCGCATGGTAAGGGTTTTTAAGTACTTTCCAACGATTAATAATGTCCAAACCTCAGTGTTTGGATCACCTGAGTGATTATTGCGGGGTATTTATATGAATTTTTTCCAGAATTCGATGTGATGATAGGGACTGTATAATGGAACATCTGCGTAAAGTTGTTGGTATTCTTCTTTTGTTTAGATTGAAATTCGTAAAAAGGCAACAATGTTTTCTTGGAATTTTTATTCATTGTGGACTCCCGTCAATATCCTATACAAAAAAGCAATAACAATAACGTCTCTTTTATTTTTTTCTCATAATTACTTTTAACTTCCTCAAGTGTTTTATTGTTCAAAATAATGAAACACATGAATATTGGATTAAATGCCATTCGGCGAAAATCTCTCCATAATACTAGGCTATTCATTAATTCGCAAGCCATCGAACTTAAAACAAAATATATGTAGCTGGTATGTATTTAGTAAATATCACAGGTTTTACCTTTTATCTGGTTACACAGACAAAACATTTTTTCTTCTCATGGAACATAACTAGGAATCAACAAGCAAAGTATTTATTCCATTAAACAATCTTGTTCTTCAAATGACAAGCATTCAAGACTAGTGACATTGTTCAAGGATCAAGCGAAGCCAAACTGTCCAGAAAACACAGTGCTATCATTTCACTGCATCATCCATCAAGAAAGTCTTGGTAGTCTGTTCTTGATTTTGTTGTTGTTCTTGATCCCATGGTGCGAGTTACCAATATTATATTATAATAACAAGAGGTCTCAATCACCGCCAGTTTCGAACCTCGCTTGAAGACATGGAATCAGAATTAACTGATTTACACTCCCATACTAATGTTCGCTGGTTAGTTTAGGAAAAGTGCTGAACCGAGTGTGGAACCTTAAAGAAGAAACTTTTCGATTCTTAGATTGAGAGGTAATTCATCCGATTTTTTAACATGGTTAAAGATGAAGAATAGCTCTGTGACTTTGTATTAATTGCTGACCTCATGAGTAAAATGAATGAATTAAATAGGAAACTGCAAGGTAAAGGTGTGCTTGTGCATGAGTTGTATGTGGCAATAACATCATTTCATGACTTGCCAAGCAAGTGAGTAACTATTTGAGACGAAATTCGTAATATTCGAAAATCGGTAATATATATTGTGTAAAACGAAATAAGGAAAAAAACCAGAGCCACCTTTTGGCCCTTTTAATATTTTATAACAAAACAATTGAGTGCATTCAATTTTAACAGATGTTATACACCTGATGACTATACACCTTATAACAGATGTTGCACTATACATCAGTGGAACGAATTCGTAAAAAAATCGTATAAAAGCCTCGCCGAAAAGCAAAATAGTCATCAGTGATAAAAGCTTTCAAGCTCAAACATCATCTGCTAGTTAATCTCAAAACATTGCCAACAATCAGTCATGAAAGTAACCATTTTATTCCTGGTTATCCTTTCGGTTTTCATTGCAAACACGCAGGCTGAATGCAGAAAGCCTAGTGAGTATTTTTAAGCAAAAATAAATAGTCTTTCACAATTTCAAAAATGCACACATTTTAGGTAATGCGGTTTGTACAGGCGGAAGGAATGTTGGAAATAGTGGCTCCAACTGTCGCGACGCCGTTGCTTGGTGGTATGACGACGTCAGAAACAGGTGCCGGAGGATGACATACCGAGGCTGTGGTGGCAACAATAATCGTTTCTGCTCATGGGCTGATTGTCGACGCAGATGTATTCGTTAAATAAAAATGTAAAACTGGCGACCCATTGCAAAGACAAATTTAAAACTTTAAAAAAAAGTCTATATGAATATATTTGCATTACGAGAAAAATTATAAGAATATATAATACTTACATTTCTTGAAAAATTAACTCTAATTTGATTTATCAATTCATCGAATGAAAAAATTATATTTAAGAAGATTTATCGCAATGTTGAGGGGGAGGAAACATTCCGGAACTGACACCCACTAAGGAAATGGAAGTATTGAAGGAAGGAAGGGGAATATGAATGTGATCTTAGGCTCTGATGCTAATAGGCATAATATTGAGTAGGACGGTACTGATGCCAACCACAGAGGAGAGGCATTATTCGAAAAATTGCAGTGACGCATCTTGCCGATTGCGACGTCAGCTGAAACCACTAAGTTGTACGGAATCCCACGTTAGGGATCGCACGCAGAAGTGTGGTATCGTAATAAACATTACGCGGTTAGCGTCCTATTTCTCGGTCTAGTCACGAACTGAAATGTTATGGACAGGATAACGATTTCCGACTAAAAAGCTGTTCGGTTAGAGGTTCGATATGGCATGTCAACTTCGTTAAAGTTCAGGAAAACACTTACCTTGAAATACAGCATTCACCATCTATTTTTCTTTTCCTTGCTGTCTTGGAATTATTCGCTGTATTATACGAAAATACGATATATTACAAGTTAATGATTATCGATCCGAAATTTTCATTCTCATTTGGTGCGCCTCGCTTGTATGTGTTTGTGAAACGCATATGTTCTTGCAAACGGTTTTCGCTAAGCAAAATATTTTAAATTTTTTAAAACTGTAGAAGAAAAATTCCTATTAAAAAAAGTTTCATGAAAGGAATTATTTCATTTTTCAAATGGGCTGGATAATAAATATTTAATTCCATATATTGGACATTTAGAAACTCATGGAGGTCCACATTAAAAACCTTAACCTTACCGCGGGCCGTATTTTGCCAACCCCTGCTCTATAGGGAACAAAAAGGCCAATACGGCGAATTCAGAAACAATTAACTCTTTTCAGTAAAAACATTGCAACTTTAGGCTGCCAATAAGAAGATTTGCATACTTTTAGGGCTATTTTTAATTCTCTTTTTTATTACTTGGACAAATCGACTATAAATGTGGTAAATGTACAATAATTTAGCCGGATAATGGCTATAAGGACGAGGTAGCCAGATGTCCAGAGAAGAAATCGGTGTATATATCTCGACAAGCTAGGTTTGGTTTTTGCAGAAGGCCATCGGATGCTGAGTTTTAATATAACTCACTTCATTTGAGCTACAGAAAGGAATGAATGGGGGTAAACGAGGGCTTCCACATGTAGATATTATTGGTGGAATCGGTGCAACACATTTCAAAACATAAGTTGGAAATTATCAGAGGACGAAATCTTCGCTGACACATTTTTTTCGGTGAAATAGGCTAGGTGCAAAAGCTGGTAGGGTTAAAAGGTGATGAAACTAAAAACGACTTTAGTAATAGAATCGTTAGAGACACTTCGAATATCATTTTGGAATTGTTCCGAGTTTTACACGCTCACACTTATCATAATGTCTGTGTTTATGCCAACTGCCGCTCGCCAAAGGTGCTCCCTCATCTATCGGTAGGGTGTCAGGAGTGAAAACTGCAGTTCTCTCTCTAGTCAGCCTGCCGGCAAAGCTGCCGGTCATGAGATGCGCCTCTCGCGAGAGAGCAAGCTCGACTGCAGGCTCTCCCCACTGCGACTGGACCTGAATTCTGGCTGCCAGCAATCGCCGCTGGACCAGACTCAGTCTTTCCTTTTCGATTTTCGCTGAGGTGAGCAGATCTTTTTGGAGGCTGTCGAATTCGAGTTTGGAATAAAAATAAGTTACATTAAATTGTGTGAAATAAACATTTAATGACGTTAAGCTTTGTGAAATAAACATTTAGTTTGTTGAACATTTTTGAATCAACCATTTTGGTTCTTCGAGCCGGATTGACTGCCGCCCAAAGCCAGTCTCACCGACGCCCCGAACCGGCAAATCATCGTCCCCGACGACCCATCCAACCACCAAATTGGAAAAAAAACGAGATAAGTTTCTTTTATTTCACACAATTTGGTCCCTTTGCGAAACGCATTCGCGTTTTACTCGCGAAAGTTCCAAGTACGTCCAGTGCACTTGTGTTGCTATCACGGCGGTGTAGAAACCCGTGCCCATCATTTTAAATGAATTTAAAGCCATTAAATTCACATACATATATATATATATATATATAATATATATAAAATCATCCCCTATATATATCCCCTATATATATATATATATATATATATATATATATTATATATATCCTTCGTTTGACCCTCAAATTGTACCAGAATGTTCAATTCTTGGTTAACGGTCCCACCTCGAAAAACCACCAACTTTTGCTGGTAGGTATTCGCGTGCACATATTTTTGCTCGCGCTCTTTTGCTGGCGCATCAGTACCGACGCAGTGGCTTTACTTTTCGCTGCTTGGGTGCACACAGAACGAATAACCAGTTTTCTATTTGCACTCTCACTTGTGAGAAAGCAGCCTGGAGTTTGGAATTCTATAGTGACCCAACAGGAAATACCAAAAACTACCCACCCAATACACAAAAGTAATAGCAGCGACTAGTAAATGTTTGACTAGTTGCCGATAGTAAAGAGACAACGAGTTGCTGAAAATATAAAAATCAATTTTTTCCGAAATTGTTTTCAGTGCGTTTCCTTTTTCCATTATAATGTCGGTATGTACGATAGAGTAGTGAAAAAATCCATTGACAATCGAAATCCCATAACAGTTAGCTAAATATAATATTGTAATACAAGTAAAAGTGTTGTGTTCGACCAGGCCGAAATCTAAATACCCTACACCCGAGTAACTAAAAAGCAATAATTTCGCCACCTAACAACTTTTGTATAAGTAAGTGGAGGGGCAATTATATAGTATATAGTTTTCTTTAAAGTATTTACCTATTAATATACAAGAAGCCACTCATGTCAAAGCATACTCTTTAAAAAAGTTGGTGTGCTTAATCCGCATACCCGTATAACCGGATTGCGCACTAGTTTAAGCAAACGGCTTTATTTATCTAACTTACTATATGTTCCACGAAGTTTTCAGTTAAGATTTATTTGAGCTTTTGAACAAATAAAGAATTTAAGAGGCAAGCAAATAACCTCAATAGAGAAACGCGATAAAAGAATTATATTTCCCGGGTACCAGTAAAGTAGTGGTTGGATAAATAGGTATATAAGGGAAGTCAATTTCGGAGTTACCCTCAGCATTAACTCAAGTGCGAACATGAGTGTGAAAAACTTTTTTGATCATCGTTGGGTTGCTGCGGTTGATATGACAGCCGTAGTGCTGTTCCTCGCGCTAAATTTGCTGGTGCCAGTGGCTCATTGCAAATCATCCTTTAATAATAACATGGATCCAATTATCCTGCCTAACTGCGAAGACATTGACTTCATTGTGATTGGAAATGGGTTTGCTGGCCACGTTGTCGCTAACCGGTTGAGTGAGAATCCCGATTGGAAGGTTTTATTTCTGGAGCTGAGCCATGATAATGAAGTGGAAGAGCTGTCCCAGATTTCATATACCCCAGTGAAAGGAAATACTGGTCTGGCATTTAAAAATAACATCTACTACTGGCCGTACGCTTATGCTACCCAACCCCAGTGCTATACCCACGGCTTTCCTGAACATTACAGCATTGTGGAAAACGAGGATAATCTCGATTGGTGTTGGGATGACATTGTTCCCAATTTCGAGAAAACAGTAAGCCAAAATAAGTCAAGTTACGTGATGATGAAGAAACCCGAAATGTCACCCGCCGAAAATGATGTTAAGAAAATGGTTTTAGGAGCCGCTGAATATTTGACTTCTGTAAGAGGAGGCACTTCTAACAGAGTAACAAAAAATCCCTTAATAGCTCACACCGAAACACTACTTATGGTTCCGAGGAAAGCTGAGAAGCGTCCTAATTTGCGCAATATTAAGGGGGCGATAGTGTCCGGCATTAATTTTGACTCAACAGGTAAACGTGTTAGTAACGTCACGTTCTTTTTCGAGAACAGATCGGTGGAATTTATTGTACCAGTCAAAAAAGAGCTGGTGTTGTCAGCAGGAACTATCGACTCGGCAAAACTACTGATGCTTTCTGGTGTGGGTAGAGAGGATCATTTGAAGAGCCTCAATATACCGGTGCGCCACAAATTACCTGTTGGCGACAACATGCAGGACCACCTCATTGTACCCTTGTTCTTAGAAATGACATCATCAAAAGATTCGCCTCATCACAAGCAACCACTTTTGGACTCTATGATCGAAACAAGCATAGGATACAATGCATCAGAGAGCATAGGCGAGCTGGATATTGGAATATTCTTCGATATTACTAATGATCCCGTGTCATTCATTACTCATTTTGAATATAGTTACTTCTACATAAGATGCCAGGAATTCAAACAATTGAGGAACTGGGCCGAATTTTTCCGCCTGGATGAAAAATATCTACGTAATTTGATGGAAATAATAAAAAACAAAGATCTGCTTATCGTCGGCATTGTGGTGGCGCATCCCAAATCTGTTGGCACAGTAAGATTGCGTTCCGCAAACTACAGAGATATGCCCATAATTACACCCAACTACTTTGATGACGCCAGTGATGTAAGGAAGGTGAAAGACGGGATCGGCTATGTGATGAAGATGGAAAAATCTCCCGATTTCCAGAAGAAGAACGTGAAATTAGCGCACGTTCCCATCGAGGAATGCGATCGTTACATATTCAAGAGTGACGATTACTGGCTCTGCTACAGGAAGTACTTCTCGATCTCGCAGCTGGATCATGTGGGCACCTTGAAGATTGGATCACCTCCGAATCCCGGCTGTGTGAATTCTCGTCTTCGTATGCATGGTGTTGGTAACCTTAGAGTTGCCGATGCCAGTGTCCTCCCCACAATTACCGGCAGCAATGTTAGAGCGACAAGCATTTTGATTGGAGAGAAGGTGGTGCAATACATAAAAGAAGATTACGGGCTTTTGGGAAAGGGATTCGCTCGAATTTAATTTTGCCCTTTGTTTGAAAAATTGTCTTTTCAATTCTGTAAAAATAATATGAGCATTTAATAATAAAAATCAGCAAATACCGTAATTTACGTTTACATACCAAAAATTTTAGGCAACACCATGTTATACATATAACTGTACCAGGTTATAATTTTCGAGGTCTTCTAGCGATTTTTCTATTGTATTATATTTTCACATACCAAATTGCTACGGTTTACAAACCGCGTTTTGGTGTAATTGATTCTGAATTATAAGCACTATTTTGGTTTTGTATTTGAAGGTCCTAACAAGCTAGCTATTATGAATGTTTAATTAACAATTTTTACATCTTTAACGTAATATATGTTTATATTATTATTATACCCAACACCCGAAGGGAGTAGGGTATATTCACTTTGTTCTTCCGTTTGTAACGCAGGGAAGGAGACGATATAGATATAAAAAAGTATATATATTCTTTCTCAGCGTCATCTACTGAATCGATTTAGCCCTGTCCGTCCGTCTGTCTGTCTGTCTGTTGAAATCACGATTACGAGAGAACGAAAAGAGATATCGCGATGAAATTGGGCACAAATATTCTTTGTTAGGTAGGGCTGTTTGGGATTGAAAATGGGCGATATCGGTAAACAGCCACGCCTACTTTACATACGGAATGTAAAGGCACCTCGTTTCAAAAAATGTTATAATCTGAATATTTCATAAACCGTGTGAGATATTAAGGTATAATTTTATTCCGGAACATATAGCGGCATTACTAAAAATAGGCGTTCCACGCCCACTGATAACAAAGTTGGCAATATCTCATGAACGGTATAAAATATTGATATGTCATTTTATCAGGATATATAGGGAAGCATTATCAATAAGCTTGAGAAAAATGGGCGTGTCACGCCCACTCATACAAAAGTTGTCAATATCCCATAAACGGGTCAAAATATTAATGCGTTCGTAATTCTATCTAGCAGTACCTAGAGACATTACAAAAACATTTGCCCGAAATGGGCGTGGTACGCCTACTTACACAAAAGTTGTTAAGTGGCGAAATTATAATTTTTTCAGTTACTCGGGTGTAGGGTATTTAGATTTCGGCCAGGCCGCAGACAACACTTCTACTTGTTTTTAGATATATTAGATTGTAGTAGATAAGTGAAAATACCTCGAGATTTATTAAATGAGTGATTTATGCGACAAACTGGTTATATGGATATCAATTGTATTTGACCTTTCTGTCGAGACGTGGGTTGGAAAGATCTCGATTGCCGTCAAATCGACCTCGATCACGAAAACGACTCATTGATCTTGTTGACTGCAAAACGGTCTCTATGTCGATTTACGTCTTGAATTAGGGACATTATCTCGCCGAGATTTGGTAGCAATAGCATGAAAAAATCATTCCCGCAATGCACTGGTACTTACTCTGAATAAATGAACACGAATTATTAGTAAAGATTTAAGAGCAATAAAAACACTTATCTATGTGAAGTTTGATCATAAATTATCTAAAATCTAGGTCTCTCAACGGAATTTTACTCGAGTGCTGATAAATTTGGCGCATGTACTGATAATGCTACGACTACTAAAACAATTTAACAGATTTCATTTCAATTTGATAGTATTAAAGACATCTCGAACCACGCTAGAAACCCAAAATTGTTCTTATATACATAGCTTGTCTGATAGAAAGGAAAACAGCCTATCTAAACGCGATAAAAGAATTATATTTCCCGGGTACTTGTGAAATAGTGGTTCATTACATAGGTATATAAGGGAAGTCAATTTCGGAGTTGCTCTCAGTGTTAACTCAAGAGCAAACATAAGTTTGCAAAACTTTTTTAATCATCAGCTGGTTGCTGCGGTTAATATGACATCCGTAGTGCTGTTACTCGCCCTAAATTTGCTGGTGCCAGTGGCTCATTGCAAATCATCCTTTAATAACAACATGGATCCAATTATCCTGCCTACCTGCGGAGACATTGACTTTATTGTGATTGGAAATGGGTTTGCTGGCCACGTTATCGCTAACCGGCTGAGCGAGAATCCCGATTGGAAGGTTTTCTTTCTGGAGCTGAGCCATGATAATGAAGTGGAAAAGCTGTCCCAGATTTCATATACCCCACTAAAAGGAAATACTGGTCTGGCATTTAAAAATAGCATCTACTACTGGCCGTACGCTTATGCTACCCAACCCCAGCGCTATATCCACGGCTTTCCTGAAAATTACAACATTAGGCAAGAGGAGGATTACCTCGATTGGTGGTGGAATGACATGCCCTATTTAGAGAAATCACTAAGCCGAAATAAGTCAAGTTACGTGATGATGAAGAAACCCGAAATGTCACCCGCCGAAAATGATGTTAAGAAAATGGTTTTAGGAGCCGCTGAATATTTGACTTCTGTAAGAAGAGGCACTTCTAACAGAGTAACAAAAAATCCCTTAATAGCTCACACCGAAACACTACTTATGGTTCCGAGGAAAGCTGAGAAGCGTCCTAATTTGCACAATATTAAGGGGGCGATAGTATCCGGCATTAATTTTGACTCAACAGGTAAACGTGTTAGTAACGTCACATTTTTTTTGCAGAACAGAGCGGTGGAATTTATTATACCAGTAAAAAAAGAGCTGGTGTTGTCAGCAGGCACTATCGACTCGGCAAAACTACTGATGCTTTCTGGTGTGGGTAGAGAGGAGCATTTGAAGAGCCTCAATATCCCGGTGCGCCACAAATTACCTGTTGGCGACAACATGCAGGACCACCTCATTGTACCCTTGTTCTTAGAAATGACATCATCAAAAGATTCGCCTCATCATCAGCAACCACTTTTGGACTCTATGATAGAAACAAGCATAGGATACAATGCATCAGAGAGCATAGGCGAGCTGGATATTAGCATATTCTTTGATATTACTCATGATCCCGGGAAATTCAGTGCTCATTTTGAATATCGGTACTTCTATATAAAATGCCAGGAATTCAAAAAACTGAGAAACTGGGCCGAATTTTTCCGCCTGGATGAAAAATATCTGCGTAATTTGATGAAAATAATTAAAGAAAGAGATCTGCTTATCGTCGGCATTGTGGTGGCGCATCCTAAATCTGTTGGCACATTAAGATTACGCTCCGCAGACCCCAAAGCTATGCCGATGATTACACCCAACTACTTTGAGGACTTCAGAGATGTAAGGAAGGTGAAAGACGGTATCGGCTATGTGATGAAGATGGAAAAATCTCCCGATTTCCAGAAGAAGAACGTGACATTAGCGCACATTCCCATCGAAGAATGCGATCGTTACAAAGTCACCAGTATCGATTACTGGCTCTGCTACATGAAGTACTTCTCGATCTCGCAGCTGGACCATGTGGGCACCTTGAAGATTGGATCACCTCCGACTCCCGGCTGTGTGAATTCTCGTCTTCGTATGCATGGTGTTGGTAACCTTAGAGTTGCCGATGCCAGTGTCCTCCCCACAATTCCCGGCAGCGAAATTAGAGCGACAAGCATTTTGATTGCAGAGAAGGTTGTGCACTACATAAAAGAAGATTACGGGCTTCTGGGAACGGGATCCGTTCGAATGTAATTTTGCCATTAGTTTAAAAAATTGTCTCTTTTCAAACTCTCATTACTCTCTTTTATATATGTTTATAAATGTTATTATTTTTTTAGCATAATTCTGTATTATATTGTAGTAGATAAGTGAAAATACCTCGAGATATATTAAATGAGTGATTTATGCGACAAACTAGTTATATGGATATCAATTGAATTTGACATTTCTGTCGAGACGAGGGTTGGAAAGATCTCGATTGCCGTCAAATCGACATCGATCACGAAAACGACTCATTGATCTTGTTGACTGCAAAACGGTCTCTATGTCGATTTACGTCTTGAATTAGGGACATTATCTCGCCGAGATTTGGTAGCAATAGCATGAAAAAATCATTCCCGCAATGCACTGGTACTTACTCTGAATAAATGAACACGAATTATTAGTAAAGATTTAAGAGCAATAAAAACACTTATCTATGTGAAGTTTGATCATAAATTATCTAAAATCTAGGTCTCTCAACGGAATTTTACTCGAGTGCTGATAAATTTGGCGCGTGTACTAATAATGCTACGGCTACTAAAACAATTTAACAGATTTCATTTCAATTTGATAATATTAAAGACATCCCGAATCACGCTGGAAGATAGCTTGTCTGATAGAAAGGAAAACAGCTTATAGTCTATCTACCTATAAAATCTTGACTCCGAGTTTCTAAGTCTTCAGATAGTCAAGGAGTTTTCTTCTATGTTTTTTTTATAATAAAAGTTCAGGTGCTCACATTTAGCTAGTTATTATTTTTATTAATTATATAATTTTACGTAAAAAATAAAAGTAAGGAATAGAGGTATCGTCATGAAAAATTGTCAAATCATCACCAGTCAGCTCCGAAGCGGAAAGTGTGGCTTTATGAGAAGGCAAATTGGGATGCGCTGAACTGCTTTTTCAGCCGTTTCAATTGGCAATTGTGTTTCAGAGATAGAAACACATGCTGGAGCAAAATTGGTAGAAAATATAATTTTATTTGGTATGAGGTCTTTCATACCCAATAAAAGAATTTCCATTAAACCAAAAGACCATTCCTGGTTTAATGCGACTTGCAGACAAGCAGTCAGGTCTGAAGAGGAAGCATTTAGTAATTGGCGTTTAAATAAAACTGCTGATACTAAACTGCTGCGCAATCAGGCCAGAAATATGTGCAATGCCACTAAAGCGCGAAAAAGTTCTCTACGAACAGCGCCTTAGACGTAGAATTCTTGAATACCATTAGGGTAGTAAGAACTTTTGGTCGTTCGTGGGGAGAGTGAAGAATCAGACGCGATCGTCCATTCCAACTCTCGTCAAGGATGATCGGTTGGTAAGGCAAACTTATTGATAAGGCAAACTTATTAGCCAAAATGTTTGCTGAAAACTGCTCTCTTCTTGAGAGTAGCTAACCACTGCCCGCAGTCGATGGTGTATGTCATGCTATGCCTGAGATGCATTTTCGAACGCGAGCTGTTAAAAGAGTGCTTGCAAACCTCAATGTCAACAAATCCTCGGGACCGGATGGCATTTCAGCCTATGTGTTGAGAAAGTGAACCTCAACACTGGCTCGCCCATTGCGCAATCTCTTTAATTTATCATTTACTTCAGGAGTTTTTCCCCCACTTCCTGGAAGATTGCCAATGTGCAGCCAGTTCCAAAAAAAGGTGAGGCTACGAATCCTGCAAATTACTGGCCCATAGTCATCTGCTCTGTGCTCTCCAAAGTCATGGAGAGCATTGTAAATTTTAACTTGATGAGGTATCTAGAGAGCAACGAGTTGAAATAAAAATGTATACTCGTGGAATCCACGAACGTTGTTCTTCCGAGGTTAAAGAATTTGCACATTATATTTTGTGGATGGGACATTATATTTTGTGCAAAGACGTGGAAAACTATTTCTCACTTCTTAAACTATTTGATTTTTATTTAGCTTAATTATACGCTAGACCCGAATAGATTGTTAAGAATAGATAGAAAATAAAAAAAAAAATTCCCGAATAGAGTATATTCACTTTGTTCTTCCGTTTGTAATGCCATGTCCGATATCCGTCCGTCTGTAGGTTTTCTGCATTCAGCCTTCGTGTATGCAACTAAAAACGAAAGGATAACCAGGAATAAGATGGTTACTTTCATTACTGACTGTTGGCAACCTTTTGCGATTAACTAGCAGATGATATGTTGCCGTGCCATATCGAACTTCTAACCGACCAACTTTTTGGTCGGATATCGTTATCACGCATCACTACCGTCCTACTCAATATTATGCATATTAGCATCACAGCCTAAGATCACATTCATATTCCCCTTCCTACAATACTTCCATTTCCTTAGTGGGTGTTTCCTCCGGAATGTTTCCTCCCCCGTCAACATCGCGAAAACTCTTCTTAAATATAATTTTTTCATTCGATGAATTGATAAATCAAATTAGAGTCAATTTTTCAAAAAATTTAAGTATATTCTTATAATCTTTCAAGTAATGCAAGTATATTCATATAGACATTTTTTTAAAATTTTAAATTTGTCTTTGCTATGGGATGCAATTTTGCATTTTTCTTTAACGAACACATCTGCGTTGACAATCAGCCAATGAGCAGAAACGATTATTGTTGCCACCACAGCCTCGGTATGTCATAACCTGGCATCTCCTGTTGGTGGAGTCATACCACCAAGCAGGTGCGTTGCGACAGATTGGGCCGCTAATTCCAACATTCCTGCCGCCCGTACAAGCCACTCTACCTAAAATGTGTGCATTTTTGGAATTGTGAAAGACTATTTATTTATGTTTAAAAATACTTACTTGGTCTTCTGCATTGAGCCTGCGTATTTGCAATGAAAACCGAAAGGATAACCAGGAATAAAATGATTACTTTCATGATTGATTGTTTTCTATGTTTTGCGATTAACTAACAGATGATATTTGAGCTTAAAAGCTTGGATCACTAATGATTAATTCCGTTTTGCAGCAAGGCTTTTATACAATTTTTCACGAATTCTAGTGGGCATTTTATGTGAAACATCTGTTAAAATTTAATGCACGGAATTCTTTTATTATAAAATACAATAATGAATAGTCGAAAGTTTACAAAAGGTGGGCCTGGATTTTTTACTTATTTCACTTTACACGAAATATCTTACCGATTACGATTACAATTAAAATCAAACATTGTGTTTTTTTAGTTTTCCGAATAACATTACAACCAATCAGGTTAAAAGTTATATAATAAATTATTATATACTTATTCTACAAATCAGGTTTAAAATTAGAGTTGCAAATTTACTCATCAAGCCACACGCCAAACAGTGGCACCTCCACGTTTGGCTGTATTCGCAGCACGAAAGCCAAGATCGCGGTGTTCCACTTTTCTGGCGCCTCTATAAACCGGATTGGGCAAAAATTGTTTAAATACAATAGAATTCAACTCAGTTTAACAACTTTTAATACGAGTAGATGTATACCAGGCTCACGGGATTGAGGATAATTAGGATAATTAGGAGCTAAGTTGTCACTCTCATAGTTGATTCCTTTGAAAATAATTGCAATTGTTAAAAGATGTTTTAAGATTCTGTTTAAAATGAGACACTTAGCAGTTATTATTTAAATGTTAAATTGAGTTTTTATACGACTGGTTTTTATGAGTTTAATGAATACAAAGAGTCTTATATTATAATATATAGTCTTATATTATAATGTATGACAATAGTAACGAGAAAACATCTGTTTGGCCAAAAAAATAGGTCAAGTATTTAAACAGGAATTGTTTTAAAAGGCATTTCAACTCATTTTAAACAGTTTCTTCCTTTTCTTTTATATTGAATGAAAATTTCGAAACTATACAAAATGCAATGCAAATATACTCACGTATATACTCGTATATAAATAACCATTTTTCTCTTTTGATGACAATGGACTTTTAAGTCATTATCATTTATTATATTATTATTAACAAAAGAACAGAAATTTCATGGACCACAAAATATTTCCTTATAATTTTTTGCGCTCTGTAATAAAACAATCTCAGAAAATTTAGAAAGGTTAATAATAATTTCAACAAAATTTAAATTATAACATAATTTTAAGCATTTATATTAAAATAAACTATTTTATATATACAATATATTTAATTTGCTCGTCATTTCTTCGCACGATTTACCATTACATTGTTTTGACAGCTAACAAATTTGTCAAAATTTTAATAAAGCCAGAAACTAAAACTGCGACCCCCCGCCCTCCAACAGAGCAAGCAAAACTTAACGAAATGGAAAAGCAACACAGAAGTGATTCTGTCAGCAGCACCAACAAAAACTAAAATTATGAGTTGCCAACCGAACAAAACCGCCAACCAAAAAAAGAGAGCAGCATAACAGGCAGACCAAACGCTTTTATAAAACTTATTAAATGTTGACGACATTTTTGCACATGAGTGAGTGAGCAAGTGGGCAACGGTGTTCGTTATGTTGTAGGGGTGGCGTGTGCTCGTGGCAGCGTTCGCTCGAGAGTCGGTTTGGCAATAATTTGCAGGCATCATAATAAAGTCATAATTTTTTGTGGTTTAACCGCACAGTCCCAGAATTAAACGAAGTGAAGTGTTTCCGATGGTTCGCCATTCAAATGTTAAGAATGAGCAACTTTGCGGAAAACAACATTAGAGTTTAAGACCTTTAAGTTGAAGTCAAAGATATTGAGTCAAGGAAAAGTTATATGGGCTTACAATATATAGAGTGTATGCTAAACTAAACCCAGTTAAAGTCACAGAGTAAAGTTTAGATTTTCCAAAGGATTCACAATTCTAATGAGCGGAAAACTTAATTCAAAGAACTTTTTCTCTGGTTTTTTTTATATATCTTCAGAGCACTCGATTACAATATATCACCGAAATAAATCTTTAGAAACTGACACCATTGTAGTCTGAAAGGAAGCATAAAAACAGTCATTTGAGGGTGTAAATGAAAGTTAAAATAATAAAAAAAAATCCCTTTCAAAGGAAAAGAAAGAAGAAAATCAATTTCATTGTCAACCAACAGTTTTATTGTCAAGCAGCGTTAGTTCGTGTGCAGATAAATGTTGCCTCAGGTTAAGGGTTAATGACGATGAGGACGGAAGGACAGGCAACTCACAAAATTGGACGCTTCCTTGCTAAGTCACTAGCAGGAGTTAAATGTTCAGCGACTGTTTCTCTGATACTCGATTTTCACATCTTTATTTTCCTTCCTTTTATAGAATACAATACAATATAAAACATTCATTTCAGATGTGTCACCGAACCCATAAGTAGAGGTAATGGAAAATTTTAGTGTTTTTGTATAGCTGCAGCTTTCAGAGGTTTCAAAAGAGACCTTCTCAGATCGGCATAAAATATTTTAAACACCTCAAACCTTGGAACTTCAACAAACAACTTAGTGGAAACATCGGATTTGCAACTCTTATTTACAAATTCTTATACATTAAAAAATAATAAGGAAGCAAATCTTCCACCTTCCATAAAAAGCAGAAAAAAATGTCATCTTTTGACATTAGCCTTGTTTTAAATTTTATGAAATTTCGATTTTTACCCAAGTTTTTTTTCCAAGTTTGAGTTTCAACACTCTCTAACATCTGACATCTGACATGTACGCTTCTTCATTATTCCGGACTATAAAGTGACAAGTGACAACAAATCAACAACCGACCAACTTAACGATGAGTGACTTTTTGTTGCTGTAGTACAAGAAATTAAATCAATTAGTGCACACATCGCTTGTCAACAATGTTGCGAAACTTTACATGCATGCAAGTTTGAAGAAGAAGTGGTGCCACCTCGAGGGTAGAAACTCACTTAAGGACTTGAGAATCAAGGATTGTTATTGCAATAATTTTTGCCACTTATAAAGTTAAGGAATAAAATTTAATTCGGTTCTTTCTTTTCCACCAATTATTTGTAGTTTGTTCTATATCAGTAATATGGTTTCTTACAGAGTTTTTCTATTTAAAGGTCTACCAGTTTCTTAACTGATTTCCTCTTGTGCGCTTTCGAAACTCGTTGTTTCCTCACACAAGCAATCAGTGTGTCGCTGCTCATCCAACCGTTTGAGGACCACCAACAAGAACCCATCACGAATTCAGTTGGGATCATCAATCTTCGCTCGAAGTTCTTTAGTGTTTCTGACGTGTTCAACTTGAATGGGGAGCAACGAATTGTCATCACCATACAAGAAGTTGAAACTGAAATAGAAACCATGGCAAAAAACCGCAATATCAGGAGAAGGAAGATTAAAATAAAATAAGAACATACTTACAGTTACTATAAAATATTCGTATTATTTAACTTAAATTTAAATTTAAATGTAAAATTTGAGAGAAAATTCCGAATTGGTTTAGAAACTACATCTTAATTCACAATAATTTCAAAACATTTTAAATTTCTATTATTATTGACTTTAAGTTTCGTAATACGGAGTTAATACTAATAAGAGAGAAAAATGATTTTTGATACTTTTTGATTTTTAAAAATTTTAGTATAAAAAGTACATTTTATTGTTGCATTGCCCTCGCTACAATAAACTCGTGCTACAAATCATATTCATACAAATTCACCAAATGTTTAAATACATTTTACAAAATATTTCATGAAAAACTTCAAACAACTCTCCAAAAAAAGCTTTTTGGAGCTTTTGTAAATAATCTTTTTAAAGATTTTCTTAATACTGCTTCGAATTTTTGTTTATTTATGAGTTGTAATCATTCACAAATTTGTAAAACATGATAACAGATATTGATGGGACGTTCATGTTGTACTTTAATCTATTTAATTAGTTCTACTATTATCTTTCAGTGAGTGCAAAGTGAGAAAACTTGACTAACAACATCGACATCAACACGTCTGCCGTTGATAGCGCTTTCCAACGACATATTACTTCCTTTTTGTTGGACAAACAACACCGACACACTAATTCAGCAACTCATTCCTCCTCTCTCCCGCTCTCCCGATGTCAAGCTTTTTCACAAAACTCGCCAGAAACAACCTGCTACGCAGCACTTTCAGCCCTCGCACCTTCTCCTCTTTCAGCACTGTGAGCCCGCGTACCTTCTCTCAGCTATCGTACTGAATCGACGATGGAAAAAATGACAACGACCATTATTTGCAGGAATCCGACTAAAAATTATGCTTCCTTCCATCATACTCATCCCTAACAATCGTGGTTCGTAGCCAGGACACAATAAAAACAATGGATCCCCGGACAACGTTGTGTGCGAAAAAGCAGAAAAACTGGGCAACACATCCGGCATGATAAACGGCGCTGTTGCCTGCTACTGCTTCCTTCACGGCGCGCCACTCCTTGCTGTCACCACGTGATGCGAATCATGGACTGGGATGAGTTGTTAATGATAAGCGAATGAAACCATTAAGTGATTCCACTTAAATGAACACGTTAAGCCAGCAGCGACATTCACACTCACATTCACTGCATTCATTGATTAGCGTGAGGGTGAAGTTCAAAAAGCAAAAAGGAAAAGTCAACCAGGAAGGATTCCGATATTCAGACATGTGTTTTAGTCGAAACGATCACTCGTCTTAAGGTATGAACTCAGTCGGAATCGGGATGGCTTTTTGAGACGGGACTATAATTGAAATGAAGGCGAGATCATCTATATCGTTATCAATTGAAGAAATAATTAAGTTTGAACAGCATTTTCGGTTCAAGAGATCGAGGCTATAATTGTAATCGAGACAATCGAGGATGCCTTTTCAGCCAAAACGACTATCGAGATGGATAGAATCTTTTTTTAAACGAGATGATAATCAAAATCTAGTTATATAATTGCTAATAAAAAGCTCAAACGTCTCGAAAAAGCTCGAATGTAGCCACGACATTAAATCCGATTAAAGTAAATCGTAGTTGTAGGTTTCATTTGTGTTCAGTGCTGCTCTTAATGACAGTTTTTTTCACGGATACGTTATCTTTGAGTGCGACCTTTTCAATGTACCACATTTTTTGTGGTGTAACATGGAAGAAATCGTTCTCTCTTCTGCATCTGACCACTTAGTGCCTCAACACCCGGTCACCCCACCCACCAATTTTGGTGTTTTGCTGCATGTTCACATAATTAGCTTCATTTAATCTTTTCTTTTGCTGTGACCATTTCTTTCAATGAAAATAATTTCAATCGTTCCACCTTAACAACACTTTGGCAATCTTCCAGAAAAATCTCGCCCTTGCCCTCTCCTTCTTCCCCGCCTCCTTCCCCTTTCCCCTAAAACATAATTAGATCACAACACAATAAAAAAGAAAGAAAAAAAAATAAAAAATATGTTATCGTTGTTTTATTGCATACTTTTTGGCTGTGATTTAATTAAGTTGCGCTTAGTAGGTGTTGAAGTTTTTGTGTCTGAAAGTTTTTGAACTAAATAAGTTCTTTAGCTAAATAAAATTAAAACCTATTTATTTTCATACAAAAGTAAATTATTATTTATACAAATTGTTTATACAAAAGTAAATATGTACAAATAAAAATAAAAATATAATAAGTAAAAATAAATCTTAATTTCACTAAATGAAATATTTAAAAAATCCTGCAAAATACTCAAGTTTTTTCAAGTTTTTAAAATTGTGTGTATACTTGTTTTCTCTAGTAAATATTTTAGTTTTATGCTAGCTGAATTGTTAGTTCGCTCGCGTATTCATGTGCAGCAAACTGTTAAGATTGGCGTGTTGAAAGGGATTAAAAACGGTGTAAAGAGCAACGCACAAACGAACGAAATGAATACATTGCATGATTCCTTTTTTCTGTTTTTAATTATTTCTATTTACGTCTGAAGTTATCGTTTGTTTTAGTTACATTTTTCCGTCTGTTTCCACGTTTCAACGTGGAAAGATTTTTCAATTAGAAAATAAAAAATCGTCGCTTTGCGCCTGGAAAACACATTTTGAAATGAAAAACTTTTAAATTAAATGAGAAGGAGTTGAAGAGTTTTTTAAATTTATTAAGAAATAATAACTTTATTAGGAAAGTTCAATCAAATTTGTTTTAACGTTTTAGTTCTGATATATGTGAATGAAATTTGTTATAATTACAATTTTTGTATTTCTTAATAACAAATCCTAAACTCAAGATTTATATATTTACTCCTTCTGTTACTTCTATTTCAACCCAAAATCTTGAGCAATCTCATTGGTTTTCCTTTCACATACTTTTATTTTATACAAAAATCTTCTAAATCTTTCCACGGCCTTTCCGCTGTATTTTCAATATAATCTTAAGCAGATGTATAGGTTTTCAAATCTTATATAGCACACGTATAGCTGAGATTGACTCGTACACAACAACTGGTTAAATTATCTCGGCTATTTTATTGCAAATTGAAAAAGGAACACAGATTTCTAGCAGCAACGAAGACAAGAAGATTATAAGATTTTCAAATTTAACGATACATGACAAACAAATGTTTGTATTCACGGCACAGTGGTGTGAATATGTTTATGTAGAGTGTAAAAATCACGCTGCTGGAATTTTGACAACAATTTATTATATCTCTGACAAAATATCATAAAATTGCTTTACTAATTATAATCTGCTACAGAAAAAAACGCTTCTAAGTATGAATATAAATTAAAGCTAATAATTTCTCACCGAATACTTACCTTTATCGCAACTTACCCTCTACGCCCCCACCGACATCCTTCTTCGGCAACATAGCTTCAGAAATTCAACACCAGCAGCAGAAACAATTTGCAGTAATAAATCAGCTGTGAATTGCATTAATTGTTATGTTACGCCCATTGTTTGCTCCGAATATCCTTTTGATATACTCGACTTCGGTTTGGTTAGGCGGCCGGCCGATGCATTGGATTCTGAGGAATTCTAACGATGCAGACGGCTTGCGAAAATATTTCCACACACCCTCCCGCCCACATGCTGGAACTAGTGGACCATTCTGAGAACTCACTGTGAAGTCAGTAGGAAAATTTGCATTAGTGCAGAGAAATAGAAAAGAACAGATACTTAATATCAGTGAAAAGATTCTTCTGAATGTAGATTCAACTAACTTTTTCATCGAAAAAATGAAAATATCGTTCGAACCAACGATTTTTTTGTACTTATAAAGATTTTATTCAGAATAAATAAATTTTTTAACTAAAGTAAGGAGACACAATCTTTTCCTAGTGGATCATATTTGTCTCATGTGCTTTTCGTTGTTTGTTGGTTTAACACCATCCACTGCATGAATCCACTAGAATTTCCATGAAAATTGGATGCGAAAAGAAAAACTAAACTTTGGAATTTTCATAAATTTTCATTTGCCTGTGAAATCGACGGTGGGGGTGTGGGTGGGGTAACAAAAGGAAATGCGGCGATTTTCGTCGGCCATAATCATCCTTGAAGTCTACATCCGCCTCGCGTTTCGATTGGCGGGAAAATTCAAAGGAAATGCGGATTTTTTTTCACTTGTTTACGGTGACATTTTTTATTCGCAGAAAATCCTTTGTGAGAAAGTTGTTAGACGTGTTTATCACGGCTACAAATACGGGGAATCGTGGTGGAATTTTGAGTATCATGAGGAGGGAGAAGAGGAGGTAGAAACCATTTTTGTTACGATGTTGCAAATTAAAATAGAAAATTTACTAAAGCTATTTAAATTTTGTATAATGGTTATCTTTAAAAAGCCTTAAACTCTTACTTAAAAATGGCTTATAATATTAAAATATTCTCTGGATAATCCTGTAAGTCCCGCTCTTTAAATATCGTGTAAATTATAACAATAGAGGGGAAAATTTCTATTAGGAATCATAAATTTTTCGCAGATTTTTCGAAGGCAGCGGCAAAGTGTTGCATTTGACATTCACTACGCTCTGAAGTTGCAGACACAGCATTCATCCACACCATTCATTCAGCGGCTGGTTAAGAATTCCGGCTATCATTGTTATGCTGGGGTGACAAGCTGGCTATTTAGTGTGACTGGTATTAATAAGCGGCAATACGAGCACAACGAAGTAAATATCCGAACGCAAACATTGAAAAGGCGGACGTTTTGAGGAAAATCTTTTTTGTCTTCTCTGCAATAAGGGGAATTAGCATCACATACATGCATACCTTAATGCAATAAGACCCTGGTGAGACCAAAGGTTAACCACAACTATAAACTCGTGCTTGCAGAAGCTCAACTGTTCTTGTAACCATGTGCAGCAAAATATAAACAACCAACAACATCAGGTCCAACTTGTATTTATGGCGCTTAATATGTTCAATCGATTGGGGGAGCGAAATTGTCGATGTCAGATGTCAGCAACAATCTCTGTTGGATTGGTGAACACGGTTAGTGGAAAGTCTGGCAGGTGAGTTACTAATTCGTACCCACTCCAGACCAATGTATTTACATTTATTTATCCCATCTCGTTGTCAAGTTATAAAACTGATTCCTTTTAGTTTATTCCTACATTGTAGTTTATCGATTAAGAAATGAAATTGAGTCAAAGTTGAATTTGTGAAAAGAATAAATCAAACAGAGGACAATTAATTAATTCTTCAATAGGTGGAGCCGAACATCGGGTTGAATACATTTTTCTACTTAATCAAATAAACTGATATACTATGCCTTTACCAAAGTTAACTTTACAAAAGTTAACCTTAGCCACAGCAATAAGTTGAAGACTTTATACATTCCAGCTTATTTTATGATATGATTTGGGTGACCTGTAAGTCCACTGCTGAAATTTCAAAGAGATAATATATTTCTACTTTAGAAAATGTCTACTTCCGCTAATGAAATCCATTCACAATAAAATTAATCTACACCTGCTACTGTAGCCCCTTAAGGTTTTCACACACGAGAAATGGAACTTGGCAGCACTTTTCACTCACAAGGTAAACGTCATCGTTCGGAAAACAGATTTTTTCCCAAATTGAGTCAAAGTCTTTGTTTTGGCGTTTATATTAAATAAGTGGAGTAAATGGCAAACCAAAACTCATAAAATACCGGCGAAGTATAAAGAAATGACTTTAAATCGGTAGAAGAAACTTATAAAAAACCTAAATAATTTAAGAACCTAAAACAAGACGAGGCGAAGCTGACTTAAGAAAGCAGGCAGACGGCTTGGGTCAAGCAGAAGCCAAGATGACGCAAGTAAAGGAACTGCACTTGGGTAAGAAAATGGAGGATTTGGAAAAGCACTCAACAATACCTGATGTACGCACCAGGAAGACTCAAATGTAAGTACTTTTCGGCATTTAGTTCCAACACTCATGTAAGCCTCTTACAGACTTCTGGAGACAGCGCGCAAGCTTTACCGCGAGGCGGAAAAGTATTATCTGGACTGTGATGAAGAGCTGGCTTATGTATTCTACATGAAGTATTTCAACTTGCTGTCTTGCATTCATAAAAAGCCTGACTATCCGCAACACAAGCAGACGATGCGGCAGATGCTGGGTGGAAATGCAGCCCAAAAGGAGTCAATGCATCGCCTGGAGATGCTAACCAACTCACTGCGTAAACGCTACTCGCGACTGACAAACGAAACAGAGCGCTTAAACAAGGCTACACCACCACCTTTGTCGCCAAATGATAAACACCAGCTATCACTTGATTACGATTCGCTAAGCGCGGCAGAGAAATTCGATCGTCTTAAGGCGGCAGACGAAGCGACTACACAGAATGCTTCACATGCCTCCTTTTCTCTTATAAGTTGCGAGGAATTGTTCAAGCGGACACAGGAGTGCAGTGTGCTCATAATGGACTGCAGGTCGAAAAAGGATTACGAACAATCGCATTTGACGTATCAGTGGAATTTAAATGTTTCAGAGGAACTCATTGAAGCGGGGTGAGGGGGGCTGGCTGGGACAATTAAGAGAATACTTTGCTTTATAAAATAATAATTCAATACGTTTCTCAACTTCTAGTATGTCTGCTGGTAAGCTGCAGGACAAGTTGGAAAACAGCAGCAAAATAATGTTTGCAGCTCGCTATGTTAAGGATCAAGTTGTTCTGATGGATTGGAATTGCAAGGAGGCAGATCCTGCACCGAATTCTCCAATAGGTCAGCTAAAGAACATTCTGAAAAATGTGAGTAGGTAAAATCCTAAATACATACGGATCTTAATAACCGCTTCTCTCCGTTATCAGTGGGATCCAGATGCCAGATATCGTTCGCCCGTAAAAATACTTAAAGGTGGTTATGAGTATTTCATCATGATGTACCCCACTTTGTGTACCAATCCAACTGTTCAAGCACCACAAGGCAACGATGTTAACGTTGAATTGATTGACGATATTGAATATCCGTCAATTCACGATATCACCATGAAAGATGACATAGAAAATTCCTGGAAGGAGAACATTTTAAATGCAATGGATGGTAAGGCGAACAACAATTTAATTGTCGCTGAGCGACCGCCCAGTGTAGATCGTACGAGTAAATTAGCAGCGCTAAAAACTTACGATCAAAGAAAACAGAAGCCCATTGTGGAGTTATTGAAAGAACACGAGGATCTATTGGAACGAGCTCAAGAAAACGATGTGCAACTCGAACAAGCATCCAAGAAGTGGCAAACTATATTTGAGAAAAGAAAGAATGAAATAGGCAACGAGTTAACAAGTTCTGAACGTGAATTGTATTACAATATAATGCAACTGGAGAGCGAAGCGGAGGATATTGTAAGTATAAATGACCTAGGAGTATTAAAAGCAGCAATTAATAATCTACTTTCCGATCTTGTTTTAGAAAAACGAAAATAATCGGTTACGCGATGAGCTCGATAAATATAAACTTGAATTGCAGCAACAACAACAACTGCAACAGGATGCACTTTCGCAAGTGAGTGTAGAGAATTTAGAAGATACCACCAAGCAGATTGAATCAAAATTGCAAGAGCGTCAGAGACTGGATGAACAACACGAGCGAGAGCGACAGCAGCGTGAACAACAGCTGGCGTTGGCGCGTGAAAACAAACGCCATATGAAGCCACCTGTAATCGAGGATGAGGAAATATCGCAGCCGAAAATACCACAATTTGATCGCTCGATCAAGCCAATGAAGGCCATCGTACCAATGGAGCCGCTTCGCTTCGATCGGCATCGAGATTTTTCGCCTGTGCCAGGTTCAATGGTAAATTATAATTCGTTAAATCCGAATACAGATTCGAGTAATCTTAGCAAAAAATTTAAAATACGGAATTTAGGGGATGCACAAGTTGCTTTACTGTTAAACTCATACATTTTCTCAGGGGAAAATCATCAAAATTTACATAAAATTCTGTTAAATGTTCTTTGAATCATTTACGTCTACCAAGTTCATTGATATTTACTTTAAACACGTGCATGTGTTTTTCTCTATATATAGATAAACTCATTTACCCTCAAACATTTCCTTGAACACAACCCATTACTTTGTTGACGCCACGTATACCTCCTGCTTGCGAAAAACATTTCAGTGTTAGTACGGCCTTCTCTACTCGAATGGATAAAGTATAAATCCTCAATGAAAGCGTTACAAAAATCAATATTCTTAGCGTAGTCACGTTTTGGCTAAAACAGTTGATTTTCTTTTTTCTAACGTGACTAGTCAGGTTTTTAGTTTATCATTCTATTATTAAAAACGTTTACTTTTTTTCTCCCAACTTCGGTTCACTGTTATTGTTATAAACTACTTACTTCAACAGACAGTAAATTTTGCAAAACACTTAATTTCGTCTTAACACAAAGCTTCCTTCAATACCTTCTTTACCGCCTTTTTATACGTTTAGTCTGTCGCTGTCCGTACTCAAAGCATGTTGTCTGTGCAACAAATAGCAAGATTTTAAAATTACGCGAAAAAATCAATTTGAATTATAATGCTTGTGAAGTATAATGCAGGTGTTAAAATTCAGTTACCATCCACGCAGTTCTTCATATATAATTCATTATATCCATTAAAACGTGTGCGTTAAAACTTTAATGTTAATACTTACATATACATTTAGTACTTAAAATTGTAAAACTCTGCTCTAAGATATGAACGATAACATTCCGAAGATAACCATTTGACTAGGAATATCTTTACTATATTTTTCCCTTATATCGACCAGAAATATGACAATATCTGGGTAAAAACAAAAATAAGAAGGCTTTTACTACCCTCTTTTAACAGGGACGTGGTTTAACTGGCTTAAAGAACCTGGGTAACACCTGCTACATGAATAGCATCCTCCAGTGCCTGAGCAACACACAGCCGCTCGCCGAATACTGCCTTACGGACAAATATAAAAACTACATTAGCCGCAGCAACAAAACTCAAGGTCAGATCGTCGAAGAAGTCGCGGCTCTTATTAAAGTCCTGTGGAATGGACATTATAAATGTGTAGCTAGTAAGGATTTGCGTGTAAGTTGGCTTCTTTGCATACATTACAATTTTTGCAACAGTCTAAAATTAGATAAGCGAACAATTATTTTTGTTATTTGATTACAATAAGATTCGATTTTTATTCACAGTACGTCGTCGGACAGTATCAAAAACTTTTCCGAGGCGTCGAACAACAAGATTCACATGAATTTCTTACCATTCTAATGGACTGGCTGCATTCCGATTTGCAGTCGCTACACGTACCGGAAAAGTCACGCGATAATATTTCAGCTTCAGAGCGTGCCTGGCTTGAGTTTACCAAATCCAAAGAGAGCTTAATTTTGCACTTGTTTTATGGTCAGATCAAAAGTACCGTCAAGTGCGTTGATTGCAATAAAGAGTCCGCGACATATGAAAGCTTTTCGAATTTAAGTCTAGAATTGCCAGCGAACGCAGCGCATTTGAGCCAGTGCCTGGACATGTATTTCAGCGGCGAACTGATTCACGGCTGGAACTGTCCGAACTGTAAGCGAAAACGTGATGCTGTAAAAAAATTAGACATTTCCAAGTTGCCGCCAGTATTAGTAGTCCATTTGAAAAGGTTGGTGGAGAAGCCAGAGTCGAATATTGAGAAAGTTAGGACTATAAGTGTTCTTCCTTAGATTCTATGCAGACACCGATATCATTGGGAATTCCTATCATAAGAAGCAAGACTATGTACGTTTCCCTCTCGAAAATCTTGACATGACACCGCACATTGCCAAGTCGGAGTTACGAGCGGTAACACCGAAAACCTATCAACTGTATGGGGTCTCCAATCACTACGGTTCCATGGAAAGTGGTCATTACACAGCCTTTTGTAAGAGTGGCAATAGCGGCAGGTATAACGAACTACAGTTTCCTCATATTCCGATTGAAATGCTTTTGAAAATCTATTTTAGTTATCTTGAAATTACTTTAAATTGCTCCGAATACCTATTGTTAATTACCCTCAAATACTTACTATAAAATCTCATGCTCTCTTCATCACAGGTGGTTCAAGTTCGATGATCAAATTGTTACACCCATTGATAGATCGAACGTTGTCTCCAGCGCTGCCTACATCCTCTTCTACACCTGGCTGCCGCCAATACAACTACCAGAATCCAATTAGCCCTCGCATTAGACCGTCGTACTTTTCTCATTTATATCATTTTTTAAATATCGCATAGCAATTGCAAGTCTACCTGTTCTCAAAAAGATTTTCGGTAGTCAAAATTTGTTAACTGAAGTAAACTAAAAAGAAGACATATTTTCCAAAAAGGAATCATTAAATTTTATAGCTCTAGTCGTTAACATACCTATAATAACTTTAAGTTATTGCTTAGCATTTCTTTCATTGCTTTATTCAACAAGTCGTTGAATTCTATAAATCTAACTATATATTATTTCCTCCAGTAGAAATGTTACTAATTTTTAAAAGTTTAACTTATAAAAACGGGCGACAACCAGTGAAGCTTTCAAAATATAGAAGCAATTTGTTAAAAAATATATTACTGTTCTATATAATAAAATTGAATTTATTTTAATCGAAGCACTATTTAAAGCGGATTAAAACTTAACCTGCTTTAATAACGTAATACTAGATTAAACAAAGGAGGAACTACGGAAAAGAGGAATCCTTTAGAACTCAAACCATATTTACAAATTCCAAAAACATTAAATATAATTAACAGAATATAAAAAACAAAATCAGAAAAATAATTTTTTTAAAGAGTTTAATTTGCGAAAGAGAAAACTCAAAATGTAACTGTTTAAATTGAAATAAGGTTGTAAAAATGTGATGGAATAAAATTACAACTCCATGCAAAGACATTTTTAAGGTTTTCTTCTATTTTAATTTATCTTTACCAACATTATTAACTGATCCCACCATCAAATCTGAGAATAAAAGTTCTTATTTTGGTTAAAATCTTTTATTAGGAATAAAGTGGATTTATATCCACAGTTCTTGAAGTAAATACAAACAAACACTATATTTTAAATATTTATCAAACTCTTCTTCCAACAATTAACCTTAATCTACAAATCTTATTAAGTTGTCAACAAAACAAGAGCGTTCATTATGTTAGTGTCATTTTTACAAATAGATTTTAAGGCATGGAATACTAGACAAAAAACATCCTCTGTTTGCCAAATCCATAAACACACCTTAGTTCCTTAATACCTTCCTCAATCACACCGTTTCGATGGCACCCTTTCTGCGCGGCCCACCATCCGGTTCATCACTTGCAATAAAGGACGTTTCTTCAGAACTCGCAACCTGTGCGACCACCTCTTTGGCCAGTGCAACAGGAACTGTGTTTGTGGCGTTTGCCGACCCACTTGATGGCGCAGCTTCATGGAGTGTAGCGTTGCTCTGCATCAAAACCTCCTCATAGTTTAGAGTGCGCGGCGGTGTTTGGGCACGTGCTGGTGCAATTGCAGTCGATGCGATGACAGGACGTGAATGTGGACTATTATTGCGCGAATGCTGTAAGTCCTCCAAAGGAATTTCTTCAGAGCTGTAATAGGAAAGGCAGATGATTACTTCCACAATACTGGCCGTAAAGAGCAATTGAAACTAACCGTGGCCTTGGGATGCGTGGGCTACTTTCACGTGAGTGCGACGCTGCACCACGCTGTCGAGAATTTTCACGTGAATGCGGGGAGCTCTTGCCGTTTCCATTGGCATTGCTGCCAGGGGATTGCTCGCGACCCGACGACGCCGTATCACGATTGTTCGATACTGAGGAGTTGGAGCTGGTGTTGGAACTGCGACGTCTTGAACGACTACCCATACCGCTGCTCTCATTGCGAATGCTGTAAATATTTAAATACAGTTCCATCACAAGAGATTTATTAAACGAAGAAGCTTCCAACTACACACCCCTCTATGGAGCGGTTTTGCGCAATCTGCATACGACTCACACTGCCCGCAGGACTAGCTGCATCTCTTCGCAGAGCCGCGGCAAATCCAGGCACACGATTGGAGGTGGCAAAGAGGGGACGATGGTCGCGCGATTGGCGTCCGCTACCGCTGATACCTACACCGCTAGCAGACCGCATGCCTGCCACAGCGTACACAGGCGAATCGATGACCTGCCCAGGCATTTCGATGAGCTGCGCGATTTGGTACATCTTTTTCTGGCGAGCTTTACTGCGGCCCTGATAATGAGGACCAAAAGTGTTGCTGAAAATTTACAACCTTTACCACGTACACATTTCTCACCTTCGTGAGTCTCTGTTTGGCAGCCATGCACCGTATATGATCGTCGAACAAAAATTTAGCAGATAACAGAGGCGTTCGATTATGTGTAGCGCCCCCACGATGAACGGTTATATGCAAGCAACGTGAGTCATCCTTGTCACCGACGACCTCAACGTCCTGCAGAAACCCAACAAATTTGGCCACGCCCCAACCAAGCAGCTTAGCATCTGGCTCGACCAGTATCAGCTGCAATGTATCGATAACGAGAAAACGACGCTGTTTTGTGTTATCCTTGCAAATAACCGTGCAGGCAATTAAATCGCTGTTATCTGTAGAAGTAAATTTTTAAAATAAATGGAATCAAAACTCCTTTAAATTACTCACTTAAATCCAAAACATTGTCAACCTGCACCAGATTTAATGCATTCGTCAGCGGCAGCATCGTTTCCTTTTCGTTTAAGAATTTTTGGCATGCTTTACGCAGCATAAAGAACACTCGTATCGCACGACGCGCCTTCTCTACCTCGCCACAAGGCAATCGTCGAGCAAAATTTATCCCCGTCAGTGGAGTACCAGTGGGGGGCAGCAGTATAGTCGAATCCATGCAAAGGAATTCAACATTCAATGTCGATTTGCACATTTCGTTAAACTCGTCTTCGAAGAGGTCCAAAAATATATCCTCCGATTTCCAGAAATTCCTTAATGCGGTCATAGATTGACTATGCGCAGTAAACAGCAGTTCCTGTTGAGTTTCAGTAATGCAAGCTTCGTCTGTGTTCGGTTTGGCAAAGGTAACAAGAAGTTCCAGGGCGATTTCAATGGAAATCAGACGTATGCGACAAGCTGCGTAAAGGAAAGAAGTATGAATGATTAATCATTGTTTTTTTAATATAAGATGATACTTACTTAATTGATTATACTTTTATAAGTGTAAAATTATAACTCTTTTGACTTACATGGCTGATTTGCGGTGGTGATTATGTTCAGTAAGCGTTCAATCAGCTCTGTTTTGTAGCTATATGAACCTTTGACAGATTTTGACAACACCTGATCGAACCAATCGTTCTTTATACCTGTGAAAATAAATGTCTATTTTAAAATTGTTGTCTATTTTGAAATTAGACAATAAAACTCGAAAGCCACAAAAAAGTTACAAACAAGATAGCATTTACAACTTATAAAATTGGTCTTTTTCATTATATTAGAGGAATTCTACCCGAGGCGATTTCTAATTTTTGCATTAATTAAATGGATATAATTTGTATTAATTAATTAAAAAAAGAGATCATCTGATAATTTCCCTAAACTGTTGTTCGCTCTAATTTCTTTACACAAAATATTCAAAATTCCCTAAATAAGGATTAACTATACTAAAAGTTATACGTACCATCTAAATTGGATTTTATTTAAGTGGTTATATTTATAGCAGGTTAAGAGTGTGAGAACGCAACACAACGCAAGCCAGCAAGCGATTTGGTAAGAATAAAATACATAGTAGCAATATAGAGATGGTAATGTTATATTATGAGGGTTAGCTTATTATTGATTATTAATTTTTTTAGAGTTTAGATTTTACCAATTTTAGAAAGAATATGTTAAAAAAATCACCTCTATTGTAGGCCATTGCGTAGATCAAACACAACGCTAATAACGCCAGGTAGTCGTTTTCACTGCAGTCCAGTGTTGTTAGCACCATATCGAGAAATGGACGATTCAAATCCGCCAAGGATTGCGGGGTTATGGATTTCTGCAATTTCTGCTTCTCCTCATCGGTGATGTTACACATGCTTTTGCTGCAGCAAGAGGTGGCTGCTTCGGTGCACGTCGTGGCGTATGTTGCTGATAAAGCTGGTGTGGTGATTTCAGCGATGGCACCACAAATTTCCACACTCTGTGTATTGCTAGCACGCGCCAAAGATCTAGACGTTGATTGTGCAGGTGAGCTTACAGTTTCATTACTTTCCGCGCGCTCTCGTTCGCCTTCGCATCCAGCATATAAGGTCTCCGAGTTTGTGACACCCCCCACTACAGTATCCAAAGCCTCTTCCAAACTCTCGCAAGGTGCTGCAAAACTTGGCACTAAAACTTTACGGTGTTCTACATATGCATTCAGAACTTCAGCTGCCCCCTCTTTGAATACACTGTGATCGCCATTTAAGATGACCCAGGCGAGTGCATGAACCAGTGGCGAATGCGTCACCACAAGGAAGACCAACGACAATAAGTAGAGAGCAACAATGGAAGACACACGTGGGTTACTCATCTCTTGCATGTCTATATTAACGTTGCGATTGAGCACGGCGGCAAGAGATTGCGTTACCACTGCTAAGGAAGAAGGAGGTGGCGTTGGTGTCAACGAGAAGATGTAAAGAGGTACAAGCAATTTATGCAGCAAATGTTCGGTGAGTACGGCATTCAAATCCTTGATTTCCAGCAGAAGAATGTCATTCAAATAATGCAAATGGTCCAGGTGCTCGGCTACGAGGTTCGAAAGTTTCTGATTCGATTGGTGACTGTGGCGAGAGATGATAAATTTATAAGAGGCTAAAAATTAAGTGATATGAAAAATTTACTCAATGTCTGTGCGCACACAATTGTCCAGTTCTAGAATATGTTTGCCAATAAACCAAACTAAATTGCTAAAGTAGGGAGCAGCGGTTCTGCGAAAAGAGCCAAGACCAAAAATTATATTTTAATTTTTATATTCCAAGTTAAGTTCACTAAAACTGCTTACTTGTCTCTTATAAACCTCAACATGCTGGCATTTTGTACTTTATACACATTCAACGAAATCGTACGCACTGCAATACGCACCATAGATTCGGGATGATTAAAAAATTTTATTGCCTCAGTATATAAAGGAAAATCATTTGTATGCTAAAGAACAGATAATATTGTGAACAAAAGCAGACATAGCTCGCGATTAAATTACCTCATTGTAGAAGAAGTGTATTGTGTGAGCATTCAGCTTCAAGCTCAGTGTTTTCAAGAACAAGATGTAGTAACCCATCACGTCCTCATCCGAGAAATCGAACTTATGCACAATTATTGAATTTACATGATTATTGCTCAGCAAGTAATCTGAAAATGTAGCACAAATATTTTAAATAGTTGTGAACAAAATGTGACAACTGATTAAAAATCAACCTTGTACTCAAAACTAAGTTACAATACAAGCATTTGAAGCATACTTCAAGCAAAAGTAGCAGGTCTGAGTTAGGTATTTATCTCTGTGCCAATATTTCTTCAGAGAAAAAGTCTCCACACAATTATTAATGTTTACTAAAAACCTGCTGTATGGCTGAAAATCTCAGATGTGCCCAGGACTTCTGGGCACATCTGGGATTTTAATTAATTTAATTTAACCAATTAATAAATTTTGTCGCCGATCACAAATTAAATTTAGCAGTGCTATCGTGTCTCTTACACAGGGAGGTCTCGTTGCGTATGTTCTCAAAAAGTATATTCAGTGTTTGTAGAAGCTGGACGCAAACAAAACTTGAGCCGCCGCTCTTCTGGCGCATGATTTGCAGGAAATAGGAAAGCATGTTCTTCTCCAGGAAGAAGCTGAAACGCAGTTGTTAATTCAAATGTTAATAGAAAATTTTTACAAAAAACACTAGACTTACTCAAACACCGAGGAGTCATGTTGATCCCCCCAAATCAGTATTTCCGCAATGCACCGTAACGATTCCACTAGCAGCCCGCGGTTGCTTTCCGATACGGCGGTGTTCTTTTCCAAAACACTGTACAAATATTTCAGGTGGTCCAACGAGAGGCGGTTCTTGGGACGACTCCAACCTCCGCCAAACCAACTGCGGCTGCGAAACATTTTCTTGGGGTGTATCACAACGTCCGGATCCAAATCTTTGCTGTTGTTATTGCAACATCAGCAGCAATGAAGTATTTAGTTCTTTAATTAGTTCAATTCGCTATGATGCGTTTGATTAGTTCCTTATCTGTTGAATTGCGTTTTCTTTTTACAATATGCACTTCACAAATTGGAGAATTTCCTGCTCGACGTCAAATCAACTTGCAGTAGATTATAATTTGTGTAGAGTAGTAACATATGTTTTTGACATTCTGTACTTTGATTTTTTACTTTATAATCTTAGGTGTGTTTGAAAAGGGAAGAAATAACATTCTAATCAGAAAATTATTCGGTTTTACTTATATATCAGATGAGAAAAATATTATCAGTTATTATCATATAATGAAAGCTTTCTATCCGACGACGTATGTAATTTTTTAAATATATTTGAAATATTGTCGTAGCAAATAAATGAATTAATTTAAAATAAATTTTAAGAAGAGGACAAATGTTTGACTCTTAACGTAAGGTCGGCGACATCCTAGTAACTCATCAGACAAGGTGTATGACTTTATATGTACGAGAGCTGCACGAACTTAACTAAAACGAAAAAGGTTGGGTTATTCACAATATAAACAGATGTACTAGTATTAAATAATTTTTCCCCTTTGAAGCAGGTGCCATCAATTAAATTGAAATTGTTTAAGCGTATATAAAAATGTCTGCAAACAAATACGTGGATCTGATTAAGGCCGGAACTCAGTATGCCTTACGCATGAACTACCTGTCCAACCGTATTTTCGGTGAAGTAGCGCGGACGACCAACAAAAAATCTATGAAAGTGGTGCGAATGCTCAGTGAGGAACCAATAAACCAGCGCGACTATGTCGTCAACTGGTACCCACGTCATGTAGAGACATACATACTCATGAAGCATCTACGCACATACGGCTTATACCGCGATGAACACCAAGATTTCAAGGAAGAAATGAAGCGGCTGCGAAAATTGCGTGGAAAGGCACCGCCAAAGAAAGGCGAAGGTAAACGCGCCCAGAAGAAAAAATAGGCTACAATTTTTCCATATTTAACGATGTATTAAGGAAATATAAACACATTTTATCTACTATTCTTACTTTTTTACCAGAATTTTTGCTTGACCCTCTAAAACAAGATCTTCCCCTTGGCGACATTCAAAATCCACCACGGAAATCTTGCGGTCCTCAAGCAGACGCACCAAAATATCAACATCTGTGTCGATTCGGCATGGTTTGGGCAGTCGGTAATTCTGCTCCAATAAAATACTGCCCGGTCCTGTTAGTTTCTCGCTAATGATGCCGATCACAACAGAGTTCAACAAGGCACCTTGCACTACCCGCTCCTCGACTGGCGTGGGCGCTGAATGTATAGGATTGTACTCCCTGGTGAGCAAGGAAAAAATATCCAAGTCATGTTGAGGAAAGCGTCGGATCTCTATAATCTCCTTAATTTTGTCAGTTTGTTGACTGCATAGACGCTGACTGCCCAGGCGTGGGATGTATAGCAGTTGCCGAAACATCTTGCATGGACCGATTAGTTACAACGGTCGTCTTGATCCTTTGCCAACGGTAGTTTTGATTCTCTATTTGTGATGCACAAATCGCTTGTGTGCTGCTTCTAGTAAGTGATCCGTTTCAGTAGGCAGCGATCGCAATATGTTGTCTTAAGGTGTAGTTCCTTGTTAAAATCTGTGAAAACAAGGTTATGCAATTGATTCTAAGTCCCAGATTGTCGGTTTTCAGAAAGAGTTAGGCTCAGAGATCTCTGGTTAGGCTATTCGATTAAGCTTATATGTGTATATTATTAACACTCTAGGTGTGTTTAGAAAAGGAAAAAATATTCTATACCGAGAATTATTTGATTACATACGCTGGACTGTGAGGTCGTATGGAAATCTTTTTGGGCTCGCACACAAAACTCAGAGTAAGTTCGTCTTGCAGTCTTCTCCTTTTCCTCCGTGGGGAACAATTGTTGAAAGCACAAGAACAGCTGTTTTAATTGTGAATAACATAGAAGTTTTCTTTGTAGCCAAGTTCGTGAAGCTATTGTGCACATAATTTGGAGGTTTTCCGTACTTGCATTGTAACTACACGTCTGCGATCTTACGTCTTATTACGGCTTATACCAAATTTAGGCTTTGTTCCTAATTTTTGTCGTAAAAAATGCATTTTGTTGTGCTTTTAATCAAAGCTTTTAATTTTTTTTCTTCAAAACCCTTTTTTCAAAAATTACAAACATATAATAGCAAACTTCTACTCTTTAGAATGATAATAATAATCGATGAATTTACCTCATGAGACATATAAAGACAACCAAATTTTTAATACTCCTCTTAGGTCGTTAGGTGAGCACAATTTATTTTATGTTAATTTTCATAAGGCGAACTACGGTCCAAATGAATCTCTTGCGAGATTATCATTTTGCAAACTGGCGCAGCAGCCTTCAATATCATGCGCACGTTGTTAACTTAATAGATGGAGCCCAGCAAAAAGTAACGCACCTAATTCCAAATTTGAAGCCATAAGGAAAGGAAAGCGATGAGAATGCCTTTCTCCCTACTTCTATAACGCCGGAGAATTGATATTTTCTCCTGCTGCTGCGTACAGTTCGATGCTATTGCAATTGCAGACTTAGTTGACACTAATTTTTATCTACGGAGCTCTTCGACTCCATTTTTTTATTTAAGATCGTAAAGATCGTGTGCTGTGCTCTGGGATGTCCCGACGGTGTCGTTTTGTTTGTAGCAAAGACTGCAAAACTCGTCTTATCTCGTGAGCGAGCTCTGCAAACGAATACGTAGATCTGATGTGTTGACGGAAAAAGGTAAAGCTAAACGCATCCAGAACAAATAACCTGGAATTTCTCTATATTTAAGGATTTTTTAAGGAAAAACAAGAATATTTGATCTACTACTCTTCTTTCTTTTTTACCAGAATTTTTGCTTGACCCTGTAAAACAAGATCTTCGCCTTGGCGACATTCGAAATCTACCACGGTAATCTTGCGATCCTCAAGCAGGCGCACTAAAATATTAACATCTGTGTCTATTCGGCATGGTTTCGGCAATCGGTAATTCTGCTCCAATAAAATACTGCCCGCCCCTGTTATTTGCTCGCTAATGATTCCGATTACAACAGAGTTCAACAATGCACCTTGCACCATGCGCTCTTCGACTGGCGTGGGCGCTGAATGTATAGGATTGAAGTCCCTGGTGAGCATGGAAAAAAGATCCAAATCGATTTCAGGAAAGCGTCGGATCTCTTTAATCTCCTTAATTTTGTCCTTAGTTTGTTGACTGCATAGACGCTGAGTGCCCAGACGTGGGATGTGTAGCAGCTGCCGAAGCATTTTGTGTAGATGGATTAGTTACGACGGTAGTTTCGATCCTCGTGCCGAAGTCTTCTAGGAAGAGAGTACAAATGTTGGTGATGCGCAAATCGCTTGTGTGCTTCTTCCAGTAAGCAATTCGTTTCAGTAGGGCAGGTGTTGCAATATGTTGTCTTAAGCTATTGTTCCTTGTTAAAATCTGTGAGAACAAAGTGATGCAATTTAGCAAAAGTTCCAGGTTTTCGGTTTTCAGAAACAGTTCAGTTAAGCGATGAAGGTTCTCTGTTTTAATAATGGTCTCCAAAGCAAGAGGATCTAAAAAAATTTTGCTGTCAGGTAGAATAAACGCGTGCGACTTACTTACCTAAGCAGATGTTACACAATCCTGCGACACCATGGAGTTGCAGGCGCTCATTCGGCACAACCACCAACTGCAAAAACAAATCTACAGCCTCGCTGTCGAGCAGGAACTTCCAGTTTATTGGATCGTATGCAAAATTAGCCAAGTTAGCAGTTACTTGCTCCTGTGCTTCTAATGGGATCAAGTTAGTTAACCCGGCATTGTTTTCAGTTAGGACGCACCAATATTTGTTGTAGTATGAAACTCTTCCACCAAATGGTTAATAAATTCAGCTCTTCCGATACCATCTTCCGGTGTTCTCTTCTTTAAACGCTCATGGGTAGTAAACATAATACGAAAACGCTACCAAAACTAAAAAGAGTACTAATTAACAATACTATGAATAATACCCTTTTTATTATGAAGGTATTTTTCTTATTAATGGGAATTATCAGACAGCTGATTAATAAGATTAAGGTACTTGTGAATGGAACGCGAACGTACTACTCATGATTGATATGAGTAAAATCGAACCTTGCCTCATTACTTTTCTTGTTAAAAAAAAGGTGTGGTAATATATGGCCGGGCCGCACCGCATATTTAATATGAAGAGACTGAAGGAAACAAGGTGAGATGTAAGGCATTATTCATGTGATAACTTATATTAAATTTTTTACTTAGTACCACTTTGAGGCAATCTGTTGCAGCAATGTTTGTAAAGTGTCGTCAACGCATTTTCTCTGAATTGAGTTAATTTATTAATTTATTTGTATTTTCTTTGCTTCAAAAGTTTTACCATTAAAGTTTTACCATTAAAGTTTCGTTTTCCCTTTTTATTTCACAAATGTCACTTGCAGAATTCTAGTGTCTAGATTCTAAACACTTTTAGGATGTATTGCACAAGATTTTGCCAAACTATTAATGAATTAATTTTATATATATATTTTTGAACATGATCAAATTATTTTAATATATATATTAATTCGATTAGATTAAATTAGTTTCTGAATAACGGTGCAAAAAATATTTCGAAATAATTTGTACGCAATTACTTTGTTTAACGCTGAAGTTCGTCCGGAAAATGGTATTTGTAAATGTCTGTTGCATTCCAAATATATTTATTACGGTCTTCATATGTTCATTACTAGACCAATAAACTTTCATAAATCAATGTTAAAACATTGTTGATTGGAATGCTGAACACTGCCGAGAAACACACAAATTTTTCGATAATGTAGTGTGTATTCGGCCTTAGTGGATCACGCTGACGGAAGTGCAAGATGTCGCAAACTTAACGAAATTTGGAAAATGCTTCAGCTTACTTCATTGAGTTGATTCCGTGGGACTTTCTTTCTGTCGTCGTCGTTCGAGTAGTAAGGACGCAGATTATTCCATTCTATGGTAAGAGGAAATTTTAAATATTTTTTACTTTGAGAGCATATAGATTATACTTGTGATTAGTGTTATACTTGTGATTGTGGTTAAGCGTGAATCTTAAGTTCACTTTAAAGGGAATTTTCATCCTAATCTCGCTTTTGTAACTATTGCAGTCTCATCGTAAATTTTCTGCACCTCGCCATGGATCCATGGCTTTCTACCCCAAGAAGCGGTCACGCCGCCATCGTGGTAAGGTTAAGGCCTTCCCGAAGGACGATCCTTCGAAGCCAGTTCATCTGACTTGCTTCATTGGCTACAAGGCAGGCATGACGCACATCGTGCGTGAAGCTGATCGTCCAGGATCAAGTAAGTGCTACGAAAATCAGATTAATATCAGTAGCTTAGAAAACAGTTCATGATGAAAAAAGCTAAATTTTTTATGGTTAGAACGTTAATGATTCCTATGATTATACTAGGGCGGACTGATAATAGATTTGAATAGACACTGGCTGGTGTGAGTTGTAGCGTGTTTTTAACTATAGCATTTTTTTCGCCCAATAGAGATCAACAAGAAGGAAGTCGTTGAAGCCGTTACCATTTTGGAAACTCCTCCAATGATTGTTGTTGGGGCCGTTGGTTACATTGAGACTCCATTCGGTTTGCGGGCTCTGGTCAATGTCTGGGCTCAGCACTTGTCCGAGGAGTGCCGCCGTCGTTTCTACAAGAACTGGTAGGTTTTATCGAGGTTTTTGTTATATTTTTCAATAAGTATTTGAGAAGATAATCACTAGTTTGACTGGCATTGGCAAGATTAACCATGTGCTTACGCGAATTTTTTTTCGTTGACTCGGTATGATGAGACGAGGTATCCGACGTTTTGTGGGGAGAATCTAATCTTACCTCTGCTGCCTTCCTTCTGATGGGTCTTCAGAATTAAAATTCGCGTTGGTTAGGAGAAACGCAACTTGGTGGTTATTTTCTCTTGAGGCAACGAATTTCTAAATCCTTACTCATAATCAGATCATAACTAACTTTACAAAATAATTACAAAGTTCTTCGATCAGCTTATGGCTGAGAGAGCTTTTAAAATATTCATTTGTCGTGTGAGCATGCGAAATTTGTGTTCAACTCTCCAATTTTGGGGAATGCGGTTGACACTTTTTTGCTCTTAAGGAAGCAAGCACGGCATGGAAGATTGAATCTCCGCTCGCTTATATTTGCGATGAGGTTTGCTTCCGTTCTTTTCTTTGCAAGCTAAGAAGTTGTGTGCTGCGGAATCCAAAAGCGCCAATGGAGCTCAGATTGATCGTTGAGTTCGAAGCATAAGATTTAGATCTCAAAAGGCGGCATAGACTTCACGGCTGGTTTTTCTATTTACCAACTCTTCAGGCACAAGTCGCAGAAGAAGGCCTTCACCAAGGCCAGCAAGAAGTGGACTGACGACTTCGGCAAGAAGAGCATCGAAAACAACTTCCGCAAGATGATCCGATACTGCAAGGTCATCCGTGTTATTGCTCACTCCCAGGTAGGTTTTCATGGAACTATTGTAGCAATCCGAGCGACGTCCTTGGTTCATTTGCTCTTGGTGTGCTCGTCCAGTAGCTGCAAGGCGAACGATGGTGCGCGCCTTGAGCGAGTGTTCCTAAAACGCGGCCCAACTGTGGTGTTCAATACACAGTTTAAGACCGCAACGTCGCAGAGCAAATTGCCCTTCGGGTGGCGATTCTTGATATATTCCTTCGACTATGCGAAGCCAGTCCGGCGATTATCGTGCAGTTAAACCATATCACGTACAGACACACCAAAACACTTTGGTGACATTCTTTTATTGCTTGAGTCGCATTTGTACTCATGTTTCAACTGGTTTGTTTAGATCCGTCTGATCAAGCAACGCCAAAAGAAGGCTCACATCATGGAGATCCAGCTGAACGGTGGTTCCATCGAAGACAAAGTCAAGTGGGTCAGAGAGCACTTGGAGAAGCCTGTTCAAGTGAGCAACGTGTTCGGCCAGGACGAGATGATCGACTGCGTTGGTGTTACCAAGGGTAAAGGTTTCAAGGGTGTCACCGCTCGTTGGCACACCAAGAAGCTGCCTCGCAAGACGCACAAGGGTCTGCGCAAGGTGGCGTGTATCGGGGCCTGGCATCCAAGTCGTGTGTCATTCACCGTGGCGCGTGCAGGTCAGAAGGGTTACCACCATCGTACCGAGATCAACAAGAAAGTCTACCGTATTGGAGCTGGTATCCACACCAAAGACGGCAAGGTGAGTTGGGGCGTATAATTCGGTTGTTGCATCCTCTGCTTTGATGACAATTTAGATCGAATGACACAACATGATAAATAATACTAACACAATGATAGGACTGATAGCAGCAAGCGCGTCCTATGCGTACCGTCTTACAAATCTACATTTCTTCATTTATATATTTTCCTTGTAGGTTATCAAGAACAACGCTTCCACCGAGTACGATTTGACCGATAAAAGCATCACCCCCATGGGTGGTTTCCCACATTACGGAGAGGTGAACAATGACTTCGTCATGCTTAAGGGATGCTGCATCGGCTCCAAGAAGCGCGTTATCACTCTGCGCAAGTCTCTGTTGAAACACTGCAAGCGCTCTGCTTTGGAACAAATCAAGCTCAAGTTCATAGACACCTCATCCAAGATGGGTCATGGTCGTTTCCAGACTGCTGCCGACAAACTGGCGTTCATGGGTCCACTCAAGAAGGATCGTATCAAGGAGGAACTGGCCGCTGCCACCAGTGCTACTGCTACAGCAGCATTGGCTTAAAAAGACGCTGTATTTGGAGGTTGTTTTATACTTTTTTAATGTATTAACTGATGTCCGATTTTAATTTGAAGAATAAAAGTGTGCGTCGACTTATTTAAAAAAATGGTGGTTGTAACGTATATTTTATTCGATCTGATATATTGCTCAGTGGGTGGGAAGCTGGATCATGTCAGGTTTTTAAATGGGGTGGTCGACGCGATCCAAAGCAAAAATTGATTGTCGAATGATGTCTGATGAAAGGGTCCAAAATCGGTAATGTCGATTGATCATTTCAGGCGGTTGAAAGAAGTATCAATCGGCTGCAAAATGAAATGATCATTTATGTTACCAATTACATTCTTTGGTGGGATAATTTGAGAAGATGTCGGCTTTTAGTATCGTTTTTGTTGGCTTTCACATTATAACGCCTTTTCAGTTTTAATAGGTCACATGTGGGTATTCTTGTAAATGGAAAAAATCCCTTAAGAATGGCATTTCACCCAATTCCTACCAGTGTACTCGCTTGAGTACAGAATATTTATTTTCATTTTCTTAAAACTTATTCAAACACTCTAAATTAGCCGCTGCACTCGCTTGGGTACAGCTCAAATATTATACTTTAGTATTTAAATTACCTTTTTTGAATTTTATTAGTTTCTTTGTGTTCCAATTATTAAAAGAAATCTAGAAAAAAATAAAAAATAATATTTTTTGCATCTTTGGTTTTAAATGGGTTAATGGAATTGTGGGGAAAAAGGTTGCCAACGTTTTGAACTTATCTATCGACAGAGCTGGGTAAAATCAAGTCCATTCCAATTCCAAGTAAATTCCTCGGGAATTTTGGAATTGAGGCTCGCTCAAAGGGATTGGGATTGTGAGTGCCTCAATTACCTTTGAAGGAACTGGATTTTGGAATTTAGCACATCAACTACTTTAGAGGATTGAAATTCTTAAACGGCAATTCCAAAGGATTGGAATTAGAATTGAAAAATTCAATTCTTTTTAAAAATTTAAGTATTTAGGAGTTTAATTCCAAATTCCCAATTCTTAAAAAAGGAATTGAGGCTCTCTCAATTTCAATTCTTTTGTTTGATTGAGCCTCAATTCCAAATTCTAATAATAATTCCTTGCTTCCAAAAGGAATGATTACATCCTAGCTCTGTCTATCGAATCATATCTTTAGTTTGGAAGTGGTATTTCACTTCATTCAATGAAATAAAATAAAAAGTATTTAAATGATATTTAGAAACAATATTATATTATTTTCACAGTATTTATTTGCGTATTATATTTATAACATTTTCTTCGGGTCTCTTAATTTATGCAAACAAATATAATATTTCAGCTTGTGTTTAGCATATAATTTAGAATAAAAATCATTCCGTTCCATTTTAATACAGTATCACAGACAACGGGACAAAATTGTTGCCTTCACTTAAGTGGTAGTGCTTCGTCGTTCAATTTAAACACAAACAAATGTACGTATATAAACACTAAATATTACAACTACATTACAACTGCTGAATTTATAATTGTGACAAACTTAATTAAGATGTACATTTTGATCAATTTTATTTATCAGACGACCCTTTATTTTAAAACTTGATTTCATTCGTCTAAATGGTGATGTTGCATGCCTCCTCAAAAATTAATCGGGTTTGTTTACAATAGAATTGCATTAAACTCAAGATTGTCTGGGTTAATTCTTGATTGAACTGAAAACGAAAAATTAAATGATTAAATTAATAAATAAAATAAAAATGCTGACTTGATGTTAAATGAAAAAAATTGATTAGTTAAAAATTAGTGAACATCTAAAATAACGTGTTTGTAACTTCCTGAGTTTAAAAACTAGTTGAACTTTTGCTCCAAATTTTCTAAGTATAAAATATTTAAGTTTTCGGTTATTGAATATTCGTTATTACTTTTCCGTAGGTTTCTTATTCCACAGGTACTCGCTTGCCATGGTGTACGCCAATCCCACGGTGAGAGCGCCGACGACGGTCCCCTGCGCGGCCACACGCAGCTGCATCAGATACACGCTGGTACTCATGGTACCGCGATGTTTGTACTTGTATGCACCGATAGCGCCTGCCACCACGAAACCAGCCAATCCTAGGAAAACCACAAGCTCAGTTATAAGAATCGAATACAAAAAGCTGGATGAACAGTACGAGATTTATAATTATTACTGGAAAATTTATTTTTACTGTTGTGGGATTTTAAACAAAACTGACAACTATAATGGCAACCCTGATGGACAACTGTCCAATCCTAGGGACATCTGTTTATTAAGATTCCCACCCAAGGATTTAAATGTGTGACTCATTACAAGTATTTCATGACCGAGATAAATTTTGGAAGATGGATACCTTTAGGATTGAAGGCCCCTCGCAAGTGGAGCGTTTCAACTTGTGTTTATTTAGCAGGAACTTGTATTACACAAAGTTACATAAGTGCTAATTGTTGAAAAAACAGCTAATGCCATTAATTGGAAGTGTTAGGTAACCACTTCTAATCGCTCCATCGTAAAATTCGTATCATGCTTGGAATCTACAAATTAATAGCGTGGAAAAGTACCCCTTTTAAAATGAAATCGTGAATGACGACATTAATGGCCAAGGTCATCGTCAAGTCCACCTGTCGAGAACCTTGTGACTGATTACATGCACAATTTCCCCAAATGTCTACTAACGTCACGTCACACTCGATTTATTATTGCATTTGTTCAGTAATCTCTCGCACTAACCTATCAGCATGAATGGTGATTCCTTGGCTTTCCTAGCAAGCTTTCCACTTTGATCTTCATCATTGGGATCAGCGAACAAGGATTTGGAACTCATTTTGCAATAGGAAAAAGTTAACCAAGTTTTTTGTCAATAAAATTTCTTCACCGCCAGCAATTATAACACGCACTTCTCTGCTTTGTGTAAATTGTTTTAAGTAGTTACTAAAATCCTAATATTTCATGGCCGTCCAATCCCGATTGGCAATTTGGCAAATTTTTAGTTGTCAAAATAAATAAGTGTAAGATGACATCTAACTTCCTTCATTCACGATAGATGTATTCACAATTATATGTATTTTAGGTGTGTTTGCTTGTCGAAGAGGTGTAATAGTAGGGATAACACAAAAAATATTGTATATTAGCTGTCATAGTTTATTTTCATGACAGAATTAATAACCTTATAGAAAAGAGTTTAGCGAGGCGAAAGTATTATATTTTCCCTACAGTTAAATTTTTTAATAAACTGAAGCAGCTTTAAAGTAGGTGTCAGTTTATTAAAACAAACTTTCTGTTGATGTCACTGCTGTTCTATGGTGGATTCTCGCTGTCCCTTTTTTTTCTTTTTCACTATCACTGTTTCTCTCTCTCCGCAGCTCATTGTATTGGAAGATGGTGTGAGCTGGAGGAGATGAGATGACAACACGATTAAAATAAAAAACACAATTAAATTACAACCGTATTAAATTAAGAGGGGAATATAATAAAAATTATTTGTCTGCTAGTAACCCAAACTACTTGGCTCCACTAGCTATTGTGAATGCATTACGATGAATACAGATAACTTGAATTAGTCATTTCAAGTTTTCTGTTCTCCTCTAATTTTAAGGGCGGTTATATATATATATAGATACTTAACTTAACTTAACTTGGGCATATTTAATTTAAAGCTAAAAATACTTTGGTACATAATAAAACATTAAAGTAATAAAAGTACGAAAGTGATAAAAAAACAACGGGGAGAAAATCCCTCGTGCAATACTTTTTAAATATACGCCACGATGCAGTGTATGTTGTAATGAAAATTTTATCTATGAAAGTTTAAAGGGTACTTAAGATTACATGGTTGTAATAATGAAGTATCTGTGTATATAACCGTGTGTGTTAAAAAAAAAGAATACTTTAAGTACATTTAAGAGCAACTTAAAATACTCTGCTTGTGAAGCAACATTAATTAAACGAGAAATGTTGCTCATACGCCGTGCTGCACCGAAATCAGTAAGCGGCTGCATTACCGGGTTCAGTGGTTCCACATAGAGTTGCCGTAAAATTGTTCACATAACCTATTTAAATTGAATTTGTTTACTCATTCGTTTGGGATATTTAAGGAAATTTTTAAGAATCTAATTTTCTCGATATTTGTTAATCTAATTTTTCTTACAAGTAAAATAAAGTTGAAGAGCAGAAGGTTATTAGAGCAAAATCCTTGCTAAAGGATTGACAAATTGAAAGGATTCTCTCCCTAGCGTGTTCCATACTCTCCTCCTGTCTTCGTTAGCATGTAGTGTACTGAATTCCTTACGAAATATTTGTATTTTGAAACGACGAACTCAACTTCTTCCCGTTTAACCGAAATTCTGTGAGTCAAAAAAGAAAAATCTTCGCAGAAGTACAAGCAAAACACACTCGAACACATACAAACTTCTACTTGTGTGTTATTTTAATATAAACTTGTGAAAAGAAGAGAGAGAGAGAGAGAGAAGAGAGTATTTTAAGGATTTGACCGCTTTTAGTAAGATTTTATGGCTTCCTTTTCATTTCAAAAATTCGTTCACATTTTTAAGATGTCATTTATAGTTGGTTGACTCTTTTCAGAAATAGAAAACAGCATTACAAACGTTTGTAGGAGAGATCGAATCTCAACTTTAGGTTGAAATGCAGTGTTGCGTGTCTTTTGAAAGACTGCAACCTGAAAAGTACGAAACTTTGAAGAGAAAAGAAAACCTTTTTGTGTGCGCTGCTGCCTTACAAATTTTATATTCGGTATCAGTTGAAGTTGGAAATACATCCAGAAACTATTCTGAAAGTTAAACTCCGGAAATTTTAAGGATTTAAACAAGTAAAGTACATACTTTGTATATAAAGAATATTTTCAGTTTATTTTTAGATATTTTAAAAGTTTTATCGTACTAATTTTGTCTTAAGATTTAAGGTTGGAATTTCTTAGATTTCTTGAATTTTTTTTCTTAGTAACATTTTTTTTATTAACTTCTTTTAGTTGTCATTTCTTGCAAATGACAAATTCATTCACATACACTTGCAGAGCGAAGCATAGACACGCGCAAACACCTGCACACATGCATCTATGCACCATGCGTACATACATACACACACATACATACATACAAATATGCAGCCATATGCAGTCACGTAAAGAGGTCGTTAAAAGCTGACGTCTGCTACATAAAAGTTTCGCGTACGTGACATCAGAAGTAGTGGCATCAACAAAAACACTAGTAGCAGTAACAACAACAACAACAGTTTGTTACTGTGAGAGGGGAAAAAATAAAAATTAAAAAAATCTGCAAAGCGTAACATGGAAACCGTTTAAATTCGTACAACTTCCTTTCTTCTCAGGAAAAAGGGACATCCATCCTGTGAAAGCAGAAAAACCAGGAGATAAACAACAAAAATAAGAAAAACAACGGCAAAATTGCGATAGCAACAATTTTGCGATAACGACAAAAATAACATTATAAAAACAAAAACGTTAACGACACCAACAATCGCCATCACAATCACGTCATCAGCGTCAACAACAATAACGACAACAACAAACACCACAACAACAACAAACACCACAACAACAACAACAACGACTGAAGCCAGAACAACAACAACAATAACAATCATGCCGTTTTCTTACGAAGGGCGATCCGGACTGCGTGACCTCCTCGCCGCCGCAATACGTCACTGGACACACACAGAAGCCATTTTTAATTTCACAGTTTACACATGGAAGCAAGTTTCAGAACCTTCTCGAAACACACACACCCACCCACGCACACACCCACACATACATGCAGAGAACCCGAATGTAAATAAAGTTTGGCAGAACTTATAACTTTTCATTGTTTCTCTAATTCATGGAATTTTATATAACCGCTCTCTAAGCTTTTCACACATTAGTGTGTATGCACACACACACACACACACACGCACACACACACACATGCATACATTCTTCTAAAAATAAGTACAAAACTTGAAGAATAAATATTAAAATATCAACACTTGCTAAGAATGTTTGGTGTGCTAAAACCGCATGAATTTCGTTTTCTTCGCTCCATGCTAGAAAATAAATACAAAGTGAAACACACACATGAGTGCTCGCTCGCATGTGTGCGAGTATATAATTATGTGGAAACATTATGCTTTCACGATACCATAATCAGCTTTAATAACCACGAGGCAACCACGCAAATTTTGTTACCAGAACTTTAAGAGAGCTTCAAGAATTCCAAGAAATTTCAATGCAGTTTGTTTCTAATTTCGATAACCCGTTGGTTGAAGGAGGGGGGGGGGGGGCGAGGGGAGTCAGAAATGGGGGGTTTGGTATTGCGTGTCGTATACTTACGCGCCATGTGAGGTGAGCACAAAATCTAGACTGAATATCAGCAAAATTCTCAATAACAAGAAAATCTACTGAACTCGTGTGTAACTTTAAATTTCACAGTATCGCGTGTGTGCATCAGAACACACGCACACACACACACACACGCATAACTACTCTCCCAGGGTTGCACTGCAAAATGAAACGTGCTTCTGCACAGAAAATCTGAGCGTGTGTGTGTGTATTTTATGCTTATGAATGGTCAATATTAGTTTCCACAACATCGGCCATCTGTTCACGTTAGCAACCTGGTAGCAAACAAACACAATTACATACACGCACACATACGCGTGGGTTTACACTTCAGCGAAACAACACCTGCACACCGGCAAAGATTCACAGACACACGCACGTGCGCACTCAAGTCCTTATTTACATTCACTGCCAGCTAATCAATTTAATTGACAATAAATTTCCACGGCACACCTTTGTACTTACGTGCTTGTGTGTAGTTGTGAGCAACTTTGTTTGTGTGTGTTTGACAAACTTAAGTTCTCACAAAGAAATTTTTACTCTATGTGTCGTTTGATTGGTGAAGGTGAGCAGCAACTACTAAAATTTTATTAAATTCAAATTAAAGTCAGTCAACAGAAATCTTGACTTCGATTAATTATCTCGACTTGCCTTCATCTTCATTGCGACCTCAATCAATTAAAGCGTATCAAATCACAGCAAACAGCTGGAGAAGTGAATTCATTAGCTCAGAATCTCGGTGTTTGTGTTAATATGCGGTAATAAAGTGGCTTTCGATTGCCAGGAATCAGATTGCTCATTAACAGTGGCAGCGCTGTGGCAAGTCAAATACAAATGAATTTACCATATCAAGAGTGTAAATCGGTGCGCACAATCGAATCCCGACTGGTATTTCAAATCTTGAAAGAGGAAAATGATATTTAGTTGATTGTTGCACTATCATAAATCTTTAGTCCGCTTAAAACTGAAACGAGAATATTGAAATACATACATTCAAAATCAAACAAAAACTAAGGAAAAAAGTAGTTGATGCTTCATCCTTCAAGTGGGATTTTAACAGGGATTTATCTCTCTTTTAATTTTATTAGGTTTACAATGAATTGAAAGAGAGATAGAGAACTAAAAATAAATACAAGTTGGCTTTAAATAAAATATTAACCAGCAGCCTAAGGATGGCAGCAAAGTGCTGCAAATCCGATTCCGCATGCATGCATGACTGCACGCCTTGCACTCGAGCGGAACTTTCAATGCAATAAAGTAATGGGAACTTAAAGCGCTTATGTGGCGAAGAGATAAATGGCATGGAGAGAGAGTGTGTAGGAGAGCGAGGGGGAGAGAGAGAGAGAGAGAGAGAGAGAGAGAGAGAGAGAGAAAGGAAGATAGTGAGGAAGAAGACATCCACATCCACTGAGACACACCTTTACCAATATACGAGACATACAGACCCACACCCTGTTTCTGTTTCTTTTATTTCTAAGGGAGATAAAGACGAAATCACAAAAGTCACAGCTGCTTCAGACTGCCATTTGTGTCTTCATCAGTTTTTTCTGACGTCTGGTTATGTTGACATGAGTGACATGCCGACCAAAGGAGAGAAAAGAAAGCCATGATATTCCGATTGTATTATAAAACAAAACATATCAACACACAACAATATTATACGTTTGTCAAAACAGTCAGTCACAGACCCAAATGGCAGTGGAAAAGCCCTTGAATAGCACTAAAAGAGCGCTTACGTTTAATAACTAGATAATTAAAAGAAAAACGAGATTCAATGTGGATAAGTTAACTTTAAAATAATTAAATAATTTAGTTTTTTAATGTTTTGTAAATAAAATATCGATTTACGAGTATAATAAGTTCACACATATCATATTTTCTCTATAGTGCTGAATTAGAGCACCATTTGGCAGTAGAAATTTGCTTCTTAAGTGCTTCCTTCAGAGGAACTTAACACTTTTGTCTATATTTTATGCAATATCACAGTCTCATCACCTTTTTATGAAACTATTGTATTACGTCAGTTTTTAAGAACGATATTGTATGGAAATTTGAGGTTACATTGAAAATTTGAATAGAAACTTTGAATTTGAAAAGAAACTTCGAATTTGAAAAGAAACTTCGAATTTTGAGCATTTTTTTTGCGTGAAGCAATAATGATTTCTCCTTGATTGTACCCAGAAAATGGTAATATAATATCGGGTTTAGCCTTGAGGATTAGAATTTTAAATCCTTAAGTTTTGTACTGAAGAAACTTGACATTTTTGAAATTCTGCGATTCTATACAAACAAAAATCCCTGTTTACATTAAACATCCACCGTCTCGAACCCGCTTCATATGCACTTCAAGTTATACTTTTGTGTAGGAGTTTCAAAAAGGACTTCATTATTTCTATATCCTCGCAATAATGAACAAAAGTATGGAAAATGTTTACCCGCAGACATCACTCGAGATTCTGCAGCCTTATTGTGGACTTGCTTTGAATACAACCTACCATCGGAGAGCAACACCGCCACCCATCCAACCGTCCTTAACGAGGCCGGCCAAGCGTCCGCAACATGGTATCTATTTACCAAGTGCGCGCTGGCATTCCTTGAAGCATGAAATTCCCGACGCGTATTCCAGGAGGCTGAATGAATGGGATGCAGGATGCAGGAGTGTTGGCTGTCTGCTCGGTTGGCTGACTGACTGACTGGTTTGGTTGCCGGCCTTGCTGGCTGCCTGGTTGTCTGTCGGTTCGGATGTTCGGAGGTTCTTTGCCTGGTTGGCTGTCTAGGATTCATTGATTCATTCTATTCCTGCTGCGAAGAATTCTCGCTGTCTGCAAAGGATTTGCTGGCGGTGCGCTTGAGAGATGTCGAGCACGACTTCAAATGCAACTGAAAGCTGACAACAATGAGAACGAAGCATGTAATGGATACCTCGTGGGATCCCAGAGTCAGCTGCTTGCTAAGGACATCCTGGAAGCTTGACAGTGCAATGCGTCGCATTTGCAAAGTTGTGGAATTTTGTTCTCCTCGTTTTTTAATGCCTGTAATTACAGATTTTCATCTGCTTCGTTCCACTGTGCGTGCGCTTAATGTTTGCACAGGATTAAAATGGAAATACGAAAAACTTGCATGCATTTTAGAAAAATAAACCAACTTCAAAAAGGAAACAGAAATAGTAAAAGAAGAAAAAACATAATAAAAACGTAACCGCTACCTTGCAGCAAAGTATGGAAATCTGTGGATCGCAGCCAAGGTGCAGCCAGCGTTGCCACATCGCAGAAAAACACATATTTCATCCTCTACGTGGTTTTCTTGCTTGAGTTTCCTTTTTCCTTTTTTTGCAAATATTTTAACGAGTTCCTGTCAACAATTATTCAAGCGTTAATTTAATTTTTTTCACAGAAGCGTACTTAATATGCGGTTCCTTCTGGCAATACATTTTGCAACATGATGAATGCATGTGTGGGTGTGTTCGTGTGTGTGTGTGCATGTGTGTTGGTAAGCACCTGCGGAGGGTAAGCTGAGCTATTAGAATTGAATTTAGAAAGAATTTAGAATTTAGAAAGAAAATGAAAAAGTTGGAAGGAAATTAAATGTTGGCAAAAGTAAATTTTTAAGAATTTTCATTAAAATTAGTAGAGTTTTATGAAAGTTTGAAGGTTATTATTGAAATTCCCTCTTTTATTATTGAAATCCCCTGCAAAAAAGAAAATAATACACTGAAATTCAATTGTTATTTTCAGTTTCTTCATGAGTCATGAATGCCACTCCCCTCTCGAATGTCCTTAATTAAAGTGGAGAAATAAAATAGAAAAGGAAAGAGATTGCAATTTGCTTACTGAAGCAGAGAAAATGAGAAGAATGTCAATAAAAAGTAGAGGAAACTATGAAAACAGTAAAATTTCCTTTACAAAGTAAAAGCTTAAGAAGTTAAGAGAGGGATGAGGGTGGGTTGAGGGTTGCTTGAATGCAAAAACTCAAATCGAATCAAGGAAAATAAAAACATCTAACGATAGCGGCATTGATAGCGGTAAAGTTTCGATAGAAATTTCATAAAAAAATGAAACAGTGATTTTGGAAAAAAGTGGCAAAGCTGCAAATGGGATTAATTGCTAAACAACAACAACAACAACAACAACAACAACAACAACAAGAAGAATGATTAAGCCGTGAACTGAGAAAAGAAGTAGGAGAAGTCACTGAGATAATGAGATAAATTGGAAGAGCAATCAAAGTTTTCCTTCAAAGTTTTATCCTGAAGAGTGGAGACGGGACGTGGGAAGTGAGGAGGGGGTGCTGAGGGCTTGTTAGCTTTCCGGTGGATAGTTAATTGACTATCAGTTCGTTTTTGAAATGAACTAAGAAACTCTTTCCTCGATCTCACACTGACCCGCTCACTCATTTAAGCACTTCTAGTGTTTTTCTAATTCCTTCCTTACTTTTTGTTGGATTTTCTTTTCTGTTTTGCGATGTTATGTAAGGAGATGAAATACACACACACACACACATACACACACACACGCATTTGTTTTGCTTTAATTTCCAACACTAGCATGTTTAATCGCAAATGCCCAATAAAATATAGAAAGGCATTAAAAGACGTGTATTAGATTTCCAAGGCTCTTTCCGAAAATTGTAGTTTTGTACAAGTTCTCTCAGAGAAATAAACTAATTTAATACTAACTTAATAAACACGTCTGAGTTTAGTTAGCTTTCGTTGGTTAGTCAGTTCGGTTTTTCCACCTCTTCCCGTCTTTTAGTGCCGCCTTTTGTTGTCTGTTATAGTTTCTTCTGTGATATAACACGCTACTCTGGCCATAATATTGCACCTCACAATAGATGCCATTTTCCCCATGTTGCTCCAGCTTCGTTGCACGCTATCTATCGAAGTTCGTCGTCCAGGCACTTCAGGCTGCTGAAAACGAACATTTTCGATTTTCAATTTCAAGTGCATGCGAGATAATCGTTTTAACGAGGTGATGAACGCTGGACTTTTTCTCTTCCTCTTTTTCACCACCTTTAACTACCTCTCTGCCGCGTTGTCTCTCTCTCTCTCTCTCTTTGTCTTTCTCTCTCTCTCTCTCTCTCTCTCTCTCTCTCTCTCTCTCTCTATCTCTCTCTCTTCCCCTAACTAACAGTCTCTTCTTATCACTCCACGCACAGATGAGTTTGCATTCGATTTTCCACATTATTTTCCAGTCTATTTAGTCACTAAAACACTGGATGAGTCTGTGTTTTTTTTTTGCGCAGGGAAGAAGAACGATTTTGGGGTTGGCTGCACGAAATTCGAGCCATGCTGGCAACACCTGTCAAGTAAAATGAAAATATTATGCTTGCTTTGGTGTTGGTTGAGTTACAGTAAGTTAGGTTAGGTCAGTTCAATGGAGGTGGTTGTTGTTGTTGTTGTTGGCAGAGGTAGTCTTGTTGTTGGAGTTGCTATTGTTACTGTTGATACCAATTTCGGTTGGTGTTGCAGAGCTGCTTTTTGACCCACAAGCTGATTTCGGTTTGGCATCATTTGGTGCTGCTGGCCGTAATTAAAATTGTTGTTGTTGCTGCTATTGTTGTTGTTGTTGTTGTTTTTGTCGCTGACACATTCTTGATTTTGGTTTTGTGATTTTCAATTTGCGATTTGAAATTACAATTCAGTGTTGAGTTGTTATATTTAACAATAAAAGAAGATATTCTAAATTCAATATTACAAATAATATAAACCGAAAAAACGACGCTTCAAAATTAAGATTTTGAAGAAAATTCAATTATTTATCTGTCTGAGGCGGAATTGACGGCTTTTCGTTAGTTTTTGACCCGATCAACATGATAAAAATAAATAAAAAATCCACTCACATGAACGAAAAGAAGAAGAAGAAGAAGCAGACGAACTGTAACATGCTGTCAAAATTGATTTTAGCTATTTGAAGTTTTTGTTTTTTATTGGTCGTTTTATATTTTTCTCTTGTTTTTATTAAATACATCAAACAACTGCAGCTTTTGTTTCTCGAATATCTGGATTTTCTTCTAGTTCGTGATGTTTTCCTTCACTTTTTATAGACTTCATTATTTCCGTCTGCTGAATTCGATTTTATACTTCATATATTTTTACTACAACATTGTGAAATTCTGAATTTTTATGCTATTTGTGAGGTTTAATGTTTGCCCGTCAAATTGAAATGAATGAAAATATCGTTTCTCCCATTAAGTTTTCTATTTTCAACCAGAATCAATTGAACTTTCCAGAGAATTTCATTAGATAAAGTAATAAAAGTTAAAAAATAATAAAATATAAAGGAGAAAATGATTAAAAGAAGTTATTTTCAAATATAAGTTTTGTAATTACTTAATTAAATGTAATATTAAACTAATATTGAAGAAACAAAATTCAATCCTCTCTAAATCGCCCACCTTCACCACTCACACTCCCACACAGCTTTCGATGTTGTTGTTGTTGTTGTTGGCTCAGTTTAGGAATCACAGAAATTCGCTGTCAGTGTGTTGTGCATTTTTTCCTGCACACTGCAATTTAATTTGTTTTTATTGTGGCAGGAATTTTTTTCTCTGACTCCTGGAATCTCATGAAATTATTTTCATGTGTGTTGAAAAATTGACAGAAAAACTGTCGGGAAAAACAACCGGAAGTTTCCGGTTGCTGTTGTTTCTGCTTTTTTTTGTTCCTGTTGTGTGGCACAAATAAATGCAGTTTGCAGTTTCCAGTTCGTCATAAATTTAGTTGCACGCCTTTCAGCTGCAGTTGTTATATGCAGGGGCGCGCCACATAAGGGTGCACGGGGTGGGGGGAGTTGGAACCGCGGCTTCATTTTACTTTATTTGATTTAATTTCACTTTTTGTTTGGTTTGTGTTTATTTTATGAAAGTATTTGAAATAAATAATAAAGTTCGCATGTTGAATGATGACTGTGTTTTGTTGTTGTTGTTCCATTTGTGGTTGCCAGACTGCAATGAATACATGGTTGGTGGTTGTTGTTGTAGTTTGACATGCATAAATAAATTGTTTTTATTATTTTTAGTTCATTCGTTGAAGCGACATCAAGAAGCTGACGCCGAGTGTTGGTTTTCCGAGGTGTTGCTGCGCTTGGCTCTTTTGTTGTTGTTTTCAGAGGTGTTGTTGTTGTTATAGTTGTTATCACTCCAGTTTCCGTCGCTGCTTTCATTGAGGGTGATGTTGTTGTTTTATTGTTCTCGTTTTCAGCGCTTTTATTGTTGCCACTGCATTCATTTAACGGCAACCGGAAGTTGCGGTTTTACCGTTATACAGGAAACTATCTGCTGCAATTTATTACCGACTTTTTGCGATTGTTATTAATTGTAAAAAATAAAAAAAATTTAGTAATTGTTTTCAAACCATTGTTTGAAATTTTGCTTCTTTAAAGTAAAAATTTTACAATTTGATAATGAAAAAAAAATTTACTTTTAACTTTAATTTAAATTTTAATTTAACAAAATTAAAGATCGAAAAAAGTAAAATTACAGCTTATTAAATGTTTACACGACAAATAATTTTTGAGGTGAGAAAAATAAAACTGCTTCTACAATTTCAATTAAAAATACAGTTAAAAAATATTTTTCAATAAGTTTCAAACAGCAAAAGCAAATCAACAAAATTCTGGAAGCGAGAAAATCCCAATCCTGTGGCAACACTTCAGCACGCACGCACAGACATGCAAGCAAGCAGAACTGTAAACAACTACAACAACATGCAGCAGTTGAAATGAAAGCCAACTTTTTGAATCAAAAATGTAACAAAAAACCAGAAACAGACGAGGGTGTAAAATTAATTTGAATCGCATAACGTAACGGTTAGATAACGTTATAGTGGGTGTTTTTATGAATACATTTGTTGTTGTGGACTTGCAAAATTTATGTGAGTGTTTGTGTCTCATTTTAATGCCAGATTTTCTACGTTAAAAAAACTTAAATACAAAAAAATGTTCGAATTTTATAGTATTTTCAATGAAAAAAATTGTTCATGAAATTGCTGTTGCTGCGGTTTTTACTGTTAAAAAATTCACACTCAACACTTTCCTTACAAAAGCGAGAAAAAAATAAAATTGCCAGTATTTAACATTTTCGGTCAATGTTAAACTTTTTCGCTGCTTACTCGCTTCTGCTTAGAATTTTTATATTTCTATAATTTAAATATTTCCAATCACATATTTTCCGCCTCCGCTGTTATTTCTTCTACAATATTAAATAACTATGAACAACGAGCAATTTAATGAGCAATTTCCGCTCTCCGGTTTCCAGTTTCCCGCTTTCCGCTTCCCATTTCCCGTTTTCTTTCTGCTCTTAACATGAATTTGTTTCTTCACAGCCGTCACATCCGTCTTTAAAAGCGTCTAGCAGTCGTAATATTTTATAATGTTCGCGTCAAAGTGGTTTTTGTTGTTGTTACAGCTGTTGTTGTTACAGCTGTTGTTGTTACAGCTGTTGTTGTTGTTAATGTAAGCAATTAAATATTTTCGAGCCACTGCCTCCCCGAAAGCAGTTTAGAGGAAATAAAAGTAGAAATACCTGTGTGAACCATGTGTGTGTGTGTGTGCGCGCGCGTGTTTGTGTTGTTGTGTGTGTTGTTGCAAGTGTGTGTATGTACGGTCTACCATAAAATTCAGAACATTTCCTTCGGTTGCTTAGGATTAAAAATATGCTGCACTAAATATATAAAAATTGAGTTTTGTTGAATTCCACAGTTTAAATTTTTTTTTATTCAATTCAAAAATATATAATAAGATTATCTTAGAATTCGGTAGCTTTAAAATTCTATAGGAATTTCATCTTCTACAGCAAAAACGTATTGAAAAAATACTTTAATTGATTTATTAGAAAGCACATTGAATGAAAAACTCGCAGATAAATCAAACGATCAAAAATACACATTTATTTGGCTTGGATTCTGCGAAATATAGAAGATCCTTATTATTTCAAATGAAACACAAACACTTATTATATCTAATGAAAAGCGGCGAGATGAAAGTTGTTGTTTTCTCTAATGAGTTTCGGATGACAAATGGGTTTCAAATTCCAGGCACGTTTTGCTCACACGCTGCTGCTATTAAATGGCAGACGCCAACACCAGCCTACCGCGTAAATCGTTTACAGGCGCTTTTAATCGGATGTAGGACGTCATTGTTGTTGATTTGTTGTTGCTGCGTTGTTTTCTGAAAGCGAAATGTTGCCTAAAATACAAACAACACGCAAAAAAAGCTGTCTTTTCGCATGCTATGCGACAAAGTAAACTTTTTATATGTGTTTTGATTTATGAAGAGGTGGTGGTGTGTTCATGTCAACGCACATGTGTGCGTGTGTGTGCCAACTGTGACACGTGTGCTTGTGTGCGCCATTTGGTGTCCTGTATTCAGTGAAAAGCGATCGCATCAAACAAAAGCGCATCTCAATTTAGACTTAGCCAGCAGGCTGGTACTGAGAGTTGCCACCTCGTTTTTGTTAACTGTTGCAGTTCGGTTTCTCCTTTTTCCTACTTTCCACCTTCCTTCACCGAGTTTCCCTTTGTTTCTCTTCGGCTTTTTTCTACCGCTTTTTGTGCGTTAACAATTTTGAAGCACAACGTTGATGAAAAACCAGAAAGGGAAACGAGTCGTGGCGCGTTTTACGGATTACATTTCGTTCATGACGCGTTACATGCGAAGCCGCTCAATGGTGAGAAGAACTCGACAGTGAAAGAGGGGCAGGAGGAACGCGCTCACCCAGATTAAGAGCAAAGCAAACAAAGGCACTCGACCGGGCCAACCGCCAGACAGGTGGTAACCCTGGCAGCGAACTAAACACTGTTCAGGTAACTTTTAATAAAGAATCTGGCAGAGCAAAAAGCGGGATTTCATTAAAGTTACTCTTTGCGGTTCTGATAGATGGATGACGTATTGACTGCAGTGCTCAATACTTGAGACGACGCATCACTCCACATCTCAGATCTGAGAGAGTTTTTGCACGCGACACTTGAATCCAGCCAACAGTCAGTACATGAGTGCATATTTCAGTCAATGTTTGATGCTATATTTCATGAGAAGTGTTTCAATTTAGAAGATCTATTCTGATTTTTATGGTTTTTTATAACTGAATTTTCTCTTTTCTTAACTAAAATCTTAAATTCTTCTGTCAAAGCAAAAAATAGGGGAAAAACAAATGAAAAACTTGTTCACCTATGACTTGCTCGGATTTCCATGCCCTCCTCTTCCCTCAACCTCCTGACAACCCATTTTCCGTTCTTATTTTTTGCCACCAGGTGAAAATCTGGTATTGTTTCCCGTTTTATGCTTTTAATTTTGATTTTCCATTCGTTTGCATGCAACTTTGCAGCCTTGGGTCGTCAGGATGGACCATTGCCACGCCTTTCATGTTATGGCGTTGCCTCTCTTTTTGTTGTTGCCCCTCATTTGACCCAACCTTACCCTGGCACCTTCCCTTCTTCATCGCTTGGCTTTTCGCCCCGAGCATCTATTGGAAGTGAAATGTGAAAAAGGATAAGAATTAGAACGCTCTTTTGAGTTCTGAAATCACCTCACATAAAATTTAACTCAGTTGAGATCTCAATCAGGAGATGCTTGCATAATTCATCCAACTCAAATCTTAGCTAACCAAATGCGAGTGACAATCCTGACAACCTGAATCTTTGCATCCTTAAAGGCGAGCGAGCGAGTGCATTTATCTCGTAAAATACGACGAAGGACTTCCCGGTGAGCCAGCCAGTCCATTACGGCAAAGAGCTGATCTTTAAAAATGCACATTTCACCATAAAATTCTCGGTCGTCGTGCATCGGTCGCTCGGTCGTCCACGTTCACTCAGACCGACGACTTCATAAAACGCTGACACGTGAAGCTGCGCAGCCAGCGAAATGTGGTGTGGCGAATCCTTGAATGACTGCATCGGTCGTCGTCGTGTAGGGAGCAGCTTTGAACCCTACGAAGGACTGAAGGATAACAGGGGACCGAACGTTGAAGTAGGGAGACTGAACGATGGAAGGGAAGCCAGCGACGCGCGTGACGCTTATAACATGCGGCAACTCACGATTGAAGATGGCAGCTGCTTAAGTACGAAAATCACGTGCTACAAAAAATGGTTAAGCGAAAGAGATGAAAAGTGAAAACGAAAGCAACGAACAAATCGTCCGCCATCCATACAAAGTTACACGTTTAGAAAAACCGGAGAGGGGTTGTCGCTGCTCGTACCGTCACACCTGTGCAGCAGCACTTACGACGATGACAGGAATTCAAATCCGGCTACCGACGGCTTCAAATGACAGCAAAACTAAGTCGCTGTCGTCATCGTCGTCGTCGCAGTTGTCGTTGCGGCAGCATCATCATCATCATCATTATCATCAACTTCGTCGAAGTGCTGTAGGATCTCATTTGTGAAGCAGATGAGAGACCACATTTGAAGAGCTTTACGAAGACAACAACAACGGAGGCACCACCAGTGAGAGTAGCAACGATGCCAGTAACAACATCATCAACGAAAGTTCCAACAAAACCAGCAACAAGTCCGTGGATGATGACAAAAAATTACAAATACGCAGACTATGTTACGACAAAGAGGTTAAAATGGGAAGGGCGGGGAAGAGGAAGGAGAATTAAGGGTGTTGGTGGAAAGGGCGGCGAGGAGGCACGAGGATTAAATGAGAAGGCAGGTGGAAGAATACCAGGATAGATAATCAGATTAACGGAGTGGGGATTAAGGGAGTGGTGATTAAGGGAGTGGGAATTAAAGTCAGGATACAGCAAAATTGGAAGTTGTTGTTGCCTTTGTGGGTGCTTTGGGTTCCCAGATGATCCTCAGGGACGGTATGCTCCTGCGGGAACAAGATAAGTGCTGAAATTATACTCGTTTGTGGTGACAAGCAGGTGTTGTTTTCCTTGGATTTAATAGAAACCTTCATGAAAAACTGGGGGCCTAGGGAACCTAGTTGGAACATAGTACGTTCCGCATAAGTGGCATTGCAACTTACTCGGAACATAATAAGCGTATCAATATGGTTTACGATGTTTCCAAATAAAACGCGAAGCCAGTTTGAAAAAAGGTCGGATACTTCATCGCTAGCAGTGACGTGGAACCCGTTTGGAACAAGATGACACATGTCATAAACGCCACAAAATGGCGATCATTTTGCTGTATATTTTCGCATATTTAACGTCAAAACCTCGTTGCAAGCCAACAAGGTGACGCAGAGCTGAAATTGCTGTGGAATATAATTTTTGCCCTAAGCATCCGCACTTGTGACTCCAGAGTCTCTGGTTCCCTCAGACGTTCCTTGCTCATTTGTAACCTCAAACAAGGTTGTCATTTTTTGTTGCTGGTGTTTCATTTTTGCGGTCAACATCACACAATCTCGCTCGGCTAAGTATCTGCATGGAGACTTTTTCGCCGACTTGCAACACGTTCCACTGCAACTCATTAGAGACCAACGTACCGACCAACCAACGCACACACCGACTGCACATCCTTCCGAAATGAGGACTGTGTACCGACTCGCTACTGCGGCACTTGAGTAAAAACTGAATTATTCTCTCAATCCCCCTCGGCAATACTGGACGAGGATTGCGCCCGCTTGCATGTTCCGCCATCTCGTCTGATGGCTTTTGCAGGGATGTGGAAAGGATTGTCCTACATGAGGACTTCGCAGTGAGAATGAATGTTTGCAGTAGCAATGAATGGGTCACGCTGGCAACGCATACGAATCAAGTGGCAACTGGGGAATCGGGGCGCTGATACTCGACTCATACATGCGATCCCCGCGCTTCACTTAAAATTACACTCTTCCTAAAAACTTTAGAGTTGCAGCGTGCGTAAGGGTGTGCGTTGAGAAGGCCTCATGTATGGGTGTCGCAGCTGCAGGTTTATAACTCCCGACCCTCCACACCCACCACCTTCCCCTACTTCCTTGAAGGTGTTTTCGCTTTCTTAGTTATCACGCTTCGAGTTGACGCTTAAAATTAATGATCTAGAAAAAAATAACGTCCTCTTCGAGGTGCAGTCGTGGTGCTGTCCTTGTTTTTTCCCCCCACTGTGCCTTTTACGCCGAAGAAAGTATTGTTCCCGCTCGGTGGCGTCTATCCAGAAACTATTTTCGTGGGTCGCAAGGGGTGAGGGGAGTGCTTGCTCCACACTTAGAGTTCATTAGAGTCTCCGTCACTCTATGCAAAATAAAACTTGTAAGCATTACCGTCCCGCAGGTTGAGTCACTAAAACACGTCGCTTCTGACTACGTTTCTGTTTTTTTTTTCATTGTTACGTAATTGGTGGCTCGCTATACAGCTACATCAGCAACAATAACAACATCAGCAACAATAACAACATCAGCAAGAGTAACAACATCAGCATTAACTTCAACGGCAACAGCAACGCCATCAGCCGTCAGCATGGCCACCAGCCAGCAGTAGCAGCAGCAACAACAGCAGCAGCAGTAGCTGTCCGGCGGTTGCTTCTGTGCTCTTTGTGGGAATTAATTTGGACAACTTGATCATTAATTTCGCCAAAGCTTAATAATGCGAGCTGCAGCAGCTGTCGCATGAGGCAAGAAGCTGACGTCGGTGCTGCTGCTGCGTGCTGGAGGAGCTCGGCCACATGATGAATTATTGAGCTGCGTCGGCGAGGTTAACAAGAGATTCGCTGTTGACTGCTTTGCGCCAGCTAAAGTTGTTGTGCGCTCAGCTGACTGCACTTTGAAGTCAGCTGGGAGCGAGTGAAGTGCTGGTGGAGAACATTTTTAATTTTGCGATCATAAAGAGGATAAAAAGGGTGTGAGGAGCGAGTTGCCCTGGTGGGGGAGGGGAGGGGGAGGAGGGTGAACAACCGTTGTTGATGAGTGAGTATTAAAGAAGCTCACTTAAAGTGAGTTTGAGCGTGAATTTTTCAAACATTTTAAAATCTAAAATTAAAATTTAAAAATTCCTCTTTTTCTGTCATGAATCCTTCTTCCACTTCTTCGTATTTCTCTGTTTCTGACAATTATTTCTTCTGATATCAGAACACGCTTTCAGCCTGCGAGGAACGAACTCTGAGGTTCGAGCCGCATTGCCAGCCGCCAGGATGACAATAAACGCAAGTGAAGCGAGTCCAGTTCAGTCTGCAATAAGAATCAAATCAGCTTGACAGCGAAGTGAAATAAGACGAGCTAAATTGACGGGAACTGATGGCGAGCGAGCTTCATGAAGTGACAGAGAATCCAGAGTGGAAATCAGCAAGAAAAGAAGAGAAGAAGATATTTGTACTTTCAATCGAATGAGCAGCAAGGAAAGCCGCAGGCCATGCACAGGATATGTAGAAGAAGCATCAGGGGACGTCCTTCTTCAATCCATTTTTTCTCTTCTTCACTCTAGCAAAATGAAAACGAGGTCTCAAGTAGAAAAAACTAAATCAAGTATGACAGGATTTGAGATGAAATGAAAAAACATTAAGTCGATGTAAAAATCGATTCACATGTGTGTGCGTGTGTACGTATTGGAGTGAGTGTGTGTGTTTGTGTATGTGTTAACAGTTAGTGAGTTTTGCTGTATGTGGTGAGCAAAAATATGTTGAAAATGTTGGTCTGGAACTCCAACAAACCGAGGAAAAAGGCAAGTAATGAAAAGTTCATTTAAACAAATGAATTCTTTACAATATTAAAATTGTTTGTTGTTTTCTTTTCTGTATGTGTGTGTGTGCGTGTAAAATTCTAGAGTGGTTTTGTGTTTTTTAATTTTATTTTCTTTTTAACGGATTTTTTCTTTGTTTTAAAAAATTTGAACTCATTCATTGACTTAATTTTACGCTTCTATTTGAAATTCCGAATTTATGCATTAAGTTTAACTTGCACACGTACTCACACATACACACACACTTAACTTTACGCCGGATATCATTAGCGACTCATGAATAAAACAGCAGGATTCCTCACTTCCGGCAAAACTTCTCAACTGCACAATTTTAATGAGCTTCAAATTGATATCAAAGATAAGCAGCAAGTGAGCAAATTAAAATGTGTGCACACGAGTTTGAGTGTGTATTGTATGCATGTGTGTGTCTCTGTGTGTGGCTCTGTATGTCTCTGTGTGTGCGTGTTTATGTGTGTACGTAGTTGGTTTTATTTGTGCATTTCCAGCAGGAACTGGAAATGAGAGTTGCTTTCAACATTTTCAAATTTTCAAACAGTCTCGTCGAGAAACTAATGAAGATCGAGTCGGTTTTCTTGTTTCTTATTCGAGACCAAAATCACTCCTCTCAGTCGAGACGGTAGTCGAGATCGGGAGTTCCTCCTTTAGGGAGTAACAAGTCAAGACGATAATCGGAATCGAGAGCGCCTTTTTCAGTTGAGACAACAATCGTAATCGTCCTCCTCCGTTGAGACGATTATCGAGATCGAGAGAGACTTTTTCACTCGAAAAGATAATCAAGATCGAGGCAGCAACATTTAATAGAAACCAGATTTCAATTTTTAAATGCAGTGGCAAATAAAAATTACAGAAATAAACATTAAAATAAAAAAAGTAATTGAAAAAACCTGCACTCTTTTTCCGTGAATAATTCAGGATATCCGAAGTGGGCGTGTCTCTAAATGCGTGTTAACTTCTTTTTGCTAACCTAAGCCAATATTTTTAAATTTATAAATTTTATTTACGAAATAAGAAAAACGTGTCCGTTCCGTGGGTGTCATTCTGTGTGTGTGTGTGTGTGTGTGTGTGTGTGTGTGTGCTTGTGTGTGTTCTGCGGTGATGCGTATTTTATAGTGTGCAAAAAATGGCTTCACATAATTTATGAAGTGTAGTTGTAAAAAGAAAATCCATAGCATTTCCAGCTCTTCTTCTCCCTCTTTTCACCACTTGGCACTAACTGTACCCAATGCGGTCACTTTCAAGCTGAGAACCTTTTTTTGGCTGACCTGAAAAGCTTTTTAAGGTTCACGTGTAATTTATTTGCTTGCGGTATTTAATGTTTTTAGTGTGTTTGCTACAGCCTTTTCATTTGTTCAGGTGTGGGTGACGGCTGGCTGACGGATTTGCAGTAAAAACGTTCGTTTCGTTGGTTTAACAAAGGCCAATAAAATCCGAGGAGTTTTGTGTGAGCAATTTATATTACGTATTGTAAATTCCCTACCCTCTAAAAAGTAACTTTTTTTTAAGTGATTTTTATTTTTTACAAACACGTTTTAATGAAACTTTTGTCGTAACTGTACCGATTCAGTTGGGTTCCCCTCTCGAGTACAAGTTCTCTCTGCTGGATTTTAAAATTACAACCAAATATAAGCTGGCTTTTCTACAAAATGCAAATTTTGAAATACTTTTTGCTATTTTTTCAAATACCGTTTCCATTTTTGGAATCTGACTGGAAAGGAAATAAAACCTATTTTTGATACGATTTCTTTAGAGTTTATATCACTATAATTTCAGGATTTTGCTATAGGTTTTTGCATTTCGATATAATTGATGATTTATTGTAAACCTCGAGATCACATCACTGATAACAATTTTTCAAAAACATCAACGCCTTAAATGTCCACGTGCAATCATCGATTCGATCCGCCGAAACATGTTCACATTTGTGTGCAAAAGTTCGGTCACCGCATTCAGAGATCGACGAATGGACGGATCCCAACTGTAAAAGTCTTGCCGGTGGCTTAGCCGCTGGCGTATCCACGGGGGCTCGTTGAAGCCGGGGCGGTAGTTCGCCGAAGTGCCAACGTTCTGTCGTTGGTGGCGGCGACGTCGTTGGCGGAGTCGTCTGCGCCGCCGTTCCTCGCGCTCACCATCATCGTAATGACCGCCTTGATCACCAGCAGCTGGTGGTGGTTGAAGCGGTACGAACACAAATTCTTGTCCGTTTAACCATCTGATCATAATATGAGGCGCGCCATTGAGTTGGTCGTTCGGCAGGCTGGCAGCAGAATCACTCGCGTTGCTGTTGGTGGTACTCGTAGTCGATGTATTTGGGAGCGTTTCTGCTGTTCTTGTTGCCGGAGGCGATGTCGCTGTTCCCACTCCAGCATCATCAATTGGCTGCTGTTGCTCGTTTGTTGCTGATGGCGTTGGTGTTTCCTCTTCGGCTGAAGACATGCTGAATTTTTTAATGGAATCGATCCTCAAAGTGAGTATGAAATATATATATTTGCTCAGAAATTTGAGCTGCTTGCGGAAAAAATATATTGAAAATGATTGAATGACTTTTTCTACTTTTAAATGAAAGATTTTCCAAATTCTAACACAAAGTAATACAATAACAAGTTGTTTTGACCGCAAACTTTTTCCTTTTGCGATATTTCCAGTCCTCGCAGACTTCAAATGTCGTCTTGGTTGTAAGTTACGCGACCCTTCTAATCCTTAAAAAAGGTGAGGATTAGATATCGTTTCCGCGACACGGCCGCAGCTCTTTTGCTTTGGTGAAAATAGGCCTTCTCGATAAATAACCATTCTTCTAATCAGTGGCTATAGATAACCATTTTTCTAATCCAAGAAGGCTCTTGGAACGCAATATATCCTCGCTTCTTAGTGGATAATCAGTTGAGTTAAATCGTCCCCACGATATAACGCCACGTTCTTTCTGCCTTCATTAGAAGTCCTCTTCTCAATAAATCCAAATCGCCTCTGCGACATAATCGCCTTTGCTTAATTAAAGAAAAGAATTTGTCTTATCAGAGAATAACTTCCCAGTTCTCCTCTCGAGTTCGAGTTCCCTTTGGTGGATTTCAAAATAACAGCCAAATTTAAGCTGACTTTTCTACAAAATGTCACTTTTCAAATATATTTTGCTATTTTTACGTTCTTTTTTCTTGAAATCTGACCGTCAGAAAGCAAGCGAAATAAAACCTCATTTCGATACGATTTTAATAGAGTTTATTATCGACAGAATTATAGTTTTCGTAAAGGTTTTTGCATTTTGACATGGAACGCAATTGGTCAGATTTATCCTACGAGTAAAACTCGAAATCACATAACTGGAATCAATATCTAAAAAATATCAGTGCCTTAAGTTTCATCGCCGTTCTCACTGAAGTCAAGATCTGGGTGCATCTGTATGGCGATCAGCGCTTCGATGCGTCGCAACAAGTTCACAGACATGCGCAAGAGTTCGGTCATCGAATGAAGTGATCGTCTCATAGACGAATTCCAACTGTGGAATTCTTGACCGCGCGGTACTTGTCGGCGGATCCAAGGTTGTTCGATGTAGCCGCGGCGGTAATTCGTCAAAGTGCCACCACGGCGGCGGCGCTGTAGGCGGATTCGCCTGCGCCGCTGACTCTCGCGCCCACCATCATCGTAATGACCGACTTGATCACCAGGAGCTCGTTGTGGCAGGAACGGTACGAAGACAAATTCTCTGCTGGTTGGCATTCCGATCGTTATGTGAGACCCGCCATTGGGTTGGTCGTTCGGCATGCTGGGACGAGCGTCTCGGTTGAAGTTACCATCCATGCCGTTGTTTCGGTTATGGTTGCCGTTGTACTCGTGGTTGTTATCATCTGGCGATGTCGCCGGCGGACGGAATGACGCGCTTGTACCAGCTTCACTAGCGTTGTTATTCGTCGATGTTGTTGCGACCGTTTCCGATGTTCTGGGTGCCGGAGTTAATGTCGTTGCTCCCACTTCAGCAACATCAATTGGCCGCTGTTGCTCGTTGGTTGTTGGCGGCGTTGGTGATTCTTCCTCGCCTGCAGACATGCTTGAATTTTTTAATGGAATCGATCCTCAAAGTGAGTATAAAATATGATACTATAAATATATTTGCTCAGAATTTTGAGCTGTTTGCGGATAAAATAATTTGATAATGATTTTTTAATGACTTTTTCTATTTTTTAATGAAAGATATTCCAAACTGTAAAACAAAGTAATACAGTAACAAGTTATTGTGATAGCAAACTTTTTCTTTTTGCGATATTTCTAGTCGCCGCAGATTCCAAATGTCGTCTCGGTTGGAAGTTACGAGATCCCTTTAATTCTTAAAAAAGGTGAGGATTAGATATCGCTTCCGCGACACGACCGCAGCTCTCTCGCTTTGATGAAAATGGGCTTTCTGGATAAATGGCCATTGTTCTTGTCAGTGGAAGGCTGTTGGAACGAAAAACGTCTCCGCGACACTTTCATTTTAATGAAAAGTCTTTGGCAATAAATCCTCGTTGCTCAGTGAATATTCAGTGGAGTTTAAAGCTCCCCCCGAGACATAATGCTATGTTTTTCCTGTCTTCATTGGAAATATTCTCTTCTCAATAAATCCAAATCGCCTCTGCAACCTAATCACTCTTACTTAATTAAAGGAAAGTATTTGTCTTGTTAAAGGAAAGCCAGTTCTTCAAGTGGATTTCTAAGCGATGAGCTGAGGATGTCGTGTTTTACTCGTATTATGCAGGATATGGCAAAGAACACAAAGATGTTCACGAACTTTTATCTCTTTGTTTATAAAAAAGGGAAACTTATTAAATCTTGGTTTTTTTCTCTTACGTTTTATTCCTCATAGTTTACTAGTTTCAGCCATTGCAAATTTTTCGGTCCTTTCCCTTCTGCGTCGTCGTCGTTGTTGTTGTTGTTGTTGTTGTTGTTGTTTTGCGCTCATCCATTTCATGCACTCACTTGGAACGGCCACTGAATGGTCTACTAAATCATGTGATTCCGCTAAACATTGCGGCAGCCACTGAGTTGGCGCCAAGTTCAGCATCTCTGGCCTCCGGATCTGAGTTAAATCCGCTTAAACTGCAACACCCCTCGTCCGCTCCTCCTCCGGCACCGATTCGTTCAAAAAGGACGAACACTTGGCTGACGTTATCAACGGTCTGGCGTTATTTTGTCAGGCAACGCATGGTTTTTACGTGCTTCGTAGACCCAGTGGATGAGATAAGAAAGGCGAGCGGCAGAGGAGGCGGCAAAGTGAACTGAAGACGGGGAGAAAAGGGCGAAAGCATGGCCAGTTATGTAGGAAGCACGCTAAAATTGCTACCGAGACCGAGTGCAACCTCTATAAATTGCGTCAGTTCGGTTCAAGTGAAGGGGGAACCATAATTCTGACCTGCGTGCTGCTGCATGTTGCTGTTCCATGTTGCTGCTGCTGCTGCTACTGCTGCAGTTGAGTGCGAGTTTTTACAGCTTATGAATGTGCTGTTGTTGGTGTTAAGGCTCCAGAAATTAGCATAATTTGCGAAGATAGTGATGGCACAAAAAAAGAGAAATCAAAAATGCATAGACAACAACACGAGCAACAGCAGTTGCAGCCGCTTAAAAAGCCAGCAATCGCTGGACGCCCGAAATTGTCGGAGGCGCATCTTGCGCGGTCACTCGAGTCCTCCGAGCAGCTCAATTAAGCCGCGCCGCTAAATTGAATGGATCTGCTCGTTCCAGCAGCTTATCTGTGGTCGCTTCCCGGAATTCATTCCTCTGTGGAGAGTAATTTGGAGTTGGATTCTGTGGTTGTTGCTGTTGCTGTTGCACGACGATGTTGCATTAGAGATGCATAAATGCGTTCATGAAGTGGCATCGGTTGGCTGCTTTGTAGGCTGTTTGGCTGCTTAGATAAGTCGAACCTAGGAATTGAAGTCATTAATTGTTTGTGTGGGAGGGAGTTTTAAATTTGATATTTCTGAAATTCTTTCGGAATGTTGAATTGTTTGCGAGGGAGACAGATGAAGAGGGAGGGATAGATCAAGAGGGAGGGAGAGAGAGAGAGAGAGAGAGAGAAAGAAAGAGAGAGAGAGCAACGTTGGCAATCACATGAAACTACAAAAACAAGGAAAAACCGTCACTCTAACGCGTCAAATTTAAGCTGTTTTCAGCTCTAGAAACTCAGTATGGAACACAGAGTGGAATAGTAGTAATTGCTGTGTTGCGGTTTTCGGTTCCTGCATAAACTTGTTTTTTCCTCTCGCACCAACATAATAATTTCACTTGCAAGTTGAACCAAAACCAACCAAAACCGAACTCAAACACTCGCAACTCACACTCGCAACTCACACTCGCAACTCACACTCGCCACTCGCCACTCGCACTCGCAAACAAAGCGAATGATAGCTCGACCACATCGAGTCGCACAAGGAATTTGTTATGCTGGCTCGAGTTAGGAAAGCTGTTAAAGTTTACAAATTTATGTGTTTCTCCCCTCGTCTCTGTTTAACATGAGTCCTTATATTTGTGGCAATTCACAGGAACCGGAAGTACTTGCGGACTTACGGTGAATTCTAGTTTATGCTTGAGTGTTTGTTTTTGATTGCTTTGGCAATTTTGTTGCTGTTTTTTGGGAAATTGTTTGTTATTTGTGGTTAGGTAGTTAAAGCTGTAGGCACACTCGTAATAACAACAACACAACAACACAACAACAACATCACAACAACAACATCACCATCACCATCGTCATCATCATCAACAACCACAACCATGCAAACCATTTTAAAACCACAAATAAGCACCAAGAAACGATTAAAGAGAAAATATTTAGAATTAATTTACGGCAATAAAAGTTGATTTCCGAGAAATAATATTTCGTACATAGAATAAATATTTTTCAGGTTTTATTTGCAGTAGAGGAAACTGAAAAAGTGGAGAGGAAACAAGAAAATAATGAACAGCAAACAATTTGAAGTGTTGATGAGAGCTCAAGCTTTTTTTGCCTTGTTTGGCAGAGGAGAGAGAGGGAGAGAGAGAGAAAAGAAAAGTGGGAATATTTCCGGAGAGGTATTTTTAAAATTTACAATAATATTAAAACAATAAATTGGTCACAGAATCAATTTCTCATCAGTTAGTTGAAAGTTAAATTTTAATAAACTTCATCTTATATAATTTCACTGAATTCTACCAACTTTGGCAGAATATCCTTTATAACAACAACAACAACTTCTGCTAAAAACCGTCATTAAGATTTTCATGAGCAAACGATGCAGAGAACTTTTTGATATATTTTAGCGTAAAAGCAAAGGATTTCATAGCTAACGGAGGAGGAGAGCAACTTGAAAACGAAAACAATTTAATACGAATTAAATTCTTAGCACTCTCTCTTCTCTCTCTTTCCCACTCAAGCTGGTGCAGCTAAAGCGTTTGCAAATAAAATTAACTACAGCTGGATACAGACATACATGCAAAAACGCGAACACACACACACACAGCGTACACCCGCCTATCCTTTCAGACATCTCCTCCAACACATTTTACAGCTCCAACGCGACCAAGTTGCCTTAATCTTCGCTTGAAGTAGCACTTGAGATCCCGTCTAGGACTTCTTCTCCTCTCGCGCCGTCTTCGCCCTCATCTTGCCATTCTACCCTCCCAATCACTCCCCCCCTCACTTCCGTATCAGCCAAGTGAGCTAATAGTTGGCTAAAGTGGCATCGTCCTCGGTAGCGCCGTCATCAGGAGTCGTGCCAGCGTTCGTTGTTGCTCGGGTGCAGGCAGGTGAGACTTGCTACTTGCTGGTTATCCTTGATATCCTTTGCACAAACACGACTTTGCAATTAAGTTGTTGTTGCTGCAGGAATGATTTATGCATTAGTTTCCTCCGCCCCTCCACTCTCCGACAAACCGCCCATCCTTTCGCGCTTCCAGCTCTTCCTCTTCTTCCTCTCGAACTCTTCGTATCTCACGCAATCACCAAGGAATGGCTTTCAATTCTCTCTCAGTCGATTATCCTTTGGGGTTTCGAAGCATCCTTCAGCTCTCAAACAAGTTACTCTTGAAGGAGTCTTCTGTGTCCTAGTGGAAAACAACAACAGCAGCAACAATAAAGCACCAGGCAAACAAACAAACAAACAAACAAAGAAACAAAGAAACAAAGAAACAAAGAAACAAAGAAACAAAGAAACAAAGAAACAAAGAAACAAAGAAACAAAGAAACAAAGAAACAAAGAAACAAAGAAACAAAGAAACAAAGAAACAAAGAAACAAACAAACAAACAAACAAACAAACAAACAAATGGGGGAAAAACAAACAAACAAACAAACAAACAAACAAACAAACAAACAAACAAACAAACAAACAAACAAACAAACAAACAAGCAAACAAACAAACAAATGGGGGAAAACAAACAAACAAACAAACAAACAAACAAACAAACAAACAAACAAACAAACAAACAAACAAGAAAGCGGCTAAAGTTAATTAAAGAAGCAACAACAATTACAACAACGACAGGTAACCGATAAAAACAACAACGACAAAATAGAAACGATCCCAGCAGCTCGATGTCCGTCTTCGAAAGGAAGCTGATGAAATTACTTCGCAGTGCTGCTGGTTGTTGTCTCTCTTCATCAAAGCATATCAATGACTAGAGCTGCATCCAGAGTCTGAATATGGATTGACATGCGAACAGCAAGGACATCGCAAGGATATTAAAAGCAGCACAACCGAAACCATAACGAAAGCCTGACAAACTTCAGCCACCCACCGACCGACGGAATAATCGCCAGAAGACACACACAGTTGCAGCCAATATTTATGTTTCCCATGACTTTTAATGTTCTTCTGCAGTACATGCATCGCCTTGCTTTCGAAGCGCAATGAGGATGAGTTATGGATCGACTTTCTTGATGGAAGACGCAAATCCTTGTGGGCGAAACGACGTTTCGAGTTTGCCAAAGTTTTGACACTCTTCTCGAGGACTCGTTATGGCTTCAGTTTTGGGCAAAATTTAATGAAATCTGTTTTCATATTTTGACTGATCTAGAAACCGAGTGGATTGTTGTTTCCAGTTATCATTCGTAATGAAAATCAATAATTTTTGTGAACTATTTCAATTCTATAAAGAAAGAAAAGCATTTTTAAACACACACTTAAATTAGTAAAAGTCCTTTAGTTGAATTTATCTAAAGAAATTCTAACTTTCCTTTCTCGATCTCTGTTTTGCAGATATGATGCTATTTTTCTTCAATTTCACTCAACAAAAGCCACAGAAAACTTTATTTCTAATTAAAATGCACCATTTAACACTCTCTAATTAGTTATTCATCCCCTTTTGTGTGCGAACGAGAGCTATTTTGATCTTGTCACTTAATGGAATTAAAATATTGCTTTAAACTGCATCAATTACAAGTCAATCAATGGTATTCTCAACGTTCAAAGGCACCCAATAAAAGTTGAAATATCCACTTTGATCGCAAGAGGAGAAGCGAGCAGCGTATTCAGTGGTCTGTGCGACCGACATGTCACGTATAAAATGTGACAGTATGTTCAAATAATGTAAATACCACATGTCATGGGTGCCACAGTATAAAATAAATGCACAAACATTCGTTGTATGCAGTAATTGAAACCACTGTCACTTCCGGAATTCATAAGAAGAAGAAGAAGAAGAAGAAGAAGCAGTAGCAAAGGATGTAAAGGATTCTGAGAATGTCATGGATTCAATAGATTTGCAAATTGATGGCAAATTTGCAGAGTATTAAATTCTCTGTTTAAATTTATTTAACGTTAGTTCTCTCATCTTAAGGAATCTACAACACAACGAAGAAGACATGTAGATAAAACTTCACTACACACACACGCACACACACACACGCACACATTTATTCATGCACATATTCATACATAACTGCACAGCTACATTTATAGAGTATTTTAAAGCATCGTGTGTAAGTAACTCAACAGTTCAGTAGAAGTCAATTTGAAAACCAAGAATTGTAGCGTGTCAGTGCTGCCACATTCATGCAAAAGTCTGTGTATATCTCTGCGAACACTTCGAAGAACAATCTCCTCAGCGATAATTGGCGAGTAGCTTTTTTATCTTCTTGAGAATCTTTTAGAAGTTGGGTTTTTCTAGTTTCCGTCGTGATATTTAACACAATAATGGCCGACCATGCAATGAATTTGCAGCTCGCTTTCAGCTCTTCTGGAAGACTTTTGGAAGAGAAATCACCCAGCAAATCGCGAATAATACCGACTGCTCCGCTGTGCTCACCAAGGGACTTTCGGATGGACCTGCGAGAACATCTGAGAGCTCGTTAGTCACCTTTTCAGGTGTTTCGTCATCGACTCTTCCGGGAGACTCGCCTGCCACTCTCCCGAAAGGCTGGTCTGCCATGATTGCTTGGATTCATCTTCTTATACATACACAGATGTGTGTGTGTGTGTGTGTGTGATATGTGTATGAGTATTCGTGTTTACTTAACATACTTGTATGTCACTAACATTTATTGGCTTAACATTTGAATACTTTTTGCTGTGCTTCTTAAATTTGTATTTGTAGTAATTTCTCCACTTATTTTCAGGAAAGGAGTGTCTCATACACATTCATAAATACAAACGTACGTAGATATCTATGTATTTAATATTTGCATAAATGTTGCTTACAGTTTGCCGTTTAAATGCGCTTGAATTTGGTTGTGATTCTTTACCAACTTAGTGTCTTGATTTAAATAAATGTGGACAGCTTGTGACTGTAATTGAGTGCGTATGAAATTCACTGTCTGTTGGAATTTGAATTTTAAACTGTGCCATCATCTTCTCTGTTGTGTTGTTCGGATCTCTGGAATCCTAAAATATTGTAATTGGAAGGAGTGAATTACAAACATGATATCTTGAGCACTGAGTTACTTAATTGTTTGAGTCGAAGTCAGATGAACGAACCTACATTCCGATCTCTAATTCAAACGAATACTCGATTATTGACTTTGTGCAGGAGAAGCACAACATCAGACATAGTTTGAACGACTTATTAAAGCAGAATACAGTTTGTACATAATTTAAATCATGCTCGGTGTGCACTTCAAGGGCCAGAGATACAGTGATTCGTTGTTGCCCGCAATCCTCACGAAGCGTGTAGAACGTTTTCTTGTTTCGCGTGGCTGACTGACCGATGACTGAATGAAACTCAACTATCAAATAATGTGTTTGCGTGTGATTACGTTTATTTGTCGATTGCTCTGCTCTGCAATGTAACAATTTCAATATTGCATTCGACAGAGTTTGCGTGCATTTGCGTCAATTTAAGATAATTGCGGCCACTCGAGACTCTTTGCGGAGGCTACCAATTTGTTCGTATTGACGTTAATTTGATAAGTTGTAATTATCATTAGAGTGAATATGCACCAAATATGAAGATTTATTTGAAAAGCAAATGATTTCTGCTAAAATTAGTTTCATTACATTTTTAAAATGTACTTAAATTTCGTCTCAATTTCAATTACAATTATTTACTAAACAATAATAAATAATGTAAATGAATATAATTAACTTTTCAGCTCATTAATTTAAATGGAAACCTCATTCGGTTTTAATTTTTACATATAAATATCGGAATTTCAATGCAAGTTGCATTGTAATCGATTAATTTTTTTTTAATTCATTATTTAGCGATTTTTTCTTCTATCATTTAACAACATTTATGCGGTTTTGAATTACTTTTGCATTTCAAAATCAGTTAATCTGCGTCTCCTCACTGCAACTCTAATAAAAATAAGGGCTTGAAATGCAAACATCACTAATTTTTATCCCATTTACCTCTTTTAATCGCTTATTTTTTAATTAAAACTAACCGAATCGTGCAGCTGCGAGTCAAATAATTTACATAATCAACGATTTGTAAAAACTTCATGAAAAACGTTTAGCTTGTTCAGCTGCGAGTAATGCGACCAGTTAGTATTTAATTTACAGTGTATTAAAAACTTTATAGGCAATTAAATGCGAATTAAAATCAAATAACACCTAATAATTTACTTCATTTCTGCATTGAATTTTGAAACTTTTTAACCGCAGCAACTCGCATTAATCGCTATCATTTCGAATGCTAAAAAATTAAATTAAATGCTTCCGCTTTCGCTGTGTATGTGACACTTATACTGTGTTGTTGGTGTTTGTGTTGTAATTTTATTTTTAAATCTTTATTTAATGAGCTTTTTTTCGTGAGGAAGTTAATGTATGAATGTGTTCTTTACATCCGTTTCCGTCGATTTTTATTTCCGATGGTAAAATATTTATTTTTTTAAGAGAGACGGAAAGTGCAGAAAATTGTAGCGGAAATGAGTGGAGGAGAAGGAAAGAGAAAAAACGGGGGAGAAAATTAAATACGAAGTGAGTTCTCGTTTGAGTGCGTGGGTTGCAGGTGTCTGTGGCGGGAGGGGGTTGGGTGTGGAGAGGGAAAGGAAGGGTGGAGGTGTGACTTGAGAGTGTCCCACCTAAAACGATTTCATTTTACTGCGAAATTTTCCACATGAAAAATTCCTTCACATGACGAATTTTCGATAATTTTTTAAATACATTTTCATTGAGTCAACAAATCTTTTTCTTCAATAATTTGTCATTATTTTTTACAATAATTTTGTTGAAATGCTTTTTAAGTTCGAATTCATTTGAAATCTCTGCAGCTGACTTCACACCTCACTGGTTTTCCCTGTGAATTAAAAACGAAACTTTTCACGTGGTGTGAAAGTTTTTCAGGCACTTTTAATGTTGTAGAAGTTTTAACGTTGTTGTTGTTGTTGTTGTTGTTATAAGGTCACACACCCCTTTCTAACCTAACCTAACGTTGTTGTTCTTTTTGGTACTTTTAGTTTAATATAGGAAAGTTTGTTCAGTGTTGTGTCTGCTTTTGCCACTTCATTCCTTTCAAACATTAAAGTTTTTCAATTTTTTGTTTAGTTTTAGTTTTTGCTACTCTTTTATTTCTCTATTTTTCATTGCTACAGATGTCAGAGTTCACCGATTTCAGCAAAAACGTAGAAATTATGAGCACGTGATTATTTTGTCTGCTTTATTTCGTTTCATTTTCTTTTATTTGCTTTATTTTCATTTATTTTTTTCCGCTCGAATAAGCAGAAGTCAACCAAACGTGCAAATTTAAGTTAGTCAACTTTTAAAATAATAAACGTAAAAATAAATAATGAAATAGTCAGCTATTTACACATATTTTCTGGTCTAAATTTTGGCTGAATATCGCATTCTTTTGTGATTCCTCTGCAAACAACAGCGCTGTATGAATCAATTTACATACACATGTGTGAGTGTGTTTGAATGCGTTTACATGAATTTATAAGGATACGGAAATCTACAGACATATTTTTGTGAATTTAATTTTAAAAATTAGAAACTATTTTAACTTTTTTCCATAGTTTTCCTTCCTTTCAAAACGTTTTATTAGGTCGCTTTTTTGTCTGTCTGTTCGGATCTGTCTGTTCGGCACCATACAGATTTAAAATGAAAAACGTGGGGCGCAAAATAATAGTAGGGAGTGTAGGGAGTAGCTGATGCATGAATATTGCATTAAATCAAAAGAAATGCCACTCGAAAACGCGAAGAAGTTCTCTACGAAAGACGTAGAGTTCTTCAATACCATACAAGAACTTTTGGCCGTTTGCGGGGAGAGTGAATGTGTCTGATTCAGACGGGATAGTCTATTCCAACTCTCCTCAAGGACGATCGGACCTTCGCTCACTCGGTTGGTAAGGCAAACTTATTAGCTGGAAAGTGTGCTGACAACCGCTCTCTTCCGGAGAGTAGCCAACTACTTCCCGTGGTCGATGACGTATCTCATGCTCTGTCTGAGATGCACTTTCGAACAAATGTAAAGAATTGGCTTCTCGGTTCTAATTTCCGTTTTAGAACTTCTAATTAAGACAGATTTTTGCGGTTCTAATTTGCGGTTCTCGGTGGCTCGGTGGTGTAGTGTGTGGCACACTAGCCATCGGTTTCCGGGGACGCGGATTCGATTCCCGCCTTGCGCATGGTTGTTAACTTTCCTTATCGTGACGTCTCAAATTCTAATGCCTACTTAAGGCCTCGCCTATCGCTAATTGTGAAAAATAAGAACCATTCCGTGACTCCGGCAGTGTTTGCAATAATAAAATAAGCAAAAATAGCAGATCTTAGGAAGCTTTGCTTCGCAACACTTGCCGGAGTATGTAGAATGTGAAAAGTTCCCTTTCCCTTCCGCTCCCTCAGAAAAAAGATATTGATCTCTTAAGGGCTACTGCTAGATTCTGATATAAAACAAAAAAAAAAGAAAGAACGTGGCGTTATCCACTAATTATCCACTGAGAAACGAGTATTATCGAGAAGGCCCATTTTCATCAAAGCAGAGGAGTTGCGGCCGTGTCACGGAAGCGATATCTAATCCTCACCTTTTTTAAGGATCAAAAGGGTCGTGTAACTTACAACCAAGACGACATTTGAAGTCTGCGAGGACTGGAAATATCGCAAAGGGAAAAAGTTTGCCTGCAAAACAACTTGTTATTGTATTACTTTGCGTTAGAATTTGGAAAATCTTTCATTTAAAAGTAGAAAAAGTCATTCAATCATTTTCAATATATTTTTTCCGCAAGCAGCTCAAATTTCTGAGCAAATATATATATTTCATACTCACTTTGAGGATCGATTCCATTAAAAACTTCAAGCATGTCTTCAGCCGAAGAGGAAACACCAACGCCATCAGCAACAAACGAGCAACAGCAGCCAATTGATGATGCTGGAGTGGGAACAGCGACATCGCCTCCGGCAACAAGAACAGCGGATACGCTCCCAACTACATCGGCCACGAACAGCAACGCGAGTGATTCTGCTGCAAGCGTGGCATTCCGTCCGCCGGCGACATCTCCAGATGACCTCAACGGTAACGACAACGATAACAGCACGGATGGTAACGTTAACGGAGACGCTCGTCCCAGCCTGCCGAACGACCAACTCAATGGCGCGTCTCATATTATGATCAGATGGTTAAACGGACAAGAATTTGTGTTCGTACCTCTTCAACCACCACCAGCTGCTGGTGATCAAGGCGGTCATTTCGATGATGGTGAGCGCGAGGGACAACGGCGCAGACGACTCCGCCAACGACGTCGCCTACGCCACCAACAGTACCCTGGCACTTTGACGCACTCCCGCCGCGGCAACATCGCACGCCCTTGGACGCGCCGCCCACTAAGACAGGGTCAAGAATTCTACAGTTGGAGTCCGTCTATGAATCGATCGCTGGATTCCATTAACGACCTTCTGCGCGCGTATGTGAACTCTTTGCAGAGCATCGAAGCGCTGATTTACTTACAGGTGCACCCAGATCCTCTTCAGTGAGAACGACGATGCGGGCAATTAATGCAGTGATATTTTCTAGAAATTGTTTTCAGTCATGTAATTTCGAGTTTTAGGATAAATCTTATCAATTGTTCTCCATGTTGAAATGCAAAAACCTTTACGAAAACTCTAAATCTCTCGATAATAAACTCTAATGAAATCGTATCGAAATGAGGTTTTATTTCGCTTCCTATTGCGTTGAGCTGAATTGAGATTCTGAGTTTTCCAATACCATAACGGTAGAAAGAACTTTTGGCCGTTTGTAGGGAGAGTGAATGTGTCTGATTCAGATGGGATAGTCTATTCCAACTCTCCTCAAGGACGATCAGACCTTCGACAGGATGACACTTCAGCCCAAATGCTAAGAGCCTCAGCACTGGCTCGACCATTGCGTAATCTATTTAACTTGTCATATACCTCAGTAGTTTCTCCGATGTCCTGGAAGGTCGCCAATGTGCAGCAAGTTCCAAGAAAGGCGAGGCTACGAATCCTGCAAATTACCGGCCCACAGCAATCTCCAAAGTTATGGAGATTATGGAGCGGACTTCTATTCGGACTCACTGCAGTTACAGCAATCGCTTATCTTGCACGATGGGTGCAGCGAGTTTCAGACGGAGGCCTTTCATTGAAAACCAGCCTCGTATATTATACGGGAAGACGGTTATACCACAAACTGTTATCAATTTCTGTGTGGAGAGTCAGGCTGCCCTGAAGTCACTGAGTTCAGAGTTGGTGAAGTCGGGGATTGTGCTGAAGTGTAGAACTACGCTGATGGATCTGCGGAGGGATCATATCGTCATACTCTGCTGGGTTCCTGGTTACGCAAATATTGCGGCCAACGAACGAGCGGATATGTTGTCTCGCCGGGGTTTCGCCCTGAATGCTGAAGAAGCGGACTCTTCTGCCTCTGGAGAGAGCGATCAGTTGGTCATTGATCGCCAGTACGGTTTCCGTGCTTGCTGCTTGTTGACCCACAAACGTCTGGCGGGTGCCAATTTCCCACCTCTATATTGTGTGGATATTAATGAGTCGGTAGCTCTTGCTGTACTGCGCAGTCCAATGTGATCTTCGTTGGAATGCCCAATTTGTGATCTGTCGAAAGAAAGAGACAACTGCTCAGGCATTTTAAAGCGGTGCAAGAAATGCTTTACTCCAACCGATCTTCTTTGTATTTTTACCACCTATCAGTCCGAAAATGAATGTTTTCCCCTCAACTCATAACGTCAAAGCGTTCACAATAACTTGTTATTATTGTATTTCACTTTTTTCTACACTTTGAAAAATCTCTCAATAAAAAATAAAGCTAGTCAAGGAAATTCATCGAAAAAATCATTTTGAAATTATTTTCTCCGCAAGCAGCTCGAAATTCTGTGAAAATCTTCATATTTAATTGTCATACCTTGAGGATCGATTCCATTACAAAAATTCAAGCATGTCTTCATTCGAAGAAGGAACTACAGCACCGCCAACAACAAGCGAGCCAAATGATGTTGCTGGAGTGGGAACTACGACATCGACGCCGGCAACCAGAGCTGTCGAAGAGCTCACAACTAATTCGATTGCGAATGTTTTCACACCATTTGTATCACAACCAGCGCCGGGTGATGAAGGTGGTGGCGGTGGTCGCGTTAGACGACGGCGCAGACCACTCCGCCAACCACGCCGCAGACCACTCCGCCAACCACGCCGCCGCCGCCACCGACAGCGAGGTGGTTCAACTAACTCCCGCCGCGGCAACATCGAACACCGTTTGATTGGCCGCCCACTAACACGCCGTTGGCCGCAATATCAAGGATTTCCCCGACGTGATCCATATATGATTCGACATCTGAATTCGGCAATGAGCCATTTGATGGAAGTTGTGGACATATTAAGGCGGATTAAATCGCTTTGGCGTGGACCATTTTGGCGTTAAAATTTTTTAGAAATTTGCTCTGTTCTTTCGATGCTTAGAATAAATAGTCAATTATAATTCATGGCGAAATGATCTTTTAAAGTTATGCGGAATTTAGCTCCATGTGGGTTATGCAACGAAAAACAAATTTTCCATTATTTGTCGCTGCGCTCAAAGTAATGTCACTCTCAGGCTTACAAGCAAAACGGACAAACTGCGAATTTAATAGTAGAGCGGGGGGTTGTTTAGGGGGGGGGGGGAGGGAGGAAGGTGATCGTCTGTCAGGGACACAGGAAGGCACGTGAGTGCGTTGCGCTGAGTTGACTTGAGATTCTGAAGAAAAAGAAGTCACAATGACAGTGAAAGCGACGAATAGTGTGACGAGTGACTGAGGAAGGCATGAGAAGGGAGGGAAGAAAAAGAAGAAAACATAAGACATCCAGACGAATAACAATAAAATAGGAAAAAAAGCAGAAAGTAAGCGAGGAAGGTAAATAAATAAAGTGAAGGGAGGCAAGAGCATAAAATGGATGGAGAGGATTAAAACTATTGAGAGAAATGTTAATGAATTTTGTTCTTGTAGAAAAACAACAAGAAAAATACGGGCCTCAGAACACCGACGATTGATGACCGTTTAGCTGTCATTATGTGTCAGTAATCCGTATTAGCAGTAGTAGCTACAACAACGGCAACAACATCAACAATGAAAGCAATGAAAACAGCAACAACAGCACAGGATACTGCAAAACTAACGTCCGTCCGGTCAAAGGCAACTCTAATGGATAAGCAAGCAAAACACCGAAAGGCAGTGAAAATTAGAGCACGGTAAGCAACAACAATAAAATTACGACAACAACAAGAAGAACAATAACCATGAAAATCCATTAAAAGCCGTTCTAAACACGCAGTTTACAGTGCAGCCGCTACTGCAGCCATTTTGTTCCACTGCAATCCTGCAATCAACGCATCCGTTTCCGGTGGCTACATACAAATTTGCATTGTTGTTATTGTTAGCTTGTTGTGCTTTTCTTGTCGATTAAAACACAAAAGCAGTACGAGAGCGAGAATGTAAAGTGCAACTTTAACTTCGGTAAGAGGAAAGAGAGAGAGAGAGATAGAGGAAGGAAGGAAGGCAGGAAGGAAGGAAGGAAGGAAGGAAGGAAGGATGTAGTGGTGCAACAACAGCAACAACAAAGGACTACAGCGCTTAGACCAGCGAACAGACAGCTGGGGAGACAGACGGACACGCAGTAAGACAGACAGTTGGCAGGTGAGCGATCAGCGACGAGAACGCGGTGGCGGTGGCGGTGGCGGCGGAGACGGCGGCGGCGGCGGCGACGGTTGAGATAGACAAAGAGAACAAAAGCAGACTTTTGAAATTTTGTATTCTGGGCACAACAAGCTGGTGGTGCCGCTGCAGACGGTCGCTTCAGCTTCCGTCTGTCGCACTTCAAAATGCAACTTCAAGTGCATGACATGCACTGTTGTTGTTGTTTGTTAATGTCGCTGTTGTTTTTATATCTAACGATGCTACGAGTAATTCTGCCGCTCCCTCTCTCTCTCTCTCCCTCTCTCTCTGCTTTCAGCGCATTTTCTACTCCTAACAGCTTCCCGCGTTACCCTGTTGTTTTTGCTACTTTAATGCGCTTGAAAGTTCAACGCAGGTTAATTGAATTTGCTGCAATTTTTGCGCACGCTGTATAAAACGTGTACAAAATTCAAAATAAATATTTAGAAAATATAAGGAAATTTAGTGACGATTCTTTTTCAAAATCGACGAAATTGGAACGGAAAAATTGTTCGGAACATAATGAATGTTGCTAAATAGCGGCTTGAAACCAATGTGGAACCCCTGTGGAACCAATGTGGAACCACGGTGGAACCAATGTGGAACCAATTTAGAACCCAATTTGGCAGCCAAAACAGTGATTTTCTCTCTAAACAACATGGAACGAGATTTTAAAAAGTTTCATACGAGTTGTTACGTTGCACTCAACTTACAGCTTCAGTATTTCTTGGAACATTTAAGCAATTTTCATGCAAAACTGGGTTCAGATTTGGTTGTGTGTGTAACAGTGTCAAACGAATTGGGAACGTGATGGCATAAATATTTTCTTGTGAACTAGTTTGCCCCCGGAGAGTCATAGAAAAGCCAGCATCTATTTTCAGTTTAATTGCAGTGGCAACTGTTGCCACTAATTTGGAATATTTGCCAAACTTTCAGAATCCTAACGCGTTAGATGTAGAGAAAACTTCCTGAAGGACCCGTCTGGCCACTCCAACTAGCGGTCATTTGAAATTTTTGGGGTCTGAAAACTTCCTGAAGGACCCGTCTGGCCACTCCAACTAGCGGTCATTTGAAATTTTTGGGGTCTGCTTGCTGTCAATCAACTAAATGAAGTTTTCACTTTGTTGTGTTTCACTCTGACTGGTTGGCTGGTTGCCTGCTTGCTTTTCAATTTTAACAAATCAAAGCCGCTAATTAGCAGCAGCAGCAGCAGTTGAATTTGCATTTAACCCAGTGGGTCCCCACCCGCCCCTTGCCTCCTCACCGTGCGCGCTCTGATTGTCAGCTTGTTTCGGTCGCGCTTTGTTAAATATTTCATGACCGAAATTTCCACCAAATTCTCAACCTCAATTTGCGCGACTCTTTCGAGCGCCACTCAATCCTCGAATGCAGTTTCTACTGAAATTAGCTAAAACACGCCCTATGCAAACCTACCGTCCAGTTTTATTAACCCCCATACACACCCTCCTCCCCCTCCTTCCCCTCTCAACATCTCCTTCGCATTTCTCCTCCCTAACAAGTCAAACTACAAGCAGAATTTCCTTTGTTGCCGCTTGTTGCAGTTGTTATTGTAAGTTTCAGTTGCTGTTGCTGTTGTTGCTGTTGTTGCTGTTGTTGTTTGCGCGCTCTCGTTTGGTGGCTTTTTGTATAGCGCCCTCTAGTGGCCCAAAATTACAGTTTGCTGTGTCCGTTTGTCGTCCCGGAAGAGCTGCAATCGCACACGTCGTTCGCTTTGCTGCGCTGTTTGTTTTCCGCTTCATCAGATGACCTCGTGGCGGCAATAACTGTTATTTAACTGTACCGTTACTTCCTATGGCGGTCGCATTGTGTAGCGAGCGGTTCCAGCAAATTGCACTCGTTGCATGTTCGATTGCAGAGCGTAAGAGGATCAGGAGGGGTGGAGGAGGACCAGGGGAAGGGGAGGATGAAGAGGAGGAGAAGGAGGAGGAGGAAGAGGAGGAGAAGGAGGAGGAGGAAGAGGAGGAGGAGAAAGATGAGGAGGACGAGGAGGAGGAGGAGTAAGAGGAGGAAGATGAGGAGGAGGAAGATGAGGAGGAGGAAGATGAGGAAGAGGAGTAGATGGAGAAGGAGGAGGAGGAGGAGAAGGAGGAAGAAGAAGATGAAAAGGAGGTTGAGGAGGTGGAGGAGGACGATGAGTCAGAAGAGGAGGATGAGGAGGAGGAATAGGAGAAGAGGAGGGTTGGAAGAGGAGGAGGGGTCAAAGGGTTAAGCAGGGATAAAAGCAAAAATCAATTCGTTTCTTGGGAACAACAAATGTTTCGAGGCTAAAAAACTGATTTTCGAGAAGTTTTGAAATTCCAAGACATTGAGTTATATAATTGGAGCCAAATAAAGTCATCAAAGACTCGAAGGATTGTATGATAGAAAAAAGCCGAAAACCAGAAAATATTTAGACCTTGGAATAAAAATTTATTTTATTTTCTTAAGGATCCAATAAAAGCGACACATTTTAAAGTTTAAGAAAAGCAAATCGCACACGGATTTCTGAGTTCTCGAAATCTTTTGCATTTGCTTTCAACTCCAAGGACTTCAACTGGATGCAATCTGTTCTTCTTAGAAGCGCAAAAATGCTTAAATACAACAACTACTGCAGTAAAACGTAACAACCACAAATTTCTCCCTAACGGTTTAGTGTTGCGAGTGCCACAAAACGCGTGGTAATCCTGCAATCCTGCCGAACCCCCAAAGGACGCAAGTTCAGCGTAGCAGAAACGGAACAAATTTCAGGCTCACTTGATTGAAAGATACAATAAAAACCATAAGAAGAGACACACAATAACAACAACAACAACAACAACAACAACAACAAAACTACAACAACATCAGCAGCAACAACAACAACAGCTACTCAACCTCTAAAAAGGAGGAACCGAATTGAAATCAGCGTGTGTCGAGAGCAATTCAATTTGAATGAAATGCTAACAAAAAGGATAACAAAAAAACCAACAAAATTGAGGTTTGCGAGGAAGGCTGCAGCAGCGGCTGGCTGGAAATAAAAGCGACGCAATTTCACTGATGCAAGGATTAGAATTGAATTTTTCCAAATAAATTGGGTGACAAACATTAAAAGGGTGACACGAGTGAAATGGATCACAGGGACACCTTTTTGCGGCAATAAAACGCGATGGTTGAGGGGAGGAGGAGGAGGAGGAGGTGAAGGGGAGCGGTGCATGACGGCGAGGAGGGGTGAAGCGATCAACATAGAATAGCCGAAATAAAATCGACGATGTGTCGTTGCAACAATTGCAAAATTAGCACTCAATCCAGGGAAGGGTTGAGTTTTTCTCGCTTTTCTAGTTTTTTCCCCTTTTTTATATCAAGTTTAAAGTGCTGAGGCGTGAAAAAGTAGCAAAAATAAATGGAAAAAATAAAAATCTTCTGAAATATTCGCGCGTTTCGTTGGGAAAAATCATAAAAATTTTCAAAAACGAACGAATGAAGGAGTTTTAATAGGTTTTATTTTATTAAATTCAATTTAGAGTGAATATTAAATGATTTTCACCTTTTTTGCGGTCCTGAGACCAAAGCTTAGAATCCTGCGACCGAATTGCGAAATAGCTGTTCTTCTTTCATTAAGCAAAAAACATCACTAGAAGCAACAAAACACAAAAAAAACCGGAAAACTAAAACACCTCCTTCCGCGTGAAGTGTGAGAAAATCAAGGATTTGTGAGAGAAAAAAAAATGCCAATCGCAGCTTTTCTTGAACTCAAGATAACTTCATTCGATAAGAGGTCGAGGGCGACACCAGTGTGTGCTGATTGTGTCCCTCAGTGAAAGGAATTCGTTTAGTGTTCCGCTGTTGTTGTAGCTGCTGCGGTTTTTGTTTATTTCTATTCCCGCTGTCACGTTTGTCCTTCTATGACGCCGCTGCAGGCGGCTTGGCCTTCAGTGTTGAGTTAGTTTTGCGTTGTCTGATGATTTAATTCTCATCCTTCATGTTGTTCAGAGTCGGCGTTGTCGCTGCTTGTGTTGTTGCTGCTTTTGTTGTTGCTTTGTTGGCGTCTTGCCTTTTTTCAAGCGAATTTCCGCAGCCATTTCATTCCATTTAATTTGATTTATTGCTGCTGCTAAAATATTTGATCATCTTACGTACAGCAACAGCAACAACAACTAGAGTAACAAAAACAATAGCAACATAGCAACTACAACAAGAGCAGCAACAACAAGAGCAACATCAACAGCAGCCGCAGCAACTACAAAGAAGCCCACGGGCCGGACGAAAAAGGACACTCGGAAGTTAAAGAGAAACGGAAAAGCAAAAATACATGAAAACTTGCTTTCTTCGTGTCCTTGAGCGGAGAAGAAACCAAGTTGTTCATTGGAAGGGAGGAGAAGAAGAAGACGAAGAAGGGAAAACAAGAAAAACACGGAAAAACTGTTGCAAACGCAGCAGAAATTGTAAAATGCATCCGATTAAAGTAATAAATTTTTAATACAAAAATTTTAAGAAATTCCCTCTTTTATTTGCTGGCATTATTTTCATTTTCTCCGCTCTTTTTCTGCTTATTTCTCGTTCACTTAATTTCAACATCGAATCTGGTTGTAGGCAGCGAAAAAAAAGTCGCCGCGGGACGATTTTTACTCTGCTGGTAAATATTTTTGTTGCTGTTTTTGGTACTGAGGGTGACCTAGTTGCTGTTGTTGTCGTTTGTTGTTGTTGTGGTTGCTGTTTTATTTTTGTTATCCTTCTTGCGGTTTCGCAAGTTGTTAACCGAATGGATTAAAAATATTTGAACGGATTTTTTTATGCTTGGTTTTCTCGTTCACAATTCGCTGCTCCTCCGGTGTTTGAATTGTTTTCAAGGACGTTTCCAGAATGCGACATCAGCGAAAGTTTACTTCGTTTCACTCTCGAAATGAAATCTTTGGTGAAAACGAATGAAAGAGTTCGTAAATTTGATGACTGAGTTCATAAATTGAGTAATGAAATCAGTAATTTAATAAATTTCATGCAATTTTTAAGGAAGAATTTCTCATTCTATAGATTTTTCTAAAAATGTTTGATTAAATTACTAAATTGTTAGCCTTTTGCTTCAATTACTTACCCTCTCCGCGTGTTCCCCCCCCTTCTTTTTTCGTGCTTTTGCTGCCCCTTCGGCGAGAACATGAATTAATTAATTGAAAAAATAATTCATTGCTTCATAAATCCTTAAGATGAATTTTGACATGAATAAAGTAAGGAAAAAAGACCCTCTTTCCTCTTTCCTCCTCCCCCAAGAAGCATCGCCCCCTACCCCCTCCCCCTCCAGGTCACTGCAAGTAATGCTTTCCCCGCACCCCTCGCTCTACAACTCGCTGCAGGATCAGGATTCGTGTTCGCTGCTTATCTGTGCGTTTCTTATGGATGCAAATTTGCAAGCTCATTTTGCTTGAGTCTCGCTACTCAGTTCGGCGCGGCGGTGTGCCGGTGCGATGTTGCCTGACCCTCGTTGGCATGAAGGACTGAAAGATGCGCCAACAATTTAAACTTTCAAAGTACGCGCGGATTTGTTAGCGCGCTCACGACTCGCAGCGAACAACAAACTTGAGGGAGAGAAAATGCAAAAGGAAGTGAAAAAAACTGGAGAAATAACAAATTTACGCGCATTTTAAAAATTTACATTGAATATTTGTATGGCAACTTTTCACGAAGACTGCGATTTAGCTGAATTTGCAAAACAAAACAGCAATAAAAAGTGAATGTTGAACAAATTTAAAAAGAATTTAAATACAGAAATGAAAGAATAGAGAAATGAAAGAGAAAGAATTAAAATAAAATTGTAAAAGTGTTGAAAAACTAGGAACGGATTTAAAAATGAAATTCACATCGAATTCCTCACGTAAAAGCAATCGAAAATATGATAATCGAATTTAAAATTCAATAAAAGGTGTGATAAGTAAAATTCCGCAACTGCAGCACTCGTCGTCATTATCGTCCACCGCAGCTTGGCAGACACAAAATGCTGAGACTACAATGCAAAATTTCAGAAAGATCTCGCGTTTATTCCTGGCTCTCCTTCTCTCCTCTTATTCTCTTCCTTCCATCCCCTCGCAATGTTTTTCCACAACACTCTGCTCACGAATGCATTCATGAATTATTCAAAATTGCATTGCTGAATTTTTCTGCTGCCGTAGCATGGCTTTCGTGAGTTTGGCGAGGGAGAGCTGAAGGTGTAGAGTGGTGGAACTATTTTCTACTTTTAATTTGAGCTATAAAATCAGAACTTTTTTTTCACTACATTCGTTTCTATCGCTGTATTCGTGATTTTGGTTACCTATTGATATTTTTTGACTGACAAAAATTGGAAAATTTAAGGTTTCGCAGATGTTTTAAATAAAAAAGAAAAAAAATTGAGTTGTTGAATAAAATAAAATTCTGAAGTTCAGCGTTCTTTAAAATCAATCAAAATCTGTGAAACCAACAACGAAATCTGTTATTTTTAGCGTAGGTCAAGGAAGGCTACTAAACACGTACAGAAACACACACACACACACCCAGACACATAGACGAACACACTGGCATCTTGAGTGCTGCACCTTGATTTTTGCTAGACGCACAAAAACACACAATCATGCAAACAAAAAAAAAAACAAACGAAGAGCGACAAAATAGTAAGATGAACGTGTCTCAGAATTTATTGTTCCGAAATAAGACAGCTTGTTGTTTGTGCCTGTTTGTGTGTGTGTGTGTGTGTGTGTGCGTGTGTGTGTGTCCCATTTATTTTTGTTTTATTGAAGAGCGCCTTACTGTTCAGCGAAACAGAATTGAGAAAACACCGAATGCGAAACTGAGTAAGAAGGATTTTGGCGAAATAGCGTGAAAGAGGATTTTCGAAGAAAACAAAAACGAAGGATGCTGGCTGCACACAAATAACAAGACCAAGAATAACAACAATCCAGATACTTTTGTATGAGTGTGCGGCTCCCGTTCCCGTCAAACGCTGATGTCAGCGTAGCAAAATAGGAGCGTAAATAGATTACAGTATTAAACACACACACACACACACACACACACACACACACACACACACTTATAAGAGAGAACACACACTTCTATATGCGTTATTTTTATAAATAACATAAACACACGTTGAACTTCCTTCTACCGAAAGTGAAATACGGCAGCGTAAAATTCGTTAATTGCCGTTTATCGTCTTCGTTATTTTGTCGAATCGATTTCGTGAGCTAATGAGAGACAGAGAGAGAGAGAGAGAGAGGGAGAGAGAGAAAGAGGGAGAGAGAAATAGGGAGAGAGAGGGGGAGAGAGAAAGTTAGAGATAAAGAGAGGGAGAGAACTTTGTATCATTTTGAGAACAAGCTAGAAATTCTTTTAAATGCTGCTAGCGCCATTTTCACCCAAATGTGAGAGAAAATTTCCCAATTTGTGGCACAACTAGAATCATGCGCAGATTGCAAAAGAGAGAATCCTGTAATCTCATGAGAGAGAAGATTAAAGAGAATGTTAGGAAAACCGTTAAAATGCTGAGAGCGGTAATCTTAAGTTGAGAAAATAAAAAAAATTGAGAAAGAGTATCCATCAATTTGCACTCAGACAGAGAGAGAGAGAGAGAGAGAGGGAGAGAGAGAGAGAGGGAGAGAGTCTAAAAGATAACATTTTCCCTTTTTAACCCTCTAACAACATTTTAAGGTTGTTGAAGGTATTTTATATTTTATAGGGGAATTTTACCTTGTTTTTTTCTGGGGAAATTCTTTCCTTTTAGTGAGAAAGAACATTTAGATAAAGAGAATTCCCCTCTCTTCCTAGGAACCCTACAATTATTAGCATTTAATGCACATTCTATGTAAATGTTTGAGTTTCCCCTTAAGTGGGATATATTCTCCAATCGTCTGAAATAAAATTTCCCATACACTTATTAGGGGAAATTGATACCATTTATATCGATATTAAATGTCTGTAAACCCCATATTTTATTGCAATAACAGCCTAATTTTTGAAAAACAAATGAGTTTTGTATATTGTCTGTCTTTTATATACAGCCAAATAGAAATGTGGTAATTTTGAAAATTTCCCTTTTTGGGAAATTTTTGAAAATGTCGGGAAATTTGGGGGAAATTTTTTTCTATTCAAATTATGTACTTCCAAATAGTATTTGCATACAAAGAAATTATATAAAAATTTTTGTATCTGCCTGTTACTCTTCTCTACCAGCGTTTATTTGTGGGACCAAAAAATCAGAGCTTGTGTAGGTCGGAAACTGTTAGTGGGACACACGCTGCCCCGCTTACCATACACGAGTAGAAGTAGATGGATTACACAGCGTCAGTCCTTGTGGGTTTCTGGGGTTGCTATTGACTTCTGGAGTTTGTTTTGTCGTTTGTAGGTGTTCATTCAGTGCTGTTATCTGCTCAATATCTGCAGAGTCCTGTAGCCTGTCTATTCCAGCTGAATTGATGGGCTGTCAGATCGCATGCGAAACTTCTTTGCTGCTCCTTCGATTCAATTTATTTGCTCGGATTCAAAACCCACCGAAAATGTTGGACCAAAACGCCCCAAAGCTGCGTCACCGTCGTACCCGCCCACTCACATTGTTATTGAAGGGTTTTAATTAACTGAAAAATATTCCGAGTTATATTTACTCGTCCCTCATTTCACCGGCTTTGCATTTGAAGTTTTATGAAGAGCATATTTTGTAATTTTCTCCTTCACACAAAGAAGTACGACAAACATCCTCTCGATTTTCACTTTCAGCAAAATTATTTGGCATTCTTATTTGCGCATACATTTTGCCAAATGTAATGCGAGCCTCAAAAAGGGTTTGAGTAGCATTTGAAAAATGCAAATATCGCAGCTACTCATTAATAAACATTAAGACGACAACGCAGAATTCCAACGCAGCCACCACAACAGCCAACGCCGCATCCGGTGCAGCATCGCCACCACTTCCGGTCGCATTTACAAGTAAAGAAATGAATGGAACCGCAAAATGCAAAATGCGAGTGCAGCGCGAAAACAACGTGAAATTTATATGCACACAAAACTACAAACAACTGAAACAACAACGAACAAAGAGACAAAATTGAATAAAAATAAAATGCACTGAACAAGAACACAACAACAAAGTAGTCTTAAAATACAATCCAAGAAAATTCTGTCGAATTCGAGTCGCGTGGAGCTGCTGCTGCCGCTGCTGCTGCACTGCAACGCAGACGAACGCGTTTTCTTTGTCGTCCAATTTTGACATCATTTTTCGGTGCGTTTGGCTTTGTCTGCGGTTGTGTTGTTGTTGTTGTTGTGGTTGTAGTTGTTGTTGTGGCTGCTGTTGCAGTTTTTGGCCATTCCGCGTGTGGCGAAAAACGCGCTTTTATGTGGCGCCCCAGCATTAAACTTCCTGCGAAGCCAGCACGTTTTTCTCCACTTTTTCGCTCCGTTTTTTGCTCCTCTTTTTGTCTGCCTTTATTTGCGTTTCTTGTTGGCTCGGCTTCTTGTTGGCTTTTGTGCTGCACACAAAGCTGCACGAAATTTATAAAGGAAGCGCCACCACCGCAGTCACCCACTCACTCACTTGGCAAACGCAGGCGGCGGCGGCGACCTGCGTGCCTCTCGCTGTCTTCTGCCACATCGACTCTCCACCAACAGCCGCAGCTCTTCCTCGCGCTCCTTTCCACGCCGTCATCCACCCACACTCATTTTTTTGGGGGAGGGGGAGGCCATCCTTTTCCAGGATACGGTGCGCTGTAAACGCGCGCTGAACTCTGAACTAAGAAAATAATATTTACCGCGTACATCTTCGTATTTGAATTTTTATTTTAAATTCCTGCCTTTGCGACTCCGCTTTTGTTGTCTCCACTTTTGTCGCTTTACTTCCACCAGCATGTTTTCTGTTTCGTTCTTTTTTTTGCGTCCTCTCTGCTTGCCTTCCTTCGTGTATCCTTTTTACTTCCGCTGACTTCATGCTAAGCGGCAAAAATGACGAAACTCTTATTCTTCCTCGGCTTTTTGCCGAATTTATATGCTGCTCATGATCATCATCTTGCCTCCTCACCCACCCCCAACCCATCCACTCCGTTCCCCTGCCTAACCTTGCCTCTGTTGGCTGGTTGACAGGCTGCTTTAAGCTCGCTTGTATTGTTGTTATTGCACTCGGATTTGTTGAGATGGACGGCGAAAATGTTTGCAGTGCGAGGGTGCGCGCGGGTGCGTCGCGCGTCGCGTACGAAACCGAGTTTCCGGTTAATTTTCGGTTGCATAATGAAGTCATTTAAAAGCGCGTCCTTTGTGTCCTTTGTGTCCTTTGTGTGCATTTCGTCGAGTTTGGAAATGCGGTCTCTGCACACACTTTTGTTGGAATGCGAATGTTCACAGTTGTACTTGATTGCACTCATTTAATTGACTGGTGTGAGCGAGGGGTGAAATTTCGCGACTTCGTTTGAAATTAAAAGAGGAAACATGGAAACAAATTGAGTTTTTCGCGTAATTTTCGAACTCGCAGTATTTCTGCATTTTTAAGGGGAATTTAAAATTAAATAAACAGACAAACAAACGAGAAGAAAACCATTCCGTCACTCAACACGGTTATCGATGCTTAATTTAATTTTACCGCACTTGTATGTATTCGCGAGTGTAACTGTAGTGTGCTGTAGATCTACACACACACAACGAGGACACTCAGTATCTGCGGAGTGCAGGCGGGATGGACATTCAGATTGCGTTTTTTCCATTCCGCCATTTTTCTCGTTTTCTGCTGATGATTTTTTATGCTGTTAGCGATTGCGTTTTTATCACTGCGATGCGGTGTGAATCGATTATCGGAACAGAGCAGAACAGAACAGAAGTCACGAACGGTGGCACGTTGATTGCCGCAAGTCGCTTCTAAGAAGAAGAAGAAGCAGCAGCAGAAGCGGCATGAATGAAGATGAGAAAAACAACTTTGAGAAACAATTTAGAAAATGGAAAATTGAAAACACGGAAAAGCTCAACGAAACTCCTTTCAATGAACGAACTCGCGTTTTATAGAGAAATCAAATAAAGAAATTAAATGAAGAAAAAAGGAAACAGAAAAATGAAAATAAAAATTATGCGGACCCGCCCCCCTCTCTCTCTCTCCACCCGCCCACCACATATTCTACTTCGTTTCTTCCTCCTTCTCTCTCTTCTTCTCCTTAAATCGACAATTGAATGCTTCGTCATGAATCCTTTCACGAGGACCTGCTGTGCAGCAGGACGACTGGACTAATGCTGCACTTGAGTTACCAAGGAGATGCATAAGTTGCCACCGCTGTGTGTGTGTGTGTGTATGCGTGTGTGTGTGTGTTTCTGGCTGCCGATTCAATGAATCGGAAGATGGCTGGTAAATGAAACGCCAAACGAACGGGGATTCATAAAAAACACTAAAATTCAAAAAGAAACTGAATATGAATGCCACAGCTGGGATGACAAAAAGCAGCGGAAGCAAATCAGACGAGCAGAGGAGTCAATAAGAAGAAAAAACAATAAAATCACCAGCCGACAATAAAGCGGAAGCGCGAACCCATGAACTTCGGTAGGCCGCCCACGTCCGGCGCCGTGCCGAGCCCTCAGAAGACCCGTCAGGCGTCATCAGAAGCTTCAATACTTCGATTGCCCGTCATTACAACTTCCCACGACCCTCGTCCCTCCTTCCCCGCTCCCTCGCTGCTTCACTCTATTGTTTTATTACGCAAATCAAGGAATCAACGAGTCTGAATGGCTGGCAGGCCGTTAGGCAGCCAACACAATCGTCAGAGCGGAGCGGAAGCGCATGCAATCGCCGCCATTGTCGGTTACAGCGAGGAGAGGCAAACATTAAGCATTTCATTCAAACAAACGCTCAACTAAACAATCAGAAGCAGCGAGAGAGAGAGAGAGAGAGAGAGGGAGAGCGGGAGGCGTCAAAACAAAGCAAATGAGCGACCAACAAAAACCTTTCACGCGTCTCAGTCTGCGAGTTCATGCAGAATGACTTCGTTTTCATCCCTCCCCGCCCTCCCCCGCCCTCCCCCGCCATCCCATGCCCTTTCCACTCCTTCCCGCTCACAGGAAATCAATTGATTCGTTTTAATACTTTATTATTGGCTCCATTGCTGTTGTTGTTGTTGCTGATGCTGCCCCTTTGAATGCTTTGCTTGGCAGTCTCTTCGGTTCCCTTGTTTCTGTCTCTTGTCTCTCGCTGCGAATCCATTTGTTATACTGTAGCGCACTTGGGCCAATTTTTTTAATGGGCGTTTTTTTTGTTTGCTTGTATTTCTTTACTGCGATAAAGTTGGCACGACTAACGATCGGCAGGACTAACAATCGGCAGCACTAACATTCGACACGACTAACAATCGGCAGGACTTGCAATCCCAAACCATGGAATGCATGATTTTTCAATTATCTTCGAAGTAACCGTCCGCTGTTGCAACTCCGACTTGCGGCTGAGCACTGAAAAGTTGAGGGAAAATAGTAGAGATTTTTTTGTTTGCAATTTTGAAGTTTAATTTAGCTATTCAATTTTTAGATTTAAATTTGCTGCTTTTATTGATCTTTTTATTTTATATTTTAAATATTCTTCTAAGTTTATCTTATTTAAGTTTTCATATTAAATGATCGCCTTCATTTCCGTATTTTCTTTGCTTAATTTGGCGCACTGCTGCTCTAAGTTGACTTATTTATTGCTTAAGTTTGCCGAAAGTTCGGCTCGGTGGCGCTGCAGGCGCGTAAATTTCGCTCATTACAAAATTGTACGCGTGCAGGACGAGCTGGAGCAGAGCGAAGGCAAATTATTTCGTTATAATCGACTCTCAGAGTATGCTGGGAATAGAAAGGCAACAACAACAACAACAACAACAACAACAACACAAGCAACAACTACACAAACAACAGCAACTATAGCAACTGCCGCAGAGATTAAAGTGGATCGAAAGGCGGAAAAAACTACTCAACAGCAAGCAATACGACGACGAGTCAGCAACAGCAGCATCCGTTCAAGGATGCAACGAACGGACGCAAACGGCGGAACGAAGAGAAGCACGAAGAGCGCAGAGCGCAGCACGAAGGAGACGGCAACGAGGACATCAGCATCAGGAGCGAAGAAAAGTAGAGCGACAAACGGCGGATTCACTTCCACTTCCAGCGAAAACTCAAGCTAAACAAATTAAAATTCAATTAAAAACGATGAAATGACATTTCATAGTTGAAATCGCATCCTTATGCGGGCCACCACCTCGTTCGCCATCGTCGCCGCCGCCATCGCCGCCGGTCACTCGGCCAAGTCAAGCAACGTCGGGTCGTCCGTTGCCTTTCAAGCAACGTCGCGTCGTCCGTTGCCGTCCGTTGCCAGTTGCTGTCGCGTGAAACCGAAGTCTTTATTGAGAACGATTTGTGTTGTTGTTGTTGTTGTTGTTGTTGTCTACTCTGAAATTATACTCACGAAATCGTTGTTGTTGTCTGCAAGTGCTGTTGTCACTGGCTGCTTGTTACTCTTGGCCAAGTTAATGGAAAACTTGTTAAAATGAGTTTACAAAGTAAAGCTAAAAGGCAACGCATTTAATTCATTTACAGAATCAGCAACAGCAACGTCATCATCGTCGCTGTCGCGCCTGAAATCATCGTTGCCACCACTGGTTTGACTTTGAGTTTGTGAAAGAAGATGGTGATGGCGATGAAGCTGAGGATGAGGATGTTAATGATAATCACTCATCCGAGGAAGATGACGATAATGTTGCTAATAATGATGGCGCGACTAATGAGAATAACGACGCTATTGGCGAGGACGAGGACGACACTGAAGAAATGACCGCGATGTCGTCAACGCAGTTGATGATGGTTCTCACCATGTTGACCAAATAATGACAAAATTCATAACGATGACGATGTTGGCATTCCCAAACTCCATTCTTCAGTAAACAGCAATAGCAATGACGTCGTTGAGAGTGATGTTCGATGAAGAGGATGTCTGTGATGATGATGTCGCTGCTGAAGGTGACGTCAATGATGTTCTCGCCATGATAATGGCAATTTCAACGAACACTTCGTTGATCACACCGACAACCATCAAAAGAACGACAATGAGATTGGAGAATTCATTATGATTACCGTGCGAATGTCAGTCAACCCCGCGAATCGACCTTGATAACTTTGATGACAGCAGTTCGTTGCCGTTGCTGTCAGTAGTAATGGAAAAACTCCTGCTGATAATGGCGGTTGTTATCAGAGCCGGCATCACACGGTTGCCTTCTAATGTCGCTTCACATTAGAAGTCAGTCAGTGTCAGAGTTCGGGGAAAACTTGTAAAATTCGGCAACCACATTAAAATTCATACGAAAAGCTCGCCATTACTGCGGGCAAACGAGTGACAACAGATTCCTTGAAGGTTGCACGTTCCAGTAACTAACTGACGATGAAGCGACGACGATGATGATGATGATGCCACCGGCTGTTGCAGCTACGTGTACACGAGGATGGAATTAAAAACTCGTGCAAGAACAAGAACTTCTTATTCTCCTCTCTCTTGTCCTCCTTCTTTATCTGAAATTAGAAATTAATAGGAAAGGAAACTGCGGAAAGCCCTACAAATTGAAAATGTCAGGATCGAGTGAAATTTTTCGGTTCGCTGATTTTGCGACAATAGGGAGAGAACGAGATAATCAAACCTACTTTTCCCCACTTTATTTAATAAGGAAGTAAACGTTTCTACAACAGTTTCTACAAGGTAGACGTGACGAGTACTCTTGAAACCCGATATCGCATCACATCACATCATCATCATCACAGCCTACAACTCCAGTAGAGTTCGATTGCTTTGTCACTGAAAGGATTTCTTTGGCTACCTCATTAGTTATTGACACACAACTGACACCAGATGTACGAAATCTCGTAGAAACTCGTTACAACTTGATTCTTGAAATTGAATTTTCCATCTGACATCCATCAGGTTTCAAAAGATCTGCTGAAGAAACGACATTTTCAGAGCAATCTTACGTCACTCATTCTTAAAAATGACAAAACGTGACGTGATTCTTAATGTCATCCTTCTGCAGTCTTGTCGTCCGTCCCTCAGTCATGCAATGAAATAAAAGCAGCGCAGAAATCAGTCGAAATGGAGCGAGTGAATTGATTTTGGTGCTCTATTAAATTTTAGCATCTACTTTAAGGATGATCAAATTAAAAAGATAGCAACATGCAAACCACACAACAACAGCAACAGCAACAACAAGGATGTGTGACATAAAGCAGAAGAAAACAGAACGTGACAAAAACCAAATTTTGTCTTTGCTTTGCTGAAAGCGATGCAAATTTAAGAAGAGGGAATAAAAACTAAAAAAAAAATTTAGTGTAGTAAATGGTATTTGGAAAAAGTAGCAAAAAAGGGAGTAATGGAGGGAAAAATCCAAAAACGTTGTAGACTGGGGTTGACATCAATTAAAAACACGTTCAGGCGAGAGCTAATACGATTGTTGTTGTTGTTGTTTCTGTTGTTGTTGTTTTTGTTGTTGGTGTTGTTGTTGTTGACGTTGTTGTTGATGTTGTTGATGTTGCTGACGCTGCTGCTGCTGTTAAGACTTCTGCCGCATCATTTCAGCGCATCGCCAGCCTGTGTAAAGAACAACAAACATTTCTTATTGCATACGGTATAGCAACAACAACAACAACAACAACAACAACAGCAACAACAACCAACCCACATGACGTGACGTTACTGTCACTCAAGCGTTTTACGACTCCAACAAATGTGAGTTGCACGCTTTTGCCTGGCAATCCGTCTCCATTTCAGTGGCAATGATTTTTGCGCACAGCGTTGCAAAAGATGAACGTAGCAGAGACTCCAATTTTATGTTGCCATTTCTTCCGTTGCTTTGTTTTTGCTGCTCCTTTTCAGCTGTAGAGATGTCGTGTGGTTCTCTGCAGCTGCCAGTTTTTTTTTTTTTGATTTTCAAATTTTTTTATATTTCTCATACCTTTTTTAGTTTTTGCTCTTTTAGTTTTGCTTTTTTGCAAATGTTGGCAGCAAGGACGATGCATGACCTCAAAATTATTATTATTATTTCTTTCTATAGGTTTTTCTGACGAGCTTGTTGTTGCTGCCATTTAATGTCGTCACGAAACGAACAGAAAAGACAGACAGACGGGCATACAATGAAAGTGAAACTTCAGACGTTTCAGAATTAAAAACAAAAATCTCAATCATGCAAATAAATAGAATTTCTTGTAGTTTTGAAATATTAAAAATTGTAATAATGTTTTCTAAATTAAAAATTCAATTTCGTAATATTTTGCTTTCACAGCAGTAAAAAGAAACTCAATCAAATCGTATAGAATATTTATTTATATTTTTCACAAACTGCATTAACGAATCGCACATCCATCCACTGCCATTCCATCCTTTTAAACACGCTCAGCCACACTGACAACAGAACTCTGTCGTCTCTCACGCAAAAACAAAGCAAATCTCGTTCTCTCTAAGCAGCTCGTCTCCCTCGCACACACTCAACAACTCACGCAGTGTTGCCAGAGCGCACTTACTGATGCATACGCGATGGGGTAGGGTTGCCAACGTACCAGTAAAACGCATTGCATATTGATGACATTTTGAATGATGCAATGAATTATAAAGCAGCAAAGCGATGTGATTGCCAATGAAATAGAAAGCGACAACTACAACGACGTCAGCAACAAACTTGATCAACAACAATAAAAACAATTGCAGCTAAAGCAACATGTTGGCAATAAAATGTGCGGTGGAGGGGAAAGTGTGCTGGGCGGGGAGGGGGTTACGTAGGGCGAGTGAAGCTCAGAAAATGAATACATTGTTTCGTTTCGACTGGATGACAATCACGAACACACAGCGAGAGTAATGCATACTTATTAGGGATGCCAATTGAGGGACGCAATGTAATTCGCTGCGATGCAGTAGATGCCAGGGATATTCTGATCCGAGCAACAACAGCAACTGCAACAATTGATTTGCTCTCGACGAAGCTATCCAAGATTTGATTGCGAATTGAAGAACATGACGAACTACGAAATTTCATTCGACATTCCATCACAAAGTACTGGAAAAGAAAGATAAAAGTGACTATTCGAATAAAGCTTCGTCAAGTTTTCGCTCACAACCTAGTAGAGATTTAATTCATGAAGACTATGAAGTCCTGAGAAGTCCTTTGAATCTTCTAACGAACCATCTTTTCGCAGCTAGGATGGACAGATTTTTTTCGATGCTTTTGCATACGGATGGCAGGCACATTTTGAGAGCACAGACTACTTCGTAACTCCGCCGTAGGTGTGGTTGTTGTTTACACAACCTGGATGCATGTTGAAGAGCTTTGAAATCCTCTTAAAGGTGATTCTCGGTCGGTTATTGTTTGTCACATAAATCGAGGGCTGTTCACATTTTTGTCACATTTCTGGCCCAACGAAGAGTCGTATATCCTAAGAGCCATACATACAGCTAACAATATAAGCACACACACCAACATGTTTGCGTATGGAAACTCACACATACTCATACTGAATCTCGTAGTTGAGTTTTTCCAATTTAACTTTTCGCAAATTTTCCTCAGGCTCTGCTTGAACGATTTTTAGGTATGCATATCCTTGTTACTCGACAACTCGTTACTTCGAGTAGTTATGGTGGACGTGAGGCTGAGGGGAGAGCCTGTAGTAGTTGTTGGAGGTGATAACACACACATCTACACACATGTAGGAATTGCATATGGGTTTTTTCGTACTCCTCCCATTCCATTCCATCACAACTCCACCAATCGATTTTTGACTCAGCCCGGACTTCGATATGTTTCTTCAGAATGGCCACCGGTCATTTGAAGTGCTGTCCGTCAGCATTAAATGGACACTCTAACTGGCTAATGTAACTTAAGTGGTTCCACAGGTCCTCGCTGGCCTGAGTGGAACTGCAAGTTCGAAGGGAGTAAAAAACACGTTTAGACTTCCATAACTGAATTCCTGCCGGATTCCTGTCTGACGTGCATGTTTTGCTGTGTGAATGGTTGCCTCTGCCTACCCGTCCCTCCTCCTCATCCTTCTCCGCCTCTTCCCCTCCCTCTCTTCATCCTCCTTCGTTGCATGCATCCTTGCCTGTTCATGTAGTCCTTGTTTATCAGTCCTTGCAGTCCTGCCACCTGCAAGCAACTTGTAGCCTCAGTTGGTCCCTTCGTTTGCTGGTTGGAGAATTTATTTAGAATTTTACGCATACGGTTCTGTGAAAAGTGGCACAGAATTGATGTTGTCTCAGTTTAAAGCCTTCGTACCGCAAGGATGCAACTTCTCTTCTCTTCCGATGCTGAGGTGAACCTACATTGTGAAATTTTATGCTTGCATTGGAAAAACTTTAAGCAAATAACTACAAATTGGCTGAGAGCATAAATTCGGAAATATTTTTGTTCCGATGGAGGGGGAAGTCGAAGTGGCTCAGTATGAAAGGACACTTTCGGAGAGGAACTTGAGAGTTCAGGGCTTGGATTTTAGCTTATATATACAGCAGCTCATCAAAGCAGTTGATTGTGAAAGAGATTGCAAATGAGAATTATTTGAAACAAGTATTAAAAATGTGTTTACCTTGAACAGAAGCTGTTAAACTCACAACGAATCAAACGACAATTATAAGTTACGAAAAGAATATTGAGAATTTGCGCATTTTCATGTAATTTTTATCCTGTTTCCCTGTCTACATTTTCATTTCTAAAAATGAAAAAAACAGAAACCGAAATCGTCGTCAATAAAAAGTTTCAGGCGTTTAAACAGTTTTTCACGCCTTTTGAAAAGTCAACACCAGAGCAAAAAAATTCCATGCCTTCTAGCAAATGGAAAACTTTATAGATGCCAGCTAAAAAAATATTGCCGAACGTATTTCAGCGTTGCCATATTTTCACTTTTACACGCTGTCAAAGTTACTCGCAGAATATCGCGTTGTTGTAGTTTTTAAGGTCAGCTCAAGGCGTTGCCCTGCCTTGGATGTCTAACACCATCAGCGTGTTTGGTGTATGTGAGTGTGCGTGTGTGTGCCTGTGTCTGTGCGCGCGTATTTATGGGTGTGGCGCGTCTATGGTGTCTGCATGTTTTGTTGCAGTATTTATGTGACGAGAAGTTTAATTTATGGGACTTTTGGGAAATTTAAAGCGAGTAGAGTTTCCAAAAAAGGAAACTTTGAAAACTTTTTTGAAAAATAAGAGAATAAATTTTGAGTGGGAAAATAGAGGAACGGAAATAAAGTGTTATAAATTAACAGTGAAAATTGGCACTATTTAAATTATTGTAATTAGATTTTTGTGAAAAAATAAGTATTGAAAATTTATTCTAAATAAATTAATAAAATAAATAAAACGATAATTAAATAAACTTTTTTATTTTTCATAAGGAGTTGCCAGACTAAGGCGAGAAATACACGTATGTAGTTTCTAAAGATAACAAGAGAGAAAAAATGCCAAGAAGAAACGTGAAAGAAATCAGAAAAGACATAAAAGTGCAATAGACGGAAATAAAAAAAGAGAATCTTATCAACTTGTAGCTGAATAAATTCACGAGCTACATAGCCACCCACTCACACATACAAACATATGTGTACACACATGCACACACACACACATTCGCTTCTAGCCATACATTCAACATCTTAACCCCTCGCTCGACTGTGCTGGTCAAGCCGTGAGGGCCGTTGATGCCATATTAAATTCAAAACAAGCTGGCAACCCTTGCACAGTGGGCCGAAAAGCTAAGTTAAGTCGGTCGAGTGTCGGCTGCTGGAAAGCTGAAGTCGAAGTCGAAGTCAAGTACGAAGTGCGAAGTGGATGTTGTATGCATGGACGATTTAGAAGCGGTGAAGTAGAAATGCAGTCAAGTGGTCGAGCAAGGGAAGGAGGGGCAGGGAGGGGAAGGCATGGAAAGAGGAGAAAGCGCAGATGAGGGACCGGGAGTGGAAGCAGCAACATTAGTAAGAGAAACAGTAGTAAATATCGCATAAAAAGTGGGCAGTGATAAATGCGGTGGCAACTTCACTTCGCTGCTGATTATCAATGCGGCTCAGCGTTGCAAAAGTCAGTGTTGCTGTTGCAGTTGCTGTTGCTGTTGCTGCCTTTAGTGTTGGTGCACCAGCAGCAGTAATAATTTTTATTGCCACTTTGAGTAGCTGGAAGCTTCACGCTTTTTGCTCGCCAAGAAGTGCTTGTAGATTGTAAGAATTTGTAGAGAATGATTAAGTACGAGGGGGAGGAGAGAGAAAATGGGTCGAACAAGGAAGGGAATGAGGAGCAGAAAGCAATGAAGGGGAGCAATGAAAAAGTTGCTAATGAAATAGTTTCGAAAGATTTAGCAAAAAATTAAACAATGGGAAACGAATTGAAGGAGAAAAAAATTTATTTAAAATTCAGTGTAATGGAGAAAACATTCCGAGTACCACATTTAATTTCCCACTGTATCGCAGATAGTTTCTTGTCATTGTTGTTGTTGCAATTGCATAGAGTTTAACAGAAAAGTTTAGTTTACAGGCAAAAAATGACATGTTTTGTATTTTCTGTGCTATAAAATGAAGCGAAGAAAACCATTGAAGCAGTAAAAACCTGGAGTAGCGGGTGAGTGGAAATAAAAAAGGAGTCGTCAGCTGAGGACGAATATTGCGAGCGCTACAATAGGCAGACACATGGAACCGATAGCGATGTCGTTCCAAAGTATTTTGAATCCTCGCCACTCGGAGTTGCGATGGATGTCGAAACATGCCAACATCAAAACAAGTTGGAGCATTTTTAGGTTTTAGAATCGAGACCATTTCTGGTCCCTTCATTTCATTGGATTGGATTTTCTAAAGCCCGAATATGCCGAATATGCAGAAGTGGGAAAGGACTTTCAACAGCACTCGATTGTTCGCCGTGTAGAGCATAAAATGTTTACATCGTAGCTAACAAATGCTAACAAATACTACTGCGTTTTCACCGCTCTGTCCCAGCAGGAAAGAAAATTTAGAGCTACAGCTACCGAACAACTTTTGCACAAAAGTCCAGTCAGCATTATTTTCTAAGCAGATTCGTTTGTACCGAAAAAAGGCTAATTTTTTGTTTTAAAAATAAAATATTGTTTTAAAAATTTGTTTTTTTTTTTCGTTTCAAAAATAAAGAATTTCATTGGTTAGATACTAAAATTTTAGAAATTAAAATGGAGAAGAACATGGATACATCAATTAGTTGAGTTTGTGAAGGGCTCTCTTATCTCTCTTTAGAGGGAGAGAGAGAGAGAGAGAGAGAAAGATAGTGAGAGGGAGATAGTGAGAGAAAGATATAGAGGGCGAGAGAGAGAGAGCGCGTTATAGGAGGGGAAGAGAGAGGTAATTAGAGGTTTTTTGAGAAGATGGAATGATGGAGTGATGGAGAGGTAAAGGGAGAAAAATAAATACACAAACTTGTAGTTTGAACTGATTTAAGAGTGGAAATAATTAATGTGAGAGGAAGACGCAGAGACAGAGAAAGACAGAGAGAGAGAGAGAGAGAAAAGGCAGAGAAGGAGAGAGGCAGAGAGAGCTTCGCGAGAGGGATTTGTGCTGAGAGTTGTTCCGAAAGAAGCCCCGAAATAAATTCTGTGAGGAAGTGGTCACTCATTTCTTAGTGGGTCGTCAGTTTGTCTGCTTCTGTGTATGTGTGCACGTGTGCATGTGCTTGTGTACTCGTCTCTGCCAGACAAAAGATGGCAACATTGTTTGTACGAGTAACAACGACAACATGTCACAGTGACATCTAATTGCTCACAATTATGACACACAGGGAAATATAAACGTACGCGCGCGCGTGCATGTGTGTGTGCGTGTTTGTGGAATGCACTTCCTTCTGCCAACTACTTTTTCTTATATATATTATTTTATTGTTCCTTCTTCTTCTTCCTCTTCATCTTCTTCTTCTTCTTCTTCTTCTTTGTTTCCTACTTTTTACTGACTTTCTTTCATTGTTATTCTCGTTGTTGTTGTTGTTGCCGTTGTTTCCACAAAATTTAATAGCTGCATGAACAATTGCAACTCCTAGATAGACGGACAGACAGACAAGCAGACATAGAGATTGACAGACAGATAGCAGAAAATAGGAAAATAAGACAGACGTAAAAATAGATGCGATACGAAATCCAGGAAAACCAGGAAATGATTGTCGCCTGAAGGCAGCTACAATTTGTTTTGCACAGGCAAGATTTGTTGTAGTAGATGTTGGATAACGGTTTTCTACAGTGTTGTTGCTCTTCTTGTAGCTGGCGTAGCTGACTTACTTTTGAATGGAACATTAAACTGAGTTTTAAAAACGATTCAAGAAGAATTCGAGCGTTTAAAAGCGCAAAAGTACAATCGAAAATTTAAAAATTGACTATATTCCCGTAGTTTCCTCTCTTGTGTTTCGAAACTCTCCGACTTTCATTTGCGGCCAACTCTACCAGCGACTTTTACGACGCTTTAAGAATTTGTGATGATTAGACTTTCAGGTTGAGAAACTTTTCACTTCAGTATTCGTTCCTGCAAAATTACGACAAGCAAAAGTTTCGCATCGAGTTCTAGCGGTATCGATGTTGTTGCTGCTGCTGTTGCTGCCTTTATGCTGGCTAATAAATAAATGATTCACTTGCGAATTCCGTATTCCTTCGCCGTAAAAGCGTGGCGTCCTCAAGGAATACAAGTGGACACCCGTGGTAACCCACTCATTTTTCGCTTTCCTCTTTTTCCCCTTTCCTCTTTTTCCCCTTTCCACACAGCTTGAGTAGCTTTTGTCTCTTGTTCTTGGATTTCAAAGTTCCCTCTTCTGGTGCAGATCAATTTGGAGCGGTGGTCACGATTGACTTGAAATCAGGACACTCATATATTCGCTCCTTTTTCTGTCGCTTGTTGTTGCTGGCGTTGTGGCGTCGGTCTCGGTATTACACTCGTCTGCAATGCAAAATTTATTTGTATATCCGTTTCAGTGTTTGAGAATCATAAAATTTGCTCCGGCATTAGTTGGGTGTCCTTTCGGAGTTTATATTGTATTTCTCCCGGCGTGCAGGGTTGCGTTTTATTGCTTCTTTACTGTAGTTGAGCGGGGTCAAGCGATGGGTTGGCCATGGAATTGGCTTGAGTAGAAGTGGAAATGGAATCGAGGTTACTGATACGACTCACTGGAGGATTTGCTATAAAAATATCACGAATGATGATTACTATCTCAGTGCAATTAAGTTTTGCGTCTTTATTCGATTGTAACTTTTCCGTAAAAGTTATATACTTGCATATTTCGAAAGATCGCCACTGGAAACACAGTAAAAATTCCGTAAATTAACTGCATTTTACACAGTACAACCGTGTGGAGGGGAGAGAGTCGATCTAAATTAAAATGTGATATGAATTTTTCTTGCCCTGAACGTAATTTCAACATCGAACCATCTGTTGGCGACAACATAAGTTCAGCGACATTCTTAGCATTCTTATTGCTAAATTAATTCCTGTTATAAATCCACGCACAGTTTGGTAGTCTCCCTCCCCTCCTTTCTCTCCTTATCCGTCTTCTCCTTCTCTTCTCTCACGTTCAACAAAAGCGTATATAAAACGCTCTCAAAAAAGGCTGCCAACAACATCCGTTGAAAATGATGTTGCCTTGCAATTGCAACATTTGCACTTCACGCTGTCCTCGCTTCATTATTGCAATTTTCTTCTTGTGTTGCTTGATATTTTCGCATGCAGGCGATGTTCGAATTTTAGGTGCAGGTGATCGCGGATTTTATTGATTTTTTGGTTTTTTGGTTTGGTTGCCAGCTTTAGATTCAGATATAAAGTAGATTTGCGAGCATCTGAATATTTGATGCAATTTCACGTCTTATCCGCCCTTAAGTCTCTCCATTGCTAATGCAACACCGGCGTTTCGTTAATCGGCGATTCGTCCTATCGATCTTCGTTATGTTGGATGGAAGTTCCTTCACCGTACGCTTTCAGGTGCACATCGACTCACGGTCGGTCGTACCCTCAACCTCACGGTCGGCGTGTTTGGCGTTACATTGATGTAGTTTTATGACGCGTTCATCGTTCAACGGGCTCGTTACTGCCGCTGACCCCGTATATCAGCGGAACAACCAGCCGGCGCTCCGCAACAACTCGCTGGATATCGGAATGGGAAGCATTTCGTACAACTTCGAAATGTTCCCAAAATCCTCCAGTGCGTTGGCAGGCGATATTTATGCTCAACGGCACTGCAGGAACCCAGGAATCTCGGACGGGTCAGTCTGGCATTCCATACGGGTGTGGAAAGTGCTTGTCGTGAATTGTAATGAGAGAAAGCGAGGAATGAGTGAGTTCGAGGGCATGCCATTCCGGTTATGCGGCTCCAGGTGTGCGCGTGTTAAGCGGGGTTGGTCAGCCTGTGTGGTAATTGGCGATTACTTGGCCGCTGCAATAACTTAGTTAATTTTCTTTCTTGTGTTTACTTTTTACTACGAGTATTTTACAAAAAGTTATATCTGTAAATACAAATTAAATTTTACAATGCAGAGTAATTCATTGTTGTTTCTGTTTATTGACGGCAAACACGCATTGTTAGTGTGAACTTCCAAACGTGCCATTTAAACTTCTGCTTCACTCCGTCTCGCTCAACTGAAGCGCTAATTAATAAATTATTTATTTAGAATGCCATAACAGTGGCGGAATTTTAATTGAAGGAGAGGAAGTCGTCGCTTGCACTCTCCGTCCTTGTCTCACCCGACGAGCACACAGTATTAATCACCCCTCAACACTAATCAGCAAACTTTAATTAAAATGTTCAGTTTAATTAAGGATCAAGTAAAGCATCCGGGCATTACTGGGAAGTCATTACAAAGAGGGAGAGAGAGAGAAGGAGAGAGAGAGAGAGAGAGAGAGGGGGGGAGCGGGAGAGCGATGGGCGGCAGGGAGCGAGAGAAGGCGTTTGGAGCAAAAGCAAGGCAGACACAGTGACGCAGAAGGTGTTTGCAGCGTCAGGATTCTAATTAAGTACTCGAATTTATTTAAAAATCTTCCAAATGGCATCTTTTGTGAGCAATTTGTTAAGAAAACCCACGAATAAAAGTAAAAAGAAGTTAAGAACGAGTTTGTTTACAAGAAAACGTATTTAATTTGTTCTTAACCTCGAAAAAAGTATAATTTTTTCCATTTTCGCCACTTTTCTTCTTCATTTCTGGCTGCAATTTTTGCCTTTTGTCACACTTTGTTGGTTTTACCAACTTGCTTCGCTTTGCTACTGATATCCTTATTGCAAAGCAATTGAGTCCTTTTCCAGAATTTCTACGTTTTTTCCTCATCTGAGTGGGTGGGCGTTTTGTGTTGTTGTTGTCTTGAAAGGGTTGCAGACTTTTGAAAGGTTGAAAGGAAAACAAGGAATTATTTCCAGTTCCTTGTGTTTTCCTTTTTCTTGATTGTTAACTTAAAAGTTTTTAACCAATGAGATGAGAGTGATCCGTGGGGAATTCATTGTTGGGAAGTCATTGTTGGGAATTCATTGTTGGGAAGTCATTGTTGATTATTGATTGATGATGGTTGATCAACAATAAGTCAGGCTTGAGTTCGATGTTCTTCAGTTTTAAGTCAACCGAAACTCTCAGTTTTAGGAGCACAAAATGTTAAGTAGTGTCTCGTCCATCCTTGAAACACCTCGAGAGGATGCCACAAAAATGAAGTCTACTTAAAATCTGTCCCACACAGCTGTTGGCGTGAATTGCAACCTAACAAAGGATGGGAGCGCAAACACACTCACACTCACCGCACTCCCCTGCTACAGAGTGTCCTGCCGTCACTTGTTTGCAAAACTTTACGTTGCGTTTCTCTGCAGGAAATGAAACGATTATGCTTGCAGATCTTTTCCTCTTCTTCTTCTGCTTTATGTCCGCCATCACAAATGTTTTCCAGACATTCCCCCCCCCATCACTCACTCACTCTCCCAACTTAAGCTCTGCCGCTCGTCAGGTGTTTTTTTTCCTTTGCCGTCTGCGAAGAAGCAGGACGCCTTCCTTAACCTGTTTTCGCCGGCCGAGCGCCGCTCGTGCCGCTCGTGCTAGCGGTGCGTAGGTTTCCGCGTCCGTGGCAGCATCAACAGTACTTTGTGCAGAAATTTATTGCAGCGCCAGCACAACGCAAAGCATTGAGTGCGTTCGCAAAAGCGCTTCCTTCTCGAAACGGGGCGGAGAGTTCCGCCAACGTAGTTTGCTCTGGTTTCACAGCATCCGCGCCGGTGTCGGCAGCAAAAAGGCGGCAGCGCGTCCTGGCATGGCAGCGCGTCGGGCCGCGCTGAGCCGGCGCTGGATCGTCCTTCTTGTCCTCCAGCGACGACGCTTACACTTCTTAACTTGTAATTTTATGACTAATTAGTAGTTTTTCCTCGCTCCCTCTCGAGTATTATGTTTCAATGAGAGCATAATAACGGGTTGGAGAGAGTGAGAGTGGTATGGGAAGCGGGGAGGAGGGGTCGACAGTTTGAAGCAGTTGTTTGTGTTGCGCGTTGCCGCAGGCAGCAGGTGTGTCGGGTGCTGCAGGTTAAACGCTGCGCTGACGCTAATGCACGCCGTCTTCTCGACGATCCGGAGAGCAGCTGTAAAGCGGGCCATAAATAAAAGTAACTGTTTTCCGAAGCATCTCAATTTGCCGCTCCGTAACTGGTGGCGGTGCGCGAAACGTGGAGCGGAGGTGATGAGAGAGGGAAAACTACTTTTTACCACTTTTCCTCAGGTGAAAAGTAGCGATTTTTGTGTGGAAAACCAAAACAGTGAAATGTTACGCGCAGAGAAAAAGATTGCAGTGCCGACAGTTTAAAACGTTCCTTCAATTTAATTGATTAAAGTCTCATAAAAGAAGTAAATTATATAATTTTTTTCAGGTTTTTTTACATCGCTTTTAATAAGCAAACTTATTATTCTTGAGAGTTTCTTTGGGAAAACTAAACTAAAGTTGTTTCTTATTGTTTCCTTCACTTTATAAATTTCTGAATTTCTCTCTGACATCAAAGCAGCTTGGCAACCCTGCACTTCCACAATTCCTTCCGCGGTGAGCAACGACAGCAACAGCAACACCGACACAACAAAGGATGCCAAATTAAAATGTATGCGCGCGTAGTGCAGGCGGAATTGTTAACGCGGAAATTTAAATGACAAGCAACTAATGGAACTCGCTAACAATTGCTGTTGCAACTCGCTGGCTCGACACGCCTTGCACTCGGACGGCGTCAGTGCGTCGGTGCACCCACCGCGAGCAGCGCCCGACCCTCGCTGAGCTCCTGCTGCACGAGCTGCCGCTCAACCGATCGAGCGCCATCTAGCGAACGCCAGCACGACGAACGCCTTCATTTGCACGCTGGCAGGAGAGCCGCTCGCAGTACGGCAAACTTTCCGCGCTGCTTGATTTGTAATTTTTCACCTTTTTTCCTTCTTTCTTTTACTTTCAGTTCTTCTTCGTCTTCGCACAACTTTTGGCAACTTTTTCTCTTCTTCAAGGATGTTGACGGGATGAAGTTTAAAGTGTAAATTATTCTCGAATACAAACTGCAAGACGAGCATTCAAGAAGAAACACCGCACAGGTGATGCTCGAAGTCCTGCAGCAGTGAGATCACGAAAAAAAGCAAAATGTTTCTCCTCTTTATTTAGCTTAATTTAAAATTCGCAGAAATTAGTTCAACTCGCGAAAGTTTCGCGAAATGCAGGAAAATTAAAATGTAAAATCGAGAGAGAATTTCTGAGAGCGAAAGAAAAGCTGGGAAGACGTTTACAACTACCGAATTCTAGAGAAAATAAGAACACATTAGACTTTTGAAGACTTAAAAATCTTTTATTTTCTTTTCTTGGAATTTTTTAAAATGTTTACGTATTCCGAGCTCTGAAAAAAATCTAACTGAAAGTTTTTTTTCAAGAGTGAATCTCTCGACTGACCGAGACTTTTCGAAGTTTGAGGTGTCTCGTTCTCGATACCCGTCTCGACAGCAAACGATTGCCTTCAACTCGATTGTTGTCCCGACTATCGAAGCCGTTCCGTTCGTGATTATCATTCGAGTAAAAGAAGTTGTCCTGATCACGATTAAAGCTTAGAATCCGGGGCAAGAAAAAGGTATTTCGATTCCTATTGCAGTCTGGACTAAAAAACCACCAACTTACAACTTCTTGAAGTTCGCCCCGTCAGAAGGTGGATTCAGCGGCAGCGGGAGGGAATGGCTTCCCCATCCCAGTGCCGCCAGTGCTGCCAGTGTTGCCAGCCAGCCGTGCAGCACACTTTGTGCAGTCGGTGAAATTTCCATTGCAGTGCATTCAAATGTTATTATCAATTTCGTCGCTACTCCGAGTTGCCAGCGCCGATATCTGATTGAATTGTTGCAACAAGCTACGTGCTTCGAATAGCAGACTGGAAAAAAGGAAAAACGTTCGCCTGCCAAGGAGTGGAACGCTGCGGAGAGCGGGAGGCGTGGACGACGGGGTGGTTAATATAATGCAATAGTAGAAGTGGAAGAAAATTGATGAGGAATTACAGTGTGAATTACATGTGGGCGGATTGTGGAAATACAATTGAGCTCGCAACGCAGAAGAAAGTTTGTGGGAAATGAGAATTTTTGGTTGCAAGACACGTTGCGCTCGATTCGATATCGAGGCGGCAGATGCTGTGCAGGGGAAGTTCGAAGGGTGGGAGGGCGAAGGAGTGGCGATAAGTGAAGGCTGTTCAGAAATATTGTGTCCTTGCAGAGGCGGTGCTCTTAAAAGGATTTCTTAAGGTTTTCTAAAATTCTAGTAAGCTTATTTTTAAGTTTAAAGAAGTTTTGAGTTTTCTGAAACCCCAATCCTCCCTTCGGCCCCCATTTCGCCTGACATCCTGTAGTTAGTATTTAATTCCTCATCTTTTTAACCATCGAATATCGTCGAGCGCATTTCTTGCAAACCTCCACTGATAACCTTCTGCTGCGTGCTGTTTTCCACTTGATTACTTTTCAATGCGTGTGCTGCAGGATTAACTCGATGCGGCACAGCGTGAAAACGTGGGGGAGGCGAAAGAAGGGAACGATGGCGTTCTGTGCCGGCTGCGTTTTCTTGGTCTTCAGTGTTGCTTTCCGTAAAAAAAAGTCAACGACATTCACTCACGAGAGCACCCGCACTGGCAATCGCTTCAAATGGAACTTTAATGTCAATTCAAGAAGGTGTGAGAAGGACGTTGAATCGCAAACTATTTAAAAAACACACTGGCGCGGCACACGCATCTTGAAAAAAGAAGGTTAAAATCGTAAAAATAAAGAGATAAATAAAAATAAATAACTCGCACTACTCACCACTCAGCTTCCCTTAATTTCGCATGCCTACATCCGCTGCTGGTGCTCAACATCCGCCTGCAGTCACGCAGCGGTGCAGCCACGCAGCGGTGCAGCCAACGCATGCGACGCAGGAGCGACCGAACTGCCAGCCACAGCAACAACTGCGCGCGTAATGAATTCATACAGTGAGCTGCAGTCGCCAAAGAATTTCACTTCTCGCAGCTTCCGTTTCCGGTGACATCCTCTGTCGTTCGTTCGTTCGTTCGTTCATTCATTCACTCATCCTTTCATTCGGTCGCTCGTTGCCCGTCGCTCGTCGCCCGTCGCTTGTCGACCGTCGCTCGTCGCCCGTCGGTCGGCAGGTTGGTAAGTTGTTGTGTCAGCAGTTGTTTGGCTGCTCATCCGAAGTCGATGTTGTGTTGCAAGTACGCAGTGATGATGCCAGGTCAACCATCCACCTCGCCGCCCCCCAACACACTCTCGCGGCAGCCAAGACCCACCGAAAGTGACACACTGAGCTATAAAATGGGACAACAGAAGCAGCAGCAGCAACAGCAGCAGCAGCCAGAACAATAACTGCAACAGACAACAATCTTTTAAACTGTAGCACGCAATAAAAAAAAGACGTTGCCTGCTTTCAGCTGCTGGCTTCTAATTGCCAACCATTAAATTGTTTTCTGCTGCTGCTGCTTGCACCGCTCGGAGCTGCACGAGGGCTGCCGGTAGCAGTTGCCACGGCGAGTGTTACGGTTGCCAGCATTGCTGCTGTTGGGGGATTTTCGTCCTCACGCGCTCCGCTCTGCCAGCCATTGTTGCCAGCAAGTGAATCCTTTTGAACGCATATCGTAATCACGTAAAAATTGCGCTCCCGCCTTTGAATTTAGTTCAGCGGAAATTGTGGAGCGGGAGCTCTCGGGGTGATGTATCGGGACTAAAGAGACTCTCATTCCCCGCCTTTAGTCTCTTTCGACGCTTTTTAATTTCCTTTTTCCGCATCTCTCTTCTGTGTCCCTCTTTCGTTTCATCTAATGTTTTCTATTTTTCCCAGCTTCTTTTCCTCTTCCTTTCTCACTCCGCGCTCTCCCAATTGTCTTTCATTACTCCACACACAGGGCTTTCAACTGCAGGAGCAACAAGAACAACAGCCACAACTCCAGAATATCTAGGAAAATCTCGTCCGTTCCCAATCTAACTGCTGTCAATGAATGGCTGACGGCTGACGCTTACTTATTTAAGCTGAAATTGAGTGGAAGGCCGACATTGTTGACGTTGAGAGAGCGTTGAGAGAGCATTGAGAGAGCGTTGAGAGAGCGTTGAGTAGAGTGCAAGAGTGTTTTAATCATCTGAATGAGAGCACTTGAGATGCTAGAGGAGCTCTCGTTGTTGTTGCTTCTTATAAATTAAGTTTCTCACAGTTGAATTCAGTGCAAACATTTTTGTAGCCACAAGCGATTAAAATCAATTCAACTAAAATTGCCTCGATTTAAACATAATTTAATGTAACTTCAATTTATTTTGCTTAATTTTGTTCTAATGTCCTGTTTGTATTTTTTAATTATTAATTTTAAATAACGTTCAAAATCGAAGCGCGTTTGATTCTTCTTTTTTCTCGTGAAAATTCGCCCTGAATACGTTTTGCTTTCGTTAAGTTGTTTACATTTGTTGTTGCTGTTGATGTTGCTTCTGCGGTTGCTGCTGCTGCTGCTGTTTATGTTGCTGCTGCTCCTTCAGCACCTCATGTTTTTCTTCCATTCACTTCTTGAATCGCGCAAAAGTGTTTGCTGATGTTCAGTTCTTCCTGTTTCTCCCTCACATCGACTGCTTCGACTGCAGTTGGTTCCCCGAAGTCTGGCAGCACGGATTGTCAACAGCTCAGGACGAAGCTGCACTCGAGCTGCACAAGTAAGCAGGCAAACATTGCCAGACTCCAATGTGGGGCAACGCACACGCACGCACACACACACACACACACACACACACACACACACACACACACACACACGCAGCCGCCGCAGACAGACACTCCTGGAATGCACTGCAATTCAATCACCGCCGAGTGGGCGGCTGTGCGGTTCGGCTCGAGTTAAGCGGACGAGGCGAGCTGCCTGTTTGCTCTGCGTTCTTTGCTGTTGCCGCCCCCGCTGCCGCATCGTTGCCACCCTGTGCTGCTCGTTTCGAACTCATTGCTGCTGCTACCTGCTGTTCTACGGATGGGCAAACAAATTCAGCTGAAGCCTCTCAGCGGGGCTGGCGGAATCTTGCATAGCCAGGGAAATTGCAAGGGTGGCACGTTGACACGAGCTCTCCTGTGCATGCATGAGATATCGTAAATTATTATTATGATCACAAAATATACAAAAGCTTCCGCCGACGCTGCTGGTTGTTGGTTGTGCGTGCGTTGCTGCAACCTGCCACGACGACAGGCTGCTGCTGCTGCTGCCTGTGGAAGGCCGATGCAGTTGCTGTGAGGTTTCGTTGCCAAGCCAACAGGATACAAGGGTATTTTGCTGCACCTGAAGCAGTGAACGGCAGAGGGTGGCAACTCACTGATGAACTTGTCTCAGGTGACTTGTCGTCATATTGTTTTCGTTGCTACATCTGCGGTTTTACTGTTATTTTAGCGGTTGTTGTCGTTGTTGTATTGTAGTCTCTTTAAGTGAATTGTGATGTTATCTGTGCCACCGCTGTCAGCGCGTCGATTATTCCATCGCTTTTATTATTGCAGTCCTCTCGAACAGCCGTCATCGCGTTCGTCGCTATCATCGTCCATCAATATCATCGTCCATCACCACCTTTCTGCTGCGTGAGCCGCTGATCCGAATGGTCTCAAGTCTTCCCTCTCCGCCGTTTTTACACCACTTCAGTCTTCTTCTACCGCACTGAGGTCAAATTACACAACAAATCAGCAGCTTCACCATTAGATTCAGAATTATTATACATTATTTCTCCCCTAATGCGACATGACAAGTGATCGCTTGACAGATGGCTTCCGCACCCACTCACTGAAAATTGAAAAAAGTGAATAAAAAGCACGTTAAACTGGCATGAATTACACAGTCCACTGGTAAGAAGACTTCTGCAGGAGACAATAATAGGTTGGGACTCTTGTTAGTTGCTTTTTTAGTCATGCGTTTTGTTGAAAAACGTTCGTCATACTGAATACCCACGATTTTGGTCACCCCAATTAAGATGGGAGTGGCATCGGCGGGTGATTAAGTGGGTGACGCAGCGAGCTGTCTAAATGAGTTGTTTGCAAGAGATTTAGTAAATTGGAAAGACTATTTGTTCAAGATAAAGGGCGACGTTATGGTCTGATGACCGTCTTGTACTCGAGGCAAACACATTACAGTAGTTCCCACTTTTTCCCCATTGGTAAAGATATAATAGACATAATTTCATTTGCCATTGTTGCAATTAACGGGATTTATAACTACTAATCGAATTTGAGTGCTGCCAGCAACATTTCGCATATTTCACCACGACTCTCTTGATGAGATCCATCAATGATGTAGCGTTTCTCTAATTCGAGGAAGCGTCTTCCAATATTTTCCCCTATTATGTCTGTAAAATAAATCTAAACTAATGAGCTTCACCCAAAGCTAAGTGCCTCAAATATTTGCCAGTCAATACAATTTGCGGAGGCAGCGAAGACAAACCGCTCCCGACTCATGAAAATCCTTTCGAATTTATTGAGTGCGGAGTATTTGTATCGACAAGCAGTCAGTGTGCTGACAGAGATTGATTCCGATATCTTCAGGCAAACAACCGACTTCTAATGAGTTCAAATATAAGTTCAGATAATTTTCGTCGCTGGTGTGGTTTCATTATAGATGATGACAGTATCGTCGTTCGCGATACTTGTGTGGATGACGGTGTCATGCATTACATGTATGACGCAGCAGAATACGAGGATAATCCTGAGATTATTTCGGTTCCACTACTGTGTGAGGTGAGGCAAACCGTAGTTCGCAAGCTCATCGATGTGAATAACTTTATTAATTAACGTTCAACAGAATTCCTTACGATTGTCGGGTTGCGGAGAAAGAGGAATCTGACAGAATACTAAATTGGCTTAAATACTATGATATTCGTGAGACGATATCTTGCTCTTCAACTTTGGTTTCGGGTATCATCACTTAATTTTATTGAGTCTTGTATTTGACAGCTTTCGGCTGCCTTCGGTGTTCCATTGACTCTAGGAAGAGGAAGTTGGAAGTGGGTAAAAGGGATTCTTTGAGAGGATTTGTACATCAATCAATGTTATTTGCACACAATAATAAGTGTGTTGTTAGCAGTTGTATTAAAAATAAAGCTTGAGTTTGAGTTCTTGCCGAAGTTTACTCTTAATTTTCTTCCGAAATATCGGGTAGCATATCAGAGAATTCAGAAGAATAGAAATTTCGTGCCTTGCCAAACTTCGTCTTTGTTCTTCATTCCAAATGATCAAAACCTTCTTGCTCAAATTAATTTATTTGAAATACAAGTATTCACGCCAGTCATTAGATTGATTGCTGCCTGCTAATTGTTGTTGGAGTTATATAACTTTATATGGAGAATGAAAAGGAAAAGTAAGTTCTAGAGTTTCAAAGCTACCGAAGAACTTTACATACAGATTTCAGAAATACGTTTACAGATGAGGTACTCAAACGTATTCAAAATACCTTCAAAGTGCGTAATTTATTTAAATCACACTTTAATGATATAGCAGCTAGTAAGACAGTAGTAGTAGTAGTAGTAAGACACCATATATCACGTTTGCCACCCTAAACGCTATTTATTTCAAGACCCCGAAACAACGAAGGTAACAGATTTCCGCATTTTGTTGAAAATCTCACACAGGATTCTTTTATCTCAACTTACAATCACTTCTGTGCTGTGATTTCGATTTATGTGGCACCACGAAGCAAATGCAATAAATAATGAGGATGATACGTATGGATTACCGTATAATTGAATGCGAACAAATGATGTAAAATAAGAAGTGAAGTATCTCCAATTACGGAAACTCTCACTGAAATAACCACCCCTCAAATGTGAGAATAACAACCGAATCCTACCGAACTCGGGTGCGGTTTGACAAGTTTGCCCAATTTTCAAATGAATATATAAACGAAATCCTTAACAGATTACCAGTAACACAACACAGCCTAAGCGAGATTTCCGAAAACAGATTCTAAAAGAAAAATGGTATGTCATTGCAGGTAATTTATTCGGGATATTGAAGAGAATGGCAGTGGAAATGGGAACAAACAGCCGGTCATTATTTAAAGGTTATCTGGAGTTGGTGGAATAGGTGATTTACTTTTACTCTTTCTTTAGAAAACTGTGAAAAATTGGAAGTTAATTTACTAAGATATCGTTTCAAACTTGATTTGAGTTCGGTTGAAGTTTATGAGCGGCTTATTCGAGATTCTTACGGTTTCATGATGTTCACTGCTGGGATTTCGATTCTCCTGTCATCAGTAAATTCTTTTGTGTTGCTCTCATTCCTGTGGGGTCTTTAGATACCTAGAAAAGTCCTTATATGCTTCGCTTTTTTGTACGCGTGTAAGGCATTGATGGCGCTGCTTTTCAGCATTTTACATGAGTATCTGTTTGAATGGGCATGTGTGTGTGCGCGTGTGTGCGTCTGTGTGTGTGCTTGTGTGTGTGTGTGTTTGTGTCTGCGTGTGTGTGCTTGTGCAAATTTCTACATTCACATTTGTTCGTTGGGTGTTTCGTCCAAAGCCGCTTTCCGTTTCCTTTTTTCACGTTCCACGCTTCGTATTTGATTTGACTTCACATTGTTGTTGTTCTCGTTGTTGTACATTCTTCCTTTACATTTAATAACATCTTTCTTCAGCTCTGCAACCTCCATAAATACCATGTGGCAGCTTACACACACGGAAATCCTGTTCAGTCCCACATCAACACACATATTTGGCGAACGAACCACTTAAATTCGCCGTTGCATGTCGAAAAACTCCTTCTACTTGCATACGTCAACCTCATCACCCGATGCATGCACTGGATTTAAATATTTCATTGAGTTCTGTCAACATCAGCGTAACGATCACCCTGCAGGAAACTCAAGAAACGTGAACAAGTGGAAGTGGGTTGAGACGCTTCAAGGATAGCATGAAAATCATGCTTTTGCTCTTGTTTTTGTTGAACTTTTCAGGCGCATCTTTCCGCTGCAGTCTCACGTGTGTGCTGCAACGCATTCCATCACCTTACTGCACCATCGTCGATGCCATGACTGCTGATTGAATCCGTGCCTCAGTCGGTTATTTATTACGTTGCGCGTGTAGATAACTGAGTTCGCAAATTTGATGGATTGCGTTCAATCCTTTACTGAGAATTTGAATTTAGAATTTTCTGGTTTGTAGCAGGAAGATATGAACGTCTTGTTTCGGAAGGTTTTCTCCCTGTTTTTCATACTGCTTCTTGTTTGCAATCAACAAAGATGGAGCGCAAACAACTAAAAGTGAACAATTTTGAAATTGAATCTCTGAAAACTTGGAATTAGGAATGGATTCTTCTTTTGTTAACTAGTTCCTCTTTTATTAGATGTTCTTTTTTATTAAACTTTTTTTCTCTCAAACATTCTTGTTAATAATTTTAGTGTAAACATTTTAATTGTCTGAATTAGTTGTTTGTTAGCTTTTATTTCAACTTTATACCCTTCAAGAGTAAAAATGAACTTAAAATTAAGTAATTAACAATAACAATCAATCAATCGATCAGTCGATCAGTCGATCAGTCGATCAGTCGATCTATTAATTAAACACTTTGAATTAAATCGAAAGCCTTCACAACGCCAATTTTTGTTTTCCTAAATGAGAAGCTATGGCAAGCAAGTTCGGTTTGGCAACATAGTTGAAAAACTTGCTCCTCTGACATCGATTTAGTGTCAGTTCTGGTGCTTCTCTTCAAGCTGTCAGATGACGAGGAAACGGCGTCAGTGTAGGCAGCGGACCTCTGGGTGGATGCGTCACTGGCGCGACTTCGGTGAAGTGATGCGGTTGCTGTTGCTGCCGCTGCAGTTGCTGCTGCTGTTGCTCATGCGAAGCTGCCAACTCAGGGTGTCGTTGTTCCTGTTGCTTCCTTTGATGGTAATGCGCTTTTTTGTCTAGTTTATTATGCGATTTTGTAGATTTCGATGTCGCTGTTGTTGCTTCTGCTTTTGTTGCTGCTGTTGTTTCTTCTGCTTTTGTCGCTGCTGTTGTTGCTTCTGCTTTTGTCGCTGCTTTGGTCGCTGCTGTTGTTGCTGCAACTTTTCTTGTCGATGTTGCTGCTGTAACGCGTTCTTTTCCTTTCGTGGTTGCAGTTGTTGCTTCCTTTTCTGTTGTTGTCGCTGCTGTGGATCTCTCGTGTGCTGCTGCAGTCGCTGCTTTCGACGACGTTGGTTTTAGTGGTTCCCTCGTGTCCGCTTTCGTTGCTGTTGGCGTTGCTGTTGATGTTGCCGCTGCTGCCGTTTTTACTTGTCCTCCTGCCGCCGCTTTCGCTTGTCCTCCTGCCGCCGGATCGCCCAGCAGCGGCGGCAGTAAATCATTGAACGGCAGCAGTAGTTCTCGGTGTGCAGCGCCATTTATCGCGGTGGCGAGACAACCGACGAGGGCAGCAGCTGCGAATAATATCTGTAAATTTTTCAGAGTTATGGCGCTGCTTTAATTATGCGTGGCATGTGGAAAGATACTCGTATTTTGTGGATGACAGCATGCAACGTTCAGTGTTCGCTGCTCGGAGGGGGGAAATTTATGGTCTGCATGATTGTATGTCGTGGTGGGCGTGAAGGGTGAAGAAAGATGTGGCGTGTGAGGGAGAGGGAGAGCGCAGCAGGGTCAACGTACGTTTTACAGGAGGTCCTCACTAGAATCCGTGCCGTGAAAGGGATTTCAGTGAGAATGTACAAATATTAGTGGAAATATATAATGCATTTCAGCAAAATTTCGAAGTTTTTGAATTAACGTTGTTTTAAATTTCGACCTAATTCACTTTATCACTCTCGAAAAAGTGAAATAAACTTACAATTCTGTTGCAATTCATCTTCTTTACTTCACGCGATCTGTTCTGAGAGCGAAATTAAAGTAAACTGAAAAACATCAACAAAACTGTGCCGTCTTTTATAGGAATTGCAACAAAAATAAATGAGTAACTCAGACAACACAAAAAAAAGCTGATTAGAAGGTAGAAACCACGTGAATCATCTCGTTCACCTCGCCAACAATTTTAATTCAACTCAAATCAGGGTGTCTGACTAAAATAAGAATGACAAACATTTCACTAATTTGCTCTAAATTTTTTTTACAATTTCTCGGTATCCGTAAAAAGCGAAGTTTAACAACCGGAATGTTGTGCGAGAAACAATTCTTATATTTAATTAATTTTGCCAGGAGGCACGAATAAGTAGAAAAAAGTGAAAATCAAAAGTTTTTCGCACACACGAGAGTCATTGAGAAAAGTAGAAATTAAAAATTTATATGGAAAATTAGCAGAAAAAAGGAAAGACGGAAAATCAGTCCGCTAAAATCCACACTCGTTAAAGGTTGCCATATTTTTATAATTGCGTGCAATTAAAAAACCCGCTGCGAACGCACTTCCGTTCGTGGGGAGCGGCATGCAATGCAACTGAACGCGTTGATGGGGTTGTGAATGAGGTTGGGGGAAGAGGAGGAGGAGGACGATTATGAAATGATGATGATGATGATGGTATTTCTGGGATGATGGGGGGGGGGGGGGGTAATTATGGCTCACAGCATGAATGCATGCAGTAATGAATGAAAGCGCACGAGACCTTTGAGGGACTCGCTTAATCACACAAGTAATTAGTTGCGTAATCAGTCAATCAGTCAATCAATCGAGGAACTCCAGCAGTCGATTTCACGGTGGTTCGTTCGTCTGCAGGAAAAGAGGACATGTGGGGACCTCTTCTTGCTCGTTCGACTCAAATTTTAACACTCTTCTAGCATTTTTATATAAATTAAGGTGGAGTATATAAATTAACATATGAAAGCAACCTGCAATGTGAAAAATGCTTTGTGGCGCTCAATCTTTCCAACTTAAACTTGAATTTCTTTTCGAATTGAGTATCACGGTCACAAGTCCTGACCGAGATGACACTTGAAACAAGTTGCGTTGAGGACATGCAACTTCGTTGAAGGATCTGCAACTTTGCTGAAGGACCTGCAACATTGCCGAAGGACCTGCAACATTGCCGAAGGACCTGCAACTTTGCTGAATTCCTGTCACGTACATTTCTATTAAATATCAATTTAGCGAAAACCGAAATAAATGAAAATAAATGGCCACAAATCGAAAAAAGGATACGTAAACAAGGATAAAAACAACCCGACTGGGAAATATCATATAATATCAACTCGGGTTTTTTTCTTTCCAGCAAAAAAACAAACCTTATGAATTCCATATTCATTCCAAAAATCATATAATTTAAGAGCAATTTTGCAGAACAACCAACACTGGTAGCAACAAAAATGACAGCAAAAACAACAGCAACAACAACAGCAACAACAACAACAATAACAACAACACCAACAAACACAACAAAACCAGTAATGATTGTGGTTTTCAGAGAGTCTTATATTGCCTTCCAACTTGCAAACAGTAAGAGTTCGGTGTTGCGTGTAACAGCTGTCATTGTTGTTGTTGTTATTGTTCTTAACTTTATTGCTACGCCTGCCATGTAGAAATTTTCCAAACCCAGCTTATTACAAATAAAATAAAGTATAAACTGAAAAATTGGCACTGAAATTTGGCAATATTTCGGTTTATTTGGAATTTTCTCATAACCTTCGCTGACCAAAACATTCCACTCCTCAACCCTTACAATCCCTGCCTCTCATTCCTCGCTGTTGTTTTGTTTCAATTACAGTCTAGACTAACATTGTTTGGTCCCATTAAGGGCAGACGGACCGAACTGGACCGCACCGGACGGATGGTGCCATCGATGGGTTTCTGGCGATGCCGATGGTGTCGGTTGCGTTGGGTTTTCAATAAATTCCATCCAATTTATTTCGTTTTATATGCAAATTTTTGGCGTCACTGATAGTGTTGCGTAACGATTTATTGAAAGACCGATGTATGAGTGAATTGAATGGCTGGACATGAGGCGGGGGAGGCACGTTATTGTTAGCCTTTGATTTGGAAAACTCAGTGTGATAGCGTGCCACGCTAGAGCAAAATTGCTGCATTTGCATGCTAATGAGATGGACGACGGATCAGCTGCGTATCCGGTAGATAAAGAATTTGAATGATTTGCAATTTTAAATTGTAAATTTGAGTTTTTAAGAGAGTTGCGTATCTGCAAATCGGAAAATACATTAATACAACTTCTTAATTGGTTTGAAAGTTGAAAAATTAAAATAATGAAAGGCGATAAAGACTTCAAAATGACAAAATTACGGCGCCAAATACGGTTTTACTTAAATGTTAAAATGAAAAAGTTCACCAGTTCAATGACTGCAAGCAAAACCAGTTTGCTTTTAATTCTTTAATTTTTTTCAACAACAACGCTGACGTATAAATAAATTAACTTCAATAATAAGAAATTCACTTATAATAAGAACTCAGTATCTGAATAATGAGAATTCCCAAAACTAATAAATAAAATTCTAATAAATTTCTACATTAAAAAAGGAATTTTGTATATTTGCCTCGAAATTCTTCAAAAACATTCATTTAACATTATTTAAATAATCAAAGACACTTTAGAACAGCAGGAAATAAATTTTGCAAGGCCGAACTGACCGAATGTGATATGAACAGCGTTTACAATGACTTTTAAATTAATTAGAGAATTCTGTTTTAACGATTTATCTTCTTCAAAGCTGTTGCAATCTTATATGGAATCCAGTTAACAGGTCTGACGTACGTGCCACAGAAAACGGACGCCTTAAAGAGGAATTGAATTGTTTTCAAGCTAAAAAAAGAATTGATTTATAAGTTAAAATGTGCTTGAGCGGCAACTGGTTTCAGTGTTACCACTAACTAGTTCAGTAACCACATCGAACTTGAGTATTTGCTTTTTTCTTTTCCTGAATGGACGGAAGGAGGGAACGAAGGAAGGAGGGAACGAAGGAACGAAGGAACGAAGGAAGGAAGGAAGGAAGAAAGATAGGAAGGAAGGAAGGAAGGAAGAAAGGAAGGAAGAAAGAAGGAAGGTGCGAATAAGCTAAGGAACGAATGAGGGAAGGAAGCAAGGAAGGAATGACGAAAGACACGACGGAGGGAAAAAAGAAAAGTTTGGAAATTCGATAATTTTATAGTGTGTATCAGTGATATTTTCTTGCCTTTAAAATAATTATATTTTATCCCAGGTTTATCCTTATTTCATCCTTTCGTACTCCATCTAATTTGTCTTGCATTTGGCTAACTTTTATTCTTAGAATTCACTTCTATTCTTAAACTTAATGGTTTTGGCAATTAAATATACGAAAAATGGGAGTAGAAAAACAAATTTTAATTGAACACAAAATAATTACTCGCCAAAAACCCGTGGAAACTTGCAGCAGTTGCAAGCAGTGGGCTTCAGAAGACTATTAAGCGGTGGATAGAAACAGAAATTAGGTTGCACAGACCAACAAAGACACGCAAGAGAACAAGCAAACGACTAAATAAGACTTCTAGTGGGTGCGGGAAGGGCGGTTGACGATAACAAGTCAGCTTTAATCGACTTTAATACGCGCGCGCGCGAATGCTTTCTACAGCGCTCGTTAAATGAAACACATAATTCCGTATTGTTCACTAATTGCCTCGCAGGATAATAGAAAAGATCTAGCAACAACAACAACAACAACAACAACAAACACAACAACGACAGTGAAAAGCAAGCAAACAAATAGCTGAGATGCGAATGAGCATCGCAGCAAACTTAACGATGCAAGCAGCAGCAGCAGCAGCACAGCATTCTTCAGATGCGGCGATGGCAATAAAAACCGTGATATTGCCTGGTTACAGCAACACAAAAGCGAGCAACCAGCACAACAACAGCAACAACAACAACTCGTCCAGTTTATGAGTTTCCCAGTGCTTTCATTTATAACGATTCGATTTTCCTTTTTTCGTTTGTTTGAAATGCATTGTAAGCTTTGTATATGTAAGTTTTTTGTACGTGTGTGTGTGCACTGTTTTCGCGCATTTTACAAAAATCGAGGATTTTACAAAACAATTGAAATTGCAAAAGTAAAAGAAAATACACGCCACATTTCTAGTTTAACGAACTTCAACTATTTCAAGCTACTAAAAATTCGGCTCATGAATGGATGAGTGATGAAATTAGTGAAAAAATGAGTGACAGGAAAATGAAATGAAATTGTATTAAGCTGAAAATATTGCTTGTTTTATTCACACAAAATATTCTTCATTGTTTGTATGTCGGTCGCTGTTATTAAAGTTGTGGTTGCTGCTGTTGTTGCTGCGAAGAAATGAAAATTAATGTTGATGTTTTCTGTTGCTGTTGCTGCTGCTGTTGCTGTTCTTGTCGCCGTCAGAGTTGTTGCTTTTATTATTGTTATTGCTATCAGTGCCGTTGTTGTTGTTGTTGTTGTTTTTGTTGCTGATGATGACGACTGTAGCTTAGTTTTCACACCATTTGACATTTGAAATCGTGACCAACGCAACGCAAACGATCAACTAGCGCGCAAATTCTGCCATAACAATCACGTCACGATTTGTGGGCAGAGGGGCAGAGGGATGGGTGGTGGCGCGGCAGCTAGGGGTTGCAATAGTTTCTAAGAAATTCGTTTATAAAGACAAAACGAGTTTTTGTTTGCAGAACTGAAGTAAGGAATTCAACTTCCTTTGTTGTAACTGGAACACTGGAATATTAAAATACGCAAGCAATTGAAAACTTTGAGGATTACAATAGAAAATTCCTTCGTTTCAAGCAAAAAACTATTCTGTCACTTGCATTGTTGTTAATCATTTAGATGTTGGGACTGCAAATCCAACTGAAATTAATGGAACCTCAATTCATCTCGAAAATCCTCTCAAGCTACCTACCGAGCAGGATTTTGTGGAAAAGTCCGGAAAACGTGCCGTACATCGTCACGTTTAAAGTGACCTAAAGTTTCTACTGCCTCGATACTTCCTCACACTTTTGTTGCTCTTGTAAACAAAGCAAAATGAAACCGAAAAACCGACAATAAACTTCAAACTCAAGGTGGGAACCATCATCAGTTTCACGAAAGGGCAACCCATTCCATCAGATCGCCACACATTCCGGCGAACGGCCGTCGCCATCATCATCGTCTCTTCGGTTGGGATACACATAACCGATGCTTCCTCTTCTTCACCCATTTCCCTACTTCATCTTCTATTCTGCTTCCACCCGCTTCACTTGAGTATCCTGATAATAATTTTATAAGGATTTCAGAACCTTCTGCAAAAGAAAACAAAAGCAAGAAAAGTTCATATTTTTACTTATCATGTTCGGCCATAGTTGTTGTTGTTGTTGTTGTTGTTACTGTTGTTGTTGTTGTTATTGTTGTTCGGGCTGTGTTGTCCCGGTAGACTCTTGTTGAACTCCAAACTGCGTTAATAATTTCTGAAAATGCAAAATTAGTGAAGTGAGTGGACGGTTGTGTTATGTAAGGAAGTTTTAATAACAACAACAGCAACAGGAACAGCAACAACAACAACAACAACAAAACAACAACAACAACAACAACAAATATTCTTAATAATTAAAACTTGTTTAGGATCGCAAAAATGTTACAAATTTAATTCAGGAAACTTCAGCCTTTCGGGCGTTAAAACTCTCGAAGGTGCTCACAATTTTAACTAGTTTGCAGAACCGAAATATTCAGCTTATTTGTTGTTCTGCGTGTCTGTTGCAGGTGGGACCCGGTCAAGCCAGAACGGTTATTCTCAATCTTTTCTCCTTTTTTTCAGCCTCGAATACCTTCGTTGTTGCTGCTTAATTAAAAAAGGAACTTTTAAGGACATTTAAATTAAATTTTCAAATCTTCATCCTCGTTGTTGCCCCAGCAATTTCTGTTGAACGAGTCTTCTGTCGCTAAAAAATCTTTTATTCGAATTGTTGGCCGCAACAAGCCAACAACCGTGCAAAGGCTGCCACGCCTCGCCAAGCGTGAAATCTGTTTAAAGCGCTAAATTTTTGGCCATGAATACTTACAGAGTGAAAAGAAAAAAAAACAATAAAAAAGGTCATCATAACTATGAATAAAATGAGAAGAAAATTAAAATGGAGTTTAAAAAGGTGGAACTTGTATGCATGTGTTCGTGTGTATGTGTGTATTGGTGTGTGTCTTACAAATTTCTATTTAAATTACTAAACAAATTCATTACAACGAAAATCGTTAATGCTGTCAATTTAAATCCAAAAATTTCTCAGAAGGAAGACGCGCTTCCTTCTGCTTCTCTCTCTCCAGCACCGAATTGGACGAGCGATCAAAAGAAGGCCTTCAGCCGAAGTGCGAAGTAAACGCTTCCGTGCCAGCAACGTCACTTCGGCTACAAATTCAACGCCTCTTGAGATGACACTTTTTTGATCGCGTTTTTTTAAGTTTATCGGTTTTTCTTGTCCTCTTAGATGTCTTTTTGCCTAAATTTCGAACCATAAATAATACTGTCCGGCCATGTTGTTCACTGGTTCATCCAGATGGCCACTCCCGCGCTCCGCTTACAGCGCGACTCGCCGACAGTCGCACCATCGCGCCTCCCACCAGTTTCGTCGCCTTTTTAGTTTTTAAAGAGAAGTCGAGTCGCTTCAATAGGGCGAAAATGATAAATTGCAGTTACTGCTGGTGTTGCTGTTGCTGCTGTAGTTGTTGCTGCTACTACGGCTGTTGTTGTTGTTGTTGCTGTTGCTGCTGTTGTTGTTACTGCTGCCTGCTGTAGACGGCAACGTGTTAAGGATGCCAAAGAAACTCTTAAGAAAATAAATAGGAAAAAAGTTTCTGCTCATCGTTTCTTACAACGTTTCCGCCGAGCTGAGCTGCAGCAGCAGCAGATTTTTGTCGTTGTAAAATTTTTGAATGCATTTTAAGCGCCTTCAGCTGCAGCAACTTATGCTGCGCGCTGGAAGTTCGAATAAATTTCGACAGCTTTGAAATATGAAGTTGTGGCTATGAAATATTTTAATGTGAACTTTGCGGTGCAGGTGGAGGGAGGGCGGCAGCGAGGGCGTGGCAAAGAACGCTATGCAGGCAGAGTGAAAGAGGATCAATAAATTACGTTAAAATTTCGCCAACTCGACGAGGTCATCCTCGTTAATGGGGTCATCTTAGCTGTCATTTGCAAATATAAAATTATAAGGGTGCAAATAATTTATTTTTTTGGTCGCTTTTAAGTGGAAAACTGTGAAATTCTGCCTAATTTTTAGTTTAATTGGAGTGTAAATCGCATGATAAATAATTTTTTTAATACGAAATACGGTCAAAAATTGATAAATATAAATTATTTTCAAAAAGGCTTCCAAAAACACAACCAGCTGATAACTTTATCAGTCTCATAATTATCACAGGTTCTGGCGCATTTGAATTTGTTTGATTTTTATCATGCAAATTCCCGATCGTATCAGACAATTAATTTAAAAGCGGGTGAGAGTGATTGTTGGGAAGTCCTTTTTTAAAAAAACATATTAAAACTGATGAAAAAGATTTAAAAATCCTCGGTATTCGTAAATCTCGCAGAAATCCCACATCCACCTGCTCATTCTGGCAATTTCGACGATCTGATAAACTTTGTTCTCCGTCAAATATTTGTTTTTCATCGTAATTTCGTTCTCTCGTTTGTCGCAGCATCCACAATTAATTGAAAAACACACACGCGCAACCCCTCCCTCGGTGCCAATTTTCTCCCTGCTATAATATTATAACTCATTACTGCATAATTTATCTGCAATAACTGTAAAGGCACAACCACTCACACCACTACAAACCAATGCGCGCACACAAATAAACACTGCAATCGCATAAAAGTCGTATAAAAACGTTAAAATTTTATAACGCGCGGCGGAATTCAATTAAATGGCATGCAAAGAATTAACGGCAGATGCAGTTGTAAGGATGTGTGCGTCGACGCTTATTAATTTTTATTATACTCGTATGCTGAGGGTGTTCATTGTTCGTTAGTGTGTGTGTGTGTGTGTCGTGGGATGCGGATGTTCGGTTGTTTTATTTATTCATTTTCTATTATTTATAGCGATACACGGCTGTCGCAATTAATTATTTCGGCTTCATTTTTGGCTCTTTTAATTAATATTTAGTTAGTAGTGAATTTAGTGAACAAATGATTGTTCATTTTTTAATGTGAATATATGAATTCAAATGCTCAAGCAATGCAAGGCGAAGTCTTGTGATTGATATACGCAACATCATAGTTGGGATTAAAACGCAGCATCAAAAATTGGCATAAAAGCGTAATTAAATTTGCCATCACCAGCAGGCATAATTAGTGTGTTTAATTTTTCCTATCATGTGATCTACAAAAAGCAGACTGACATGATATGTGTGGCATTTTTAACCCTAAATTTAATTTAACAAAAAAGTACAACACAAAATATGCAATTTCTTCCAATTTGCATCAGAATTTTTAAGCCAATGTAATTCTGTTGCTGGTTAATTAAAAAGTATCGTTTTTTTTACCAGAATTTAGCTGGAATCCCCTTTTATCTCACTAAAAGTCTACCAAACAATCAACAATTTTCCACATTAATCATCATAATTATGAAATGAAGTTATTTTTAGAGCTCATAAAGTCATTTTTGAGTTCTAATATTTTTAGAGTTCTTAAAGTTATTTTCGAGTTTATTAAGTTGTTTTCAGAGTTCTTAAATTTTATTTTCCAGTTCATTAAGTTGTTTTCAGAGTTCCTATAGTTATTTTCGAGTTCCGAAAGTTATTTTGAAATTCATGAATTTATTTCCAGAGCTCGTAAATGCAATTTTTTACAGGAAATCCAGTGTACACAAAAATATTTAATTTATTTTACCTTAATTAACATGTAATATCATCGATATTCCAATAAAGAACTTCAAATAGAGGATCAATTTTTTGTCTTATTTATGTTATTCATCACGAACTTCACACTTCACACTCACCATTGAGTTTTTTTTATGTTACGGTGGGTGCAAAAATGCCAACAAATATTGCAGTGACAGAGATGACAGCTGATATTCAATTGATATTTCTTTTTCTTTATTTTCAATGGATTTATACACACATACATTCACTTTGTTGTGCGTTGTAATATTTTTCAAAGCGTCATAAACTGCCAGAATTTAAATTTAAACTCGGTTGAGCACTTTAAAAGACTCAAATTTTGAAAGGAAAAAGAAAAATCAAAAAACCAAACTTAAAATATATGACAACGAAAATATTTAAATTGATGTTTCCGCAATTCCGGAACTCGTTTTAAGACGATTTTCGAGGTGAGTTCGAAGTGTTTTTCGGCAATTTATTGCCAGCAGAGAGCTCTACGCGAGAATTTAAATTAAAAATACCAATTAATCTTTGGTTGCCGCAACGCAAACAATCGCGACTCTCATCCCGGAATTATAAATCAATTTAACCATTCCGGCAGGATGCGAAGGAGTCACTGGAAAAATTTGCATTCAACATGCATGCAAGAGAATAACAATGCAAAAGCCATGATGAGGATGACGATGACGATGACGACGACGACGATGATGATGATGATGACGACGACGACGCCGATGATGATGCTGATTGTGGTGGTTCAAAAAATTAAGGTACAAAATTAAACTGAAGCTATAAAAATCGAAGAATTTCTCTTCTCGCAAAAGGAATGAATTAAAAATTGCCACGAAAACAATTTTAAAATTCTTCTCTGCTCCTCTTTCGCTTTCCTTTCGTTTATCGTAGAAGCGCAGTGCAAGTGGCATCCGGTTGGAAGTCCTTGCAGGTCACGCTTCTATAATCGCACGCGTTGTGAGGCGTTTCTGCAGCTGTTTATCTCGCTTGTATTGAAGTGAACGAGAAAAAACAAAAACCGACAGAAATGTTACAATGCATCGAGGGACTGCTGCTGCTGCTGCTGCTGCTGCTGCTGCTAGCGAACGAAAGTTAAAAGGACGAAGTAAAGAAATGAAGGGAAGAAGGAAAGCAAAAGGGAAATAAAGTGGGTGACCGACGTGCAGCTGAATGGAATAAAAAGCGGATATGAAGAGGTCAGTGAGGATAACAAGAGCCACGACCGCAGAAACAACTACAACAACCATACAGCGGCAGCAACAACAACAACAACAACAACAACCACTCAATAGTGGTAAAACAGCAGACAACAACCACTCAACAGCAGTAAAAAAATAAAAATGAAACAAAAAACAACAACCATACAGCGGCAGCAACAACAACAACAACAACAACAACCACTCAATAGTGGTAAAACAGCAGACAACAACCACTCAACAGCAGTAAAAAAATAAAAAGAAAAAGACTTCAATAAACATTACAATAAAAGCAACAATTAAAAACTCGGAGGTCCATGAAGGCATCACCATCATCATCATCATTATCATCATAAGCAACATCATCATTCCCATCAGGATCATCATAGTCGTCCTCATCAACGTTTATTCATGATGAATCAATCGATGTTTGCTTTTCATTCTCTTTGTTGACGACGCACGGTTGCCATTCTATGCACGCATGTATGTGTGCCTGCGTATGTGTGCGTGCGTGCTTGCACAAGGTTACGAATTGAACAGGAAAAAATTGCAAACACCGTTTTTTTTATGAATTAAGCAAATTTTAATTGACGCTTTTTACACACACTTTTTTTCGCTTTTAATTTTTCACACGACAGCCAGTTGATGACATTCATCTGCACACGCAGATAAAATGACACCACTTGCACTTCTTTTACTCTTTATTCGTATTTAATTTTTACTTGTTAATTAATTTTTTAAATTTTAGCCTCCATCTTTTCTCTATCTTTCGCTGTCGCCTCAATCTCGCCTCATTTTCGTCTCGGTATCGTCCTCACCTCGACGCGATTTCGCTTCGACTTCGCCTCGTTTTCGTCTCGATATCACCTCATTCTCGTCTCACTCTCCATGCGATTTCGATCTCGTCTTGGTTTCTAATTAATTAATTTGATTAAATTCGGTGACTAAGATGGGAAAAGTTTTTTGGGTCCAAAGTAAAACAAGAGTTTCTGATGTAATTTCAAATACGATGACTTTGAGCGAAATTCGCGAGTATAAAAACTAAAAAAATAGCAGAACTTTAAAGTTGTTAACTGAAACGAAAAATTAAAACTTTTCAACTTAAAAATGAAAAGTTAAAATTGCGCGCAAGTGTTGGAAAAATGAAATGTCAACGTAAAGAGATCGAGGACGGTGACGCAGAATTTAATTGCATCACGTTGGGGAAAATTGTACACTCATAATCGATGCCATTATTTCCTCATCAACTTTTTTAATTACCGCGGTTGCACAGTAGAACGGGAATGAGAAGGGGGTTGGGGGGTGTGGGGTCGAGTGAGGCAGGAGTCAAGGAAGGATCGAGTATGAAATGGGGAGCAAGTACGGCGAGAGTGATGGCGGACACTGTTGACTGATGGATTTCAGCGATAAGAGCGTCATTCGACTTTGTTGCCAAACTCATTTAGCGAAGTTTGGCTAAACTGAGGAAGGCTTTCGATGTGTCGCGCCAGAGAAAAGCTTTCCGGAACGCATATGACGCGATAGTCGTGCGCACCGTGACGATTTCCGTAAGCAAAACTTGCTACCCTTCCGTGCTGCTGAAAGTTGTGCGCTGGTAATAATAAAACTCTTGTATTCTTTGCTACTTGCGAAGCACTGAGGGACATTTTTTAAGAACACCGGCAGGAAGGAAGAGCTATGAAAGCGCAGAAGTTTATTAAGTTTATGTGAAAGTCAGGGAAGTTTAGTAGCTTCATAAAACTTGAGAACTCTGAGAAAGGACTTTCGCGGAGGTGAATGAGGTGTGAGCAACTGCTTTTATTGCTACTTTTCACTTCTTATCAAAATTCAAAGACTTTCTTATTCATAAAAACTTTCAGAAGCATTTTTTAAGAAAAACTCATTAAATTTTCTTTCATAGGAAATTCAAAATACCATTCAAATCCGTTGTAAGCGACTTTCCAGTAATGTTTACGCTAGCTAGGTGTGTACTTTTTAATTTCCTCTCGCAGCTGCAGCTGCTCAAACGCACTCTGAAATTCACTTCACACAGGATGTCGCACACGTAGAAAGTTTGCAGCACATCCTGTGACGACAACTTGGAGCGTCACACGTGTGCTGTAGGTGTGGAAATATTTGCATTGTTTACGTGTGTGTTGCCGAATGAGGATACTGAATTATTTTAAGGGCAACATTGTATTCGAAACTATTTGCGAAACTGAAGAGTGAAGACTTCGTAGATTGACTTGACTTGTAGTTCGTGCATTAAATATCGAGTGAAAACTTCTATGTTCTGACAGTGAAAACGTGCGCGCTGTGATTGAAGAAGGCTAAAAAGTTCTCTTTTTAGTCCTTGAGATTGATTATTCTGGATCACCTTGAAAAGTTTCGCACTCTGTTACGCACGAACACTCGAAAATGTTTTATTTCTCTGAAGAACTTTGCTTTTAATGGATTTTCCACATTTTCGAAAATTTATTTGACCTTAATTTGGAAGTAAATAAAAAATTCACAGCTAATACAAGTTCTTCACTCCAAAGCTTCTCAGCAATTTTCTGTTGAAAACCACGTAATGAATTTCTAAGGTTTTTACTTGAGCAGAAATAAACTCCACAGCAAAATCTATAAATTCAAATTGATTCCATGAAATCGTACCAGCATTCATTGCAATTATCTGCATAAACTTGAAATCGCACCTAAGCTTGAAATATATTTGAAGTATTCTAGAGAAGGAAACTGTTAATCAATTCATCCTTGAGTCCCCATCTCCGCAGATTAAGTCGAAGTCGATAGAAGTCAATTTTTACTATGATGTTGAGGGCATCAATTACCTGCTCAACAATGGTATCGATTAAGTGTTCGCTTGGCATCGGTGATTTCAGCTCGTATTCCAAAAAATTAGTTATTAAAATAATATAATTTTTCTAAGTAATTCTGAAATAATATTGTCAAAACTATTAGCAAAATCATCACATCAACTTTTAACCCAAGAGCAACAATAAGCCCGACTTAAAAATCGAAGCTTTCAATTAAATTCAATTTTAAATTGAAATAATTTGCTTTTACTTATTTTAAAGCTACACGAAATTTAATTAAATTATTTAAAAATTAATACGCTTCCTGAACTCTAATCGAAATCAAATCTTAACAGATTTTTACACTTCAGGAAATTAAATGAAAAAACTTAATTGAAATTTTAACAAGTTTTTGCATCTTATATCAGGATTTATTTGCTATAACATCGTATTTAAATGTTGTTGTTGTCTATAAACTTCCTTGTCACACAGGGATTTCGGTGACAAATGTAATGAAAGAAAAAAAAGGAACAACAAACCGGAAATTTTGCGCAAATTGAGCAAAACTTTCAGGATGCGCCTTGAAAAACGTGTGACAGTGAAAAATAACTCGCTTGTACATGTAGCAGACGCATACTTAGACATTCGAAAACACACGGTGTGGGTGGCTGTGTGTGTGTGTGTGTGTGAGAGAATGAAGGTAAAGCGAGAAAAAGAAAGAGGAAGAAAAAATTATAAAGAGAGAGAAGAGGAAGAGAGAAAGTGATGGGTTGTGGAGAGAGAAGAAGAGCGAGGGAGTGGAAAAGAGAAATGGTTAGCGAGGGGAAGAGAGAGTGAGAGAAAGAGAGAGAGAGGTAGACACAGAGAGAGGGAGAGAGAGAGTGGGAGAGAGAGAGGGAGAGAGAGAGAGAGGCAGGTAGGAAAGGAGAGACTGTTTGACTCTACGTTGAAATCGGAATTAAAATATAAGGTGACCGTTTCTACTGCTGACTTCGTGTTTGTGTGTGTCTGTCACGTCAGCCAGGATGTGTATGTGTTGGCAACCGTGTTAACCTCAGGGTGCATGTTGTTTCTGTTGCTCTGTGCCCCTCCCACCCCAGCCCACTGTACACGAAACAGGAAACCAAACACATCCTGTTACGAACTGACGCGAGTCTGCTTCGTCGGCTCAACCGGCAAAAGTTTTGTGTTTGCGTTTCGGCTGACGAACTGGCATTAGTTGCGGGTTAAAATGGTGCTGAAAACGAGGACCGACATGCAGCACCAAAATAAAACCAACTGCCACCAGCTGGATAAACGAGTGGCTGCGAAGTGTGGGCGGACGCATTGTTGCCGCAACGAGTCTGGAAAGTCTTCCTCGCGTGGAAATACGATGTGCGGTGGTCGAGTATTCGGTGTCAGTGGCAGGGCGATGGGGCGACTCGGTCACCGGAAGAGCGGATAACAATTTCTCAAGTTACACTTGCAGGTTGCCTGCAGTGTACACTTCAGCGTTTCTTGCGCAGCAGTTGTTCGCCCAGATTGAGCGAAGTCATCTCGTGGGGGGAGGAGAGAAGAGCAGATTGACGAATTGTTAAGTGCATAAAATCGAAAGAAGTTGGGGCGGGTCTCCCCCCTTTCTTCCCCACCAATCTTCTCCGCATTCAGTGAAGAAAAGCCGGAAGGCAAGGATACGCGAAACTACAAATTTGCCGCCTTCCGCTTTTTCCATTGGATTTCCCGTGTTTTTTGACTTTCCTTTTATATTTTCAGCTTTTCTTTTTCTTCAAATAGCGGACAGGGGTGCGGAAGCTGAGCAGAAGAAGGGGAAGAAGGGGAAGAAGGGCAAGGGCAAACACGGCACCCTTTGCATGTCAAAGCAAACGGAAAACTTCATTTTCCTTGTTAACTGCAGCTGAAGCCTCCATTTTCGGTGTGCGTGTGATTTTTCGACTCACCTTTTTTACTACTTTACTACTTTATTACTTTCCGGTTTTCTGCTTTTTTTGCTGCGCTCACTCAAATCCTTCCGCTGCGACGGTGGCGACTGCTTTCAGTCAGAAGACTAAACAACGGCAGAGGCAACAAAATTAAGCCTCCGTGTTTTTAGTATGAATGAAGGGGAAAAGTTCTGCACTTCCGGCGCCTAAAGGTCAGCTTTTGAGAGTTCGAGTGCTCGGCACTCGGCACTCGGCACTCGACCTCTCGGGCGAGAAGAACAACAACAAGAACACTTCATTTTATGCCGCTGCAGAGCGCTGAAGGAGAGGCCATGCGAAAGATTTGAAGTTGTTTGCTTTTTCTTTATGTTTTCATGTCGTCTCGGCTTCTTTTGGGAGATGAAGTCGGCCGTGAGTTTTGCCATTTATTACAGGATGACCAAACCTATATAAATGAGTTATAAAATAAGTAATAAATAATGAGATGAATAAATAAATGAGTAAATAAGCGGAGAAAGTTCAGTACGTCGCGGCGTATGCGTGGAATTCAACTGCCTCTGCTTCCATCATTTTTTCTGCTGCAGAAAACCTTCTAATGTATAATTCTACAATTTCGTTATTAAATGCAATTCGAAAAATAAACTTGCAAACGTTTACTCATTGAAGCGCATAAAATATTTCGCTCTTATTTGCATTTATTTTGCCTGAAACGCGCTCGATATTTATTAAGAGGATTTCGCATACCGAGAGTCCTCTCGCTCAGCGCGTCCTGTGTTCCGCGTATAATGCGCCGTATTTTGCGTTCTGCATTTTGGCAGCAGCATCCGGCATTCCGCAGCCCGCATCCGGCGGCATTCCGGATCCTGCGCGCAACGTTCCGTATCCTCAACATAATTCAACTCATTATGGACCGCGCAATTTAATAGTAAATCACGCAAACAAACGTTTCAATCGAGTGGCCGGCGATGAATATATGACAAAAGCCGCCACAACAACAATAACAACAACAACAGAAACAACAACAACAATAATAACAACAGAAACAACAACAACAACAACAATAATAACAGCAACAATAATAACAAGAAGGCGATTTGACTCTAAAATATGCACGCCTAACAATTGCACTCGCCATAGAGCACCACAAAATATCCTCCACTATCCTCCCCCCCTTCACCCACCCCTTTCCCCACACCCTCTTCCACCGTCCCCTTCCCCCGCCTCCTTTCCCCACCACCTCCTCAATTTAGTGTACTGAAATTTGTCCGGCCGAGCACGCAACATTCATCAAATATTTGCGTGCCTCACGTTGATCAACGGCACGTCGCATCCTGAAATATCCTTTCGTGCGGCTGTGTGGCTTGTCACCCGAGCATGTGGAGCTTGGCATTTGTGCGGGGGTTTGGGGGGGGGGGGACGGTACCCCCCACTACGTAGTGGGCCAAACCCCCGCACAAATGCCAAGCTCCACATGGGCGTGGAACTCCAGCGCTGTGCGTCGTCCGACGGAGGCACCGATTGGGTGCGGCGAAGTTTTACACTAAATTTGTGATTTATTTTTGCTCTGTTTGCTCTTCCATTGCTTTGCGTCGTTTTTTGCATAATCATACATTATGCAGCATCCATGTGTGCTTGTATGTCGGTTTGTGTGTTTGTTTGGTTGATTCGTACCGCGCTCTGCGTGTGGCAACAACCTTGTGAAGAATAGTTTTATTTTGCAACTTTAATTCTGTTGTGTGTGTAATAAAATTTACTCAGTGTAAACTAAAATATGCAAATGAGCGCAGGGACAGGAGTGTCGCAAGGGCCGTTTGTATGTTTGCTTGGATGTGTGCATTCAAATGACTTTTGCGAATGTGAGAGGTGGACCAGATTTGGTAGGTACGACGCTTCTCTGCGGTCCTCAACAGTCTGCATCCACAATTTCGGTTTTTAATGCATATCAACACTATTTTCTGGTCCTCCACCGTCTGTCTACCTGTCCGTCTGTCCAATTGATCGATAGTTATACCACATCCCCTCCCCTCCTTCATTTCAGTATCCTATGAATCCTTCACTTCAGTATCCTGTATATCCTTCCTACTGGAAAGTTCCTTCTAACGTTTCCATTTCATATCAATTTATTCATTTATTAGTTGTTTTGTTTTTCTTTTTGGATTCAAAAACTTCATCTTAACCTTCCCTCATGATTACTTACATACACAGCTCTCTCTCTCCCTCTCTCTCTCTCTCTCTCTCTCTCTCTTATATCCTTTTCAACTTCCTTCTTTCACTCTTCCAATTCCTACTTTTATTCCCCTGCTGCCGGAAACTTGTTGTTAAACGTCGGTCTTTTCATTTCGTCTACAGAATTGCTTATTTCCGAACATTTAGAAGTTTTCACATTTGTTTTCTGAGTTCAGTATCCTGCAGTCCTGGGATACTCGAACAGTTGCATCCTGCCTTCACGCTGGTTTGAGATTCTAAGCCCTTGTTATGGAATTTTCATGCTTTCTAACAATATTGGACGTTTGGTTGCTGTTTTTAGTTTTCACAAAATTTTACTTTAAAATTTTATAATAAAATTTTATGCTACCATATAACTGAACTCTGGAAATGAATGAAAGTAGTCAGCTTAGGTGGACATTGTAACTTCTTCCCTCGGTCAGCATGAATCCTAAGTTGTACTCGAATCGGAAAAGGGAATTCTAAAGTCATACATTGCAACTCTTTCATGTAGAATCTGAGTTGGAATTTCAAATTGTTTTTTTCCACGTCAGTGAGCTAAACTTTCGTAACCTTTCGTAAACTTTCGAAGGTAAAGTGTAACGTAAAGTGTAAGGTAAGGGCTAAAGTAAGGCACTTCCATGGCTGTTTTTTACATTCGTGTGCCGGTTTGAAAAAAATGCCATCTTAAAGTTTTTAAGTCCAATCATCTCAAATATTTTCGATTTCACTTTAGCCAAGCAAACACAAGCACTTTGAGAGTCTTTATTTGAATTTTTATTGTTTGGTTTGAAAATAATGCTGAAGCAGATTTTCGACGGTGAAAATAGAAAGAAAAAGGAATTTTTTTCGTTTCTTATTTTTTGTGTGAATTTTTTTATTAGGCAATAAAAACCCGACACATGTGTCTCAAAAGCGAGCTACGAAAGAAGGAAGCGCACTTTTATTTTATTTTATTGCGTCCTCACTTTTATTGGAAGTATAAAATTTTAATGCATCAAGTTTAATGCGTTCCACCGGCTCACCGAAGAGGGTGCGACATGATCTCGCATCCAGCAGCTGATGCGACAGAGGATTTGCCGCTCCCGACACGAAAGGTGACTTCAAATCTGTATCTGTATTTGATTTGCGTGTACGGATTTGCCGCAAATGTCATATTAATGATTAATCATGTATTGAGACAATATTTTGATTTTAAACACGCCTTTTCAAGGCTTGTCTTTGCTTTTATTGTGTGTGTTTTTGTAGCATTGTTCGGAAGTTTTAAAAATAATTTTGTCGTTCGCTGTCACGCCGTTTGTACGTCGGTCGTTCTTTGCTTTCTCTCGGCGTTTTTCATTCCTGCCCGTTTATATTTTATGGCCTCAGCAAGAGCTCTTCAAATGGCAATCTGCAGCTAAGAACTCGCATGTGAAATAATTCGTAGAAGAAAAAACGTGTCCTTTGATGTCTCTTTCAGATCCACTTTGCTGCTGCCTGGAACTTCTAGGATTGAGTTTGACACACTTTTTTAAAACGCTTTCGTGCTTCTTTCATGCTTTTCTTTCATGGGGTTTTCAGTGTCTCTTTTAAACCCATTTTACGCTCAAATTAAGATGCCTGCAGACAGAGCAACTTTATTTTCTTTCTGGTTTGCTTTATTCCACTCACCTCATCTATTAATTCCGTTCTCTTTGCCTGCCATCCAGCAGTTTCTTGGCCATGAAGAACATCCTTGTTTTTATTGCCTCTCTCCACACCTTCCTCTCACTCCTCCGCGCTTTCCTGCAGCTGTCGCCCTCGAACATGTGCTCTGCTTGCACGTAAAAAACCGCAGAGAGCAGTAAGAATCACCTGCAGATTTAGTGCCGAGTTACCGCGTTGTCATTTATTAATGAAGTCGATATAAACACTTTACGCTGGCGATAAATATTTCCTTGTTGCTGAGTGCGAACGGTTTGGTTGGCTGATGGTTTGATTTTTACCTTTATCCTGCTTTTACTCTTCTATTTCCTGTATTTTTTTAACTTATTTTTACTTCATGAAAACACTAAAAAAGATAGGAAGACGATATCTTGACTTCTTCTCGTCATCTTGATTTCATTACAATTCATTTCAGCTGATTGAGCCGAACGCAGCTCATTTCAGTGCAATTCAATCGAGTCAACGTCTCTGCTTTCTCGTTTTCTGAGGGAAATTCAGTTCGAAAAACAAAACTGCAACGCAAACACTCTCCACGAACTGACATTTCTGTCAGCAGCAAACGAATGCACGAGGGTTCAAGCGAATGAGCGAACAAATGAATGAATGGATGCATGCATGAAGGGCAATCGTTGAGTGCAGGCAGGCAGCCATCCATCAGCTCGATCCATTCCGCCGAGTTGTTCACTTGTCAAGTCAATCAGCTTAAAAACTAACTATTTGACTTTTTGTCAAACGCTAACAACTGCACAGCGCTGCGTCATGTCAAGCTGACGAAACCAGATGCAGCAGCAACAGCAGCAGCAACAGCAGCAGTGGCAGCAGCGGCAACTGCATCCTTCGTGTCAGCACCATCAACAGCAACAGACAGGATAACCAGCAGCAGGAGGAGCAGCAGATCAACTTTGCTTACTTGCTTCAGAAAGGACGCAGTGCGGCAACTCAACGGAGGCAGGCAAGGCCACCCGCCGAACAGGCGGAAGCAGCGGGAAGAGCGAGAGAATAAATTGAAACCAAACAGTTGAAAAAATATGACATCAGAAAAAAGTCGTCGTACTTGCTAACGAACTATCTGCGTATGCAATAAAAATAGTAAAACCAGAAAAAAAATTACAGCTCATCAAATGAGTACTCAGTTCTGAGTGATATGAGTTTAAAAATGGCGATAAAGTGAAGAGGGCTGCAGGATATCCTGTCACCCTTCACCAACATCCGCTTGCAAGGATCCTCATGTGAATTGAACAATTTATTCACTATTTGTTCAGACCACGAAGGAAGGAAGAAAAAAGAATGAGTTTGTGAAAATAAAACGTTGCATTCGGAAAATAAATGGGAAAACCGGGCCGAAGGGTACGCATAACCAGAGTTTCGATTGCCCTTCACAACTCTCTCTGATATGGCAATCGAATCGAAGTGCACTTAACTGCATGTTATGATAATCTTACAACAACAGCAGCAACAACAACATCAAGGACAACTCTTGTGGCATATAAAATTCATAACCAGTCATGTCGATCGCAAGCTGACTCTACAGTTCGGTTTGAGGATGGAGCAATAATGGACTTAATAGAAAATATCATATGTTCTGGATATAACCGAGAATGCATCAGGAGGAAGGTGACAGAGTTTTAAAAATTATCAATATGGCCCGAAATTGAAAGTCATACAACTATAAGTTTGAATGGCATAGCTAATCAAGTCTGTCATCCTTTTTCTGGTAACATCATAAAATGTTTGCTACCCCTTGGTAGGTCAGTCATGTATACGTTCATTGGATATCAGGGACTGTACACTATGACTTCCACATTCTAAATAGCACTACTGGAGTCCTGGCAAATGTTTACCCTTTTCTCCTTGGTCATAAATTATGCTGTTTGCCAAGAAGTCCCAAAAATTAATAAGCTGAGACAGTTTTAACAATGATTATCATGTTGAAAAGATGATCATCTCATACAAACTGAAATCCAGAGACGCATATCGTCTGGTTGTAGAACTCGATTCGCATCTTTATTAGATTGAATCGCAAGTCAATAAAAAAGTATCGCATACATGTAAGAGTATGGAATACTAAAAGGAATTCGCAAATTTTATGTAATCTCAAAATGGATCAGACAAAAAAATGGAATCAGACAAAAAAAACCAACCAAAGATTGAAGTGCACCATATCAGATACCAACATTGTGTGAGGCGGAAAGAGACAAAGAATGAGTGTCATTGAATGAGAGAAAGAAAAAGTTTTTCGCAGTATAATGAAGTTCCTCCAGGACGCACTGCTGTCTATTCCACTTAAATGCAAATATTTTCTAAGCTGCTCCCCATGAGTGATACACACAGCAGGAGAAAAAGTTTTTCGCAGTATAATGAAGTTCCTCCAGGACGCACTGCTGTCTATTCCACTTAAATGCAAATATTTTCTAAGCTGCTCCCCATGAGTGATACACATCACTCAGTGGATTGTTGCTTATTGTTGTTGTTGTTGTTGTTTTCGTTGTTTTTGCTGTTCTTGTTTTTGTTGTTGCTGTTGTTGCTATTATTGTTACTATAACTGTTTGCCTTGCATAAATCATTCAATTGGCCTTAATACGGGAAAACAATTGCATCTCTACAAAGACTGGATGGTTGGTTGACTGTTAGACCTCGAGCACGGATGAAAATTATTGCTGGTTTTAGCAACAACTACGACAACAACATCACGTCAACATATCATTAGAAATTGTGTTCAATACGAGAGGCATTGATTACATTGCTATTGTTCGTGGCATGCATTACGTTACAATTAATGGAACAGCAATGATAATAACAGAAACTTTTAATATTAATTGATAATCTTGACAGAAGTTTGCGCTATTAATAAGACTGGTAATATATGCAAATATAGTCATCATGTTTATATTGCATTAAAATCTCAAGAAACTGTGATTTGATAATAAAAACAATGCTTACTGATATTTTAACAATGCAAGAAATTCATAACAAGAGAATGTGTATTCTATCTGAAAGAATATCTTCAGTTGCTAGAAGGAAAAAAGCATTTCCTACTGTGTATACAAATATCTACAAATACTTGCAGTCATTCTGACTTTTCCCTCTCCTTCCTCTACTCTGGCTCTTGCTGTTGTTAATTCCTACCACTCTGTGTCTGCATCTACAGCAGAGAAAAGTAGAAATGATTCTAAATTAAAAAGAAAGTGTGCTGCATAATATTCTGAATATTTTGTAAAAGGAAAAAATCATCCACTATTCATGTATGGCTGTTGTGTTGAATGAGATTGTTGTTCTCCACCCAGTCAAAAGTAACTTGCGAGATGCGAAAGATTTTCGCTACGGCGATGTTTTAATTTCAGTATCTCTGTCCTTATTTACAGTCACTTTTTTGGTTAAAAAACATTTAAAGTTTAAATCGAAGCAACTCTAAAAATGTCAACATTTAATATGATTGCAAAAAATCCTTTTGAATACCTTTTTTCTCACAAATAATTATTATTTTTCATACTTTTAAACCTTTAAAATTCTTATGATCCCCGTTGAAAAATGAGATCCATTTCGTTTCTGCAGTGAGAGGATTTTCCACTGGGATTGTTCGTACTCTCTGAGTGTCCTTGCAGATCTCAACAAACGCGCTGGTGTATGTATGCGTGAGTAAGTCTGTGCACGAATGTGTGATTACGTATTTGCGCAATTATTGTTCGCATCGCTGCTTATTTCACATTTTTTGCTTATTATTATGGTTATTCTTATTTTTAACGACTGCTTTTGCATTTTCAAGGATATCGCAAATGATTATTAGTATTATTTGGACAGAATTGCTTTCGGCAAATTGGTTGGCGGCATCGTTGAGCTGTAGAGGTTTGACTTTGGTGTGCAGTAATAAGGAAATTTCATGGTGCACAACAGGAAATTAAAAGTAATGTTTGCAAGCTAGAAGCGCATTTAAAGCAGATGAGAGAAAAATACATAATTTATTTTCACTTTCCTTACAGTGCAGAGATATAGAATGCTATATCTCCACTCTTTCAGGCGCTCTGAAATTAATTTCTGATCAGCTAACCAGTCACACGGAGTATCTGTCGCTGTTTAATTCATCTGAAAAGAAGAGTTTCTCACCGTCACATCGACCGTTGCTCCGAATTGCGATTTATCGAACGATAGACAAAACGATAACCTGAAACGTGTCTGAAATTAATATGTGTGCGATGTGTGTGTGTGTTTGTATCTCCCTCGGCAAGTTTCATTAAAATTCCGACCGTGCACGTGAGGCGCAGTTATCAAGTTTAAAATTATGGAAATCCACTGAAGCGAAACTAATTCAACTCGATAGGAACGCAATTAAAACGCGGTGGCGGCGGCAGGCTAGTAATAGCAAAGCAGTCGTGACGACACATCTGGAGGGCCATACAGACAGAGAGAAGGACATCCAAGCGATGGACAGACGGACGGCTCAAGTACGACAGACGGAGCGCTCATGCAAACCGTCTGTCTGTCCCGTGCAAGCAGTCACGATAGGCAGCCGCCCGAGCAGGTGAGGCAGGACTGGGTTAGCGCGTGCTTAAAATAATTTAGCGCAAGCCATGGAAGTCACTGCACTTTCGCGGCGTTGGTGGCGCGCAAGAGAAGCGCGTAGGATAGCAACAAATACGTGTGTCCGTCGTTTAATCGCGTCAATTTTCTTAAATCAGTTTCAGAACATTCATGAAATTAGATAGCAATTAAGTTGTGATGGACGGCTATTGGGGCGATGAGACCAAAAAGGATTTTGTGGAGCTGCAAAGCCCAGGCGGTGGTTGCCTTGCTTAATATCTGGAATAAGCAGGACTGAAGGATGAAATCAGAACTCACGAAGCGACGTCCTTTCTCACTATAAAACCCATTTTTAGTCTCTGCGTAGGTCGGACTCCGTACCACAACCAATTACTCACCCTTCACTAACCCTACAGCACTTAATATTTTCTCAACAGATTCGGCCAACTTTAAAGTGCCGCTTTTTAATTTTTCCGCTCGAGTTGGTCTGCGAGAAAAGCAGTTTTGTCGACGACATTTTTAAGGCGTTTCCTGCACGAGTCCTCAGCAGGAGAGCACGAAGTATATTCGACCCAATTTTGCAGTCATGGGCAATTTTGCGTTCTACATCTGAAAGGATTGGAAATTTATAACTCAATCCTTTCTCCAGTGCTAGCTACACACAGAAGGCACACACACACTCGGTTTTATAACCGAAACATAACACATTACCGTCAGTTTTCAACTTGAATCCTCTTAATCCACCCGAAACATGGGTGCTGCTTCTGCGTGCGGTCGGTCCTTTCATGCCGATCTCAAGCCATGCGGGCTGCAATATTAGAAGACGACATCCTTTGAATTTTTGTGGCTTTCGGAAAAACGCCAAGCGGAAGAAAGTCGAGCAAGCGTCTCTGAGAAAAGAGAAAAAACAGCTTATGACTCCCATGCGAGTCAGTTGAGTGGCAGCAGGACGAAAGGACTGAGGACTGAGGACTGAGTAAGAAAGACGTGTAACTGCAAGAAATACAGCAGCGAAAAGCTTTGAAAAAAAGCGAGGAAAACCATTTCTTTGCTCAGCGGGTTAGAAAATTGAATGCCTGCTTCTGAGCCCGTTTGAAACTGATTGGGTGGGGGGTGCAGTGTGAGGAGGGGTTGAGTGCATAAATAGGAAATAAACGCTCCTGTTTCTGCTGCTGTATTCCGCCTTTTGTTGGTTTTCCGGTCTTGCGAAACTGGGGCATGTTTGTTGTATGCTAAATAAGCGATTTCTTCTTCCTATTTTACAGCTTGAATTTCAAAATGATTTCATCAAAGCGAAAGTTCTAATTATTTTAAGACTTCAAGTTAAAAGTTGCATAAGAAAGTTGTAATTATATATGCATAAATTTGCAAAAAATAGAAAATTTAAGTTTTTATAATATATAATTCGGTTAAATACAACAAAACCTAATCAATATAATAATTACCGATTTATTTAGTTATCTTTATGCAAATATTATGTTTAATTAACTGTGAAAATATTTAAAATTCATTTGTAAATAACATTTAACATTCTCATTGTAATTAACACTCATTTTAATATTTGCAATGAGTGCATTTAAATTTACTTTTTAATTGAAAGTTTTCGCGTTTGCATGAGCACAATTAATTCAATAACTACGTGTTTTTCAAAATAGTTGAAAATGAGTTCGTCGTTATTTATTTGCTAACTGCGAAGAGACGTGACTGAGCTAATTTAAAATGATAAGTTAATTTTTCATGTTGAGGGAAATTGTATTTTAGATTAATTTAACTACATTTGAAAATTTCAAATGAATCCCATTATTAATTTTCTCTGATTAAAATATGAATATTTAAACAATTGCGCATTGTTGTTGTTTTAATCGGTGTATTGAATTGGACAAAAATTACTTGCGGACTGCTGAATTGACGAATGCTAAAGATGGCTAAAGATGGCTAAAGATTACCAAAGATGACTAAAGAGGGAAGAAGATGGTTGAAGTTGACCCAAGATGGTTGAATAAGACTAAAGATGGCCGAAGAAGACTAAAGATGGCTGAAGGTGACAACAGATGTTTAATATTATTTTATTTATTATTTTATATATTATTATTTATTTATTCTATTGTATTTATTTCATCTCAGATATATTTAAATCATATTATTTCGTACTTCCACAGGAGTTTTACGTGGCTCCTCACTTTTATTAATTAATTTTACGGCTTCTTATTGCAAATTTTATTTCGTTTCATAATAACTATGAAAATAAACGAAAAAGTAGCACTAAATATCAAAAATATCCTTTTATTGAAAGCTATTTTTCTCTAACGCGAAAGCATTCAATTAAATTTACAGTCAGTTACACACATGATAACTGAAAGTAACGTAAACTACTTTTAATTCAATCTATTTAATTGAAAATTTTAGTGTTCAATGAAGCGCAATCTACAAAATAATAAGCAAAAATTTTAAATAGGAAATTATAAAGCGGCAAAAAATTATTAGTTGGCAATGAATTTAGTGTTAAAAATGTGTTAGAAAATTCTTTGAAATTAAGAAATTAAGATAAATATAACTAGTTATTAAAAATTTTATCGTGTGAGCAAATAAAAGGCTGAATATTAGACAAGTAATATTATAAAAAAAATATAAAAATATTTTAGTTATTTTATTTAAATATTTCAGGTTTTTTGTTTCAGTTCAGATATTATTTAGTTCAGTTTTAATATTTTCCAATTTTATTATACATTTTCAGTTTCATATCTTAAAAACAATTAACGTTCTCCGATCACAGAGAAGTTGCAGTGTTGCAGCCGAAACGCTTCATTGTTAAGGCATTTAAAACGTTTTCCCTCAAGGATGCAAGTCAGCAGTTAAATAATTGCTGACTGCGTGACTTACATGCGAAACAGGAAACGCGGAGCGAGGAACAGAAAAGTAAATCAGTGGCGAGAAATTAACACAAAACGTTGCTGCACTCATTTCGGTGCTCGTGATGCGCCGCCTCCAACCTCAAGTTGCTGTTGTCGGTGTTGCTCTCGCTGATGCCGCTGTTGTTGTTGCCGCTGTCGGTAACGTTGTCGGTGATGCCGATGCTGCTGCTGCTGCTGTTGTTGCTTCCTTTTGCTCGCTTCTGTTGCAACAACATCACTTCCACCCGCGCCCAATTGACGAAGGACGACTGAAATAAAAGTGTGAAACAGAAGAGTTCGTACAGCATTCTCGTGCTTTCAAGAACTTTTGCTGATTACAAAATTGAACCACTTGCTGTATTTTTTTGCTCTCTTCTTGTGTTGGCGGATGTGCTGCGTCGGTGTTGCATGTTGGAGGTGGCTGGCGTGATGAGTGAAGAGGCAAAAGCGTGCAGCTGCGAGTGGGCTGAGGCGGCGCTGCCTTGTATTCGAGTTGCGAGGCCATTGAATGCAATTCAGAGCGCGCTGCTGTCGACAAACAAAAAAAGTTATTGAGTAATCAAGGAAGCGTGTAAGGCGTTGAATTCGTTGTTGTTCTTGTTGCTCTTGTTGTTGCTTTTATTTTACAAGTAGCCGGCAACAAACGGCGCAAGTTGTGCAAAATGAATGCTTGCTGGTGCATAAAGTCAGCAACTGCCAACATAAAGACCGCCGGAACTTACAAGCTCTCTCTCACACGCACACACACACACACACAGATGAACACACTTACAGGCACAAATACACGTACATTTAAGTAGAAGACATGCATTTCAACTGCAGCCGCACAAACTGCACACTTGGAAATAATTACGCGACCTGTTTTGTTTATGATTCTCAGCCCGGATTTCGCCGGAGTAGTTGTGTGTCAGTGTGTAGGTGTGGACAGCAGTGTGCTGGCGAAATGTGCGCGCGAGTGTGTGTGTGTGTGCGACTTACATTCTTCTGCAAAATTGCGAAAAACTAATTAAAATAAGGCATTTTTAACTTTTCTCTAGCACGTTTAATTTTCCTTTTTTTACTAAAAGTTTAAGCAAACTTTTGTTTAAAAATGTTTCAGTAAAAAAATAAAAATTTCTTTTTTTATAAAAATTACTCTCGATAAAAATCACTCTAAATTAAATAAATTTATTTGCTCCCGGTAGATTTTCATGCTCCCGTGTATCGTTTTTTTCGTATATTTTTCTGCAAGTTTTTCTTTAATTATTTTTTGGTTTTGGTTTTGTGCTTTTAAATCTGTTTAGTATTTTATTTTAACTGTTTAAACGTACCTTTTTTTTGTTGCTGCAGTGGCGGCAACATTTTAATTACATGAGCAGCAGCAGCAATTGTTGCAGCCAAGAATTATTGCAGTAAAATATTGTTCTTCTCTACTTCACTTCACTTTGTTGTTAGTTGGAATAGTTTTGGATGTTGTTATTATTGTTTTAGTTGTTGGTGTTCCAGTTTTTGTTTTGTTTTTATTATAATTATTGTTGCTTCTTTCTTTTTCACACAACTTTATTCATAGAATATGCTAAATAATTAAATAAAAAGACAAAAACAATTTGTTGGAATGCATTCAAGTGTTGCAAGCAGTTCTTCGTGTTTGTTGCTGCCACCGCGGGTGTCCGCACACACACTGTGAAGCACGTAATTTCTGGAAAGCAGAACAAAGGCCAGGAATTTCATTTTTCGCCAGCATTCAGCGGTTTTCTGGCTTTGAATTTACTTGCAGTTGCGTTTAAAGGTTTTCGCGCAAGGACTTTAATTGTCGCAATTCTTCTATGAGAATGGAAATCAGTACTACTTTCGTTTTTCTCTGCCTTTAACTTTTTTCTGGCCTCATTTCATTCTATTCGGAAAATAGGCAACTCTTTGGCGTTAATTTTGAAGATTTCTTTCAAGGAATTCTTCTCTAAAAGCTTATTAAATCAAAAAGAAGAAAACAAAAACCTCACTCTAAACTTTTCTCTTTTCCGCATACAATTGTATTTCGGAAAGGAATTTCAATATATTTCTACACACACGCAAAGTTCGTAAAAATTCTTCATAAAACTCGATTACGGTGGAAGTTTGTAGGATTTCCTCTTAAAAATGTTTTGCAGGAAAGTTCTTCGATTTCTATGTCTAAATTTGCCTTTGCCACAATTTTAAAAGTAACTAGAAAAGCAAAAAACACAAAGCTTTACTCACGAAAGGACAGCATAAAACATGCAATAGAAATATTTGTTCCTCTCAAAGCGTAAAACTGAAAAGCCAATCCATGCAGCTGCTTCGCCAAATCGAATCAGCAGATACTCGCACATGTATTGGCGAACTTGTAGCCGCCAGCATTTTCCATTTCAACTTCAAAGATACTCGATACTCGTACGTAGAATTCCGATTTGATGGGGGAATTCAAATGAAACAAGCTGAAGATTCATTTCCATTGAAATCTATTGAGAAATAAAAATCTCGGCAGAAAGTAGGAAAAAATAAAACATTAAAATTGAGTTGAATAAAATGAATTGAATTGAATTGAAATTTTATTGAGCCTTTTTTTCAACAACATTATAAGTTTACAAAAATTCAAATTACAATTGTGGATAAAAATTAAAGACTATAATGTATTATCTAAAAAACATATATATTGAATAAAATGAACTTTTATTCGTTTATATTTTCGTTTATATTTTTTAAAAGAATCTCTTGAAATCATTAAAAGGTCTTTTTGAATCTTTTCTGAGTTTTTTGGGGTGTTTTTTCAGTTTTGACCTTTATTCGCCTCGGAAAACATTGAGAATTTAATAGCAATTTCAAAGTATTCTCAAAAGACTCTCTTCTAGGCATCTAAAAACTTTCCTTTGACTCCTTAATAATAATTTCGAGTAGTGAGAAAATTGTTACAAGAGAAATTACGTAATAAAAATTTATATTTTGCATACAGAAAATTTGTGATACGAAGCTGAGACCGAATCCTTATTTTATTGCCTTCTAATGCACAGAATCTCGTGTGTTTTGTCCTCAAAAATATTTGACAAAAACTACGGCGCAGCATTAAAACTCCGTATGTTGTTGCAACATTTCTTCCAGGTCAGTCAGTGTATCTTGCGTGTCGCTCGTTACTGTTTTCCTCGCTCGCTACTTTTTGTCGCTTCGCTGGTTTCGACTGGTTTTCGGTTGCCCTGCAACGTTTTTGCTCCTCCATTTCGGCAGCAAGCCAAGTTGCTGTTCTGAAATGCATTTTAACTTGTTTACATGCGACGCGTTTTGTTCATCGTTTTGTTGCTTGTATTCTGCATGCATGGCTGTTGTGTTGTTGTTGTTAGTGTCCTTTCTGTTGGTCTGTTGGTTGCTGGCGAAGACGCTTACAAACTTTATTTTGACTCTACCGAGCTGCTTAACTATTTCGTCCCATCTCCTCCCCGGTTTCAGTTCAACTCGGCCAGTCGCTGAAATCCGCTTTCATGTCCTTTATTGTTCTCTCAGCCTGGACAGGACGAAATGGTTTTCCTTTTCTTGCCGATTACCGGCTACAATGCAAGCCACTCAATAGCTGAGTTTAGCGTATGTTAAGCCGCTGGTATTCGAACACTTGAGAGTGTGAGATTGTGTTGGTGTGTGTGTGTGTGGGTGTGTGGGTGTGTGGGTTGGCTGTGTGTGCTTGTGTTTCTGTGAGTTTCGTATGTGTTTTTGTGCGATTAACAAAACAAAAGCGAGAATTCTTTTTTCTTGTTTTGTCAACTTTTGGCAAAAGTATAAAGAGGAACAACAACAACAACGAACTACTTCCTCACTTTGCTATTTGTTTGCGCTTCACTCTAGTTGTTATTGTTGTTATTGTTTTTGTTGTTATTGCTGTTTTTGTATTTGTCGTAGTAGTTAACGTTTTTGATGGCGTCGTGTGAAGTTGAAACCATCTTGTAATGAGAAAAGTTTTGATGCAAACATCTTTAGTTGTTGCGGTGCAATTTACACATCTGTAAGAGAGCGAGAGAGAGAGAGAGAGAGAGAGAGAGAGAGCGCGCGAGAGAGAGAGAGAGAGAGAGAGAGCGAGAGAGTGTGTGTAAATGGGAAAAATATAATATATTAATTACGTAAATGTAACATAAGAAGAATTTGTTTACCGATTTTTGTATTTCAGCAATTCTTTCCCACTTCTTTGAACGAATATTGAATTTATTTTAATTTATAAAGAGAAAAGTAGAAAACTAATGGAATTACACACTGCGGAATTTACTGTTTAAATAATCCACATTTTGTGCAAACAATTAAAATTTCGGCTTTCGAATTCCTGTGCGAAGCTAACGAATCTCGTAATGTAAATTCCACTGCCATATTTTAGCAGAATATTTTTGCTGATATTGTGTAGCTGTTATTGTTGTTGTTGTTTTGTTAGTCGCCGCAAAGTGGAATTTTGCGTGCAACTCGAGTGCCTGCGTGTTGAGGATCAGCATCCACTCGAACAGTGGTGGCGAAAATATTAGGAAAGATTATTGTTAGGATGATTTGTTGCTTGTGTTACAACAAGTTACGGACTATTTAAAATTTAACGCATACCAAACAACAGCAGCAACAAAACTAACGACCGCTTCGTAACATCGAACACTTCATTCCCGCTCCGCTATCGGACTCCCTAATTTCGGCAGGGATTCCGGGCACCGCGGCCGCTGCTCGCCGACTACGCGAGCGAAAAAAACTGCAGGCAGTCTGCAGCGTTAATTAGTGGCAGCGTGTGCTCGTGGTCAACGCACACAGCGCTGCCACAGCGTTGTGCTGCAGCTTCGGCTGCGTGCGGCTGCAGGTTGACGTTGCATTAGTTTCAGCCGTGATAAATTGTTGCTCGTGCACTCTGTTGCTGCTCCACACTCCCCCTCCACCCATGCATTCACCGCACTGACTTCCCTGTATTCTTGCCACTCTTGGCCGTGCTGAAGCACAAAATATCGTAATTTTCCAGGACGTGTTGGCAGTGCATTTGTTTAACGAACTCTATGCTGCTCGTTAATGAAATACTTCAGCGAGATCGGTGCGGGAAGGGCTGTGGCGAGCAAGAGTGTGAGCGGGCGACGCGAAATTGATACTCTTTCACTGTCTGTTAGTCGAAATTGGGGTCACACTCGCACGATGATAACACTGACCACTTATCAGCCTGATAAAAACATAACTGATTTATCAGCAACACCAGGAATATCAAATCAGAGCTTCGAAATCTCGTTTGGGTTTCCATTCCCGACAACAACGCTGGGAGTTCGAGTTGAAAGCCAGTTTTTTCTCTTCAGTTAGTTTCTCTTCCATCTCATTCTTGCTTAATTGCTTCATTTTACAGCTCTCCATCGCCTCTCTCTCTCTCTCTCTCCCCACTAACGCTCTCTCCATTACGTTTCCTTAACCCTCCGCTTCTACTGTTTCTCTCTCAACTTAGATTGCTTCGCCTGACAGCCGCTTTTAAGGTCACCAAAATTAATGCGAGTAGAGCGACAGCGCACTGCCAGCAGCCCGTAATTCATGGCTGTTCAATATTTGCAACTTCAGTAACGCTGAACACGTTCGGCCCAGTTAAGCCGCGTAAAAAAAAAAACGAATATATTGTACGTTTTTTGCGCTTCTCTCGAGCGCCCATTTTTCTTCTCCATCCCGTCTGTAGTTGAAATTTGCTTGGAAGAGAGCTTCGCCAAGCATTATAAAGCGCATTTTGCAGGAATGCATATGATTAAAATTATTATTTCCCCCTACATGAGGACAGAGAGACGGAAAGAAGGGCACACACGACGCTGGAGGATTCTTATTGAAGAGGCATTTTGGTCATTTTCGATCCTCATGCCGTCTAACTTCCTAGCAGAGCTCTCATTTTTTATAACCCTTTTGACACTCGCCACGACGACGGTGAGGATTTATAACGAAGCTATAATTTTGGCAAAACTCTTCGGTGGCCGCTGCATTGAACGGCTAAAAGTTGAGAAATAATTTCACTGCAACTGACAAGAAATGCAGAATAAATTTAAGAACGCCAACTGCAAGAGAAGGAGAGGCGGTGCACATCGGGTCATGTGGCATCATTAGGGTTAAACGTCAAGCATTGAGAGCGATAATCTGCATTTTCAGGCTTTCTAGACTTTAGTAATAATTTTGGCAGAACTTTTTATGCAATTTCTTACTAGTAATCGAAATAATTTCTGTTTGTTTTATTGTTCGCTTTGTTTCTTAATTAATTTCTCTATTTTTCAACGTAAAGTGTTCAGAAATGTTGTATTTTCATTCCGCTTTCTTTGAAATATTTTCGTGCTTCAAATATTGCAGCATTGCATTGCCAGAATGGAGACGTTTTAGCATTTCCTGCGTTCGTCGTGAAAATCTCTGTTTCCAAGTTGACTTGTTTGGTCGCCGCAAATCTCAGACACCCGCAATAAATCAGTTGTAAGCGTTGCCATATCGTCGAAGGCTGCCGCCTTTTAATCCCCTGATCGCCCGCCGCTAGCGTGACTTCGAATTCGCGCATTCGCGGGCTTTAAGCTGCGGAATCCATATGTCTCGCTGCAGCGCGTTGGCCTGACGTTGCACGGATTTCCGCTGGCATCCTGTACACGAACACAAACACAAACTCAGCAACACACACCTACAAACGGCGTTACCGACAGCCGACAGCATCGAGCAGAACTGACGATAACAACGAGCGCGAGTAGAAAACAGCTATAATGTGAAATCCTTAAGGAGAAAACATTCCAGCGGCTGCAACAGAGAAATTTATTGGTCTTAAGTAAGAAATCTCTAAGGATCACACACGACCACAACAACAGCAACAACAGCAACAACAACAACAACAACAACAACAACAACAACAACAACAAGAACAACAACAAGAAACCATCGAGATATCCACAGCCGGCGAAATAAGCGAACGTTTTTGGCATTAAAATGCAAGCGAGCGAGTTCGATACAGAAAATAATGGTTTTCCTTCATTAAAAAGAGGAAAAGAATTAGAAAATAAAGTTAAACAAATAGGAAGAAACGCGAGGAGTTCCAAATGCTTGAATTTTTTAATATACGACTTCGTTGGCTTGGAAAACGCTGAAGGCAGCTGCAGACGTGGAGGCGAGAGTGAGAGAAGGTGGCGTTGCTGAGGGAAGCAGGATGTGCTCGTCCAGCGAAAGATTTCCGCAAAGTTATTGCTCGGAAAATACGAGAATCGCAAGTCACGTAGAGAAGTGATGTGTGGAGGTGTCGTTGCCGCGATTGGCTGACTGCATTCATTCATTCGCTCAGTCATGTTTGTGCAGCGCGAAGATATGAGAATCAGAAGCCGAACTTTCGATTTATGAATTCCGATCTGTCAGCGAATAAAACGTGATATAGAAGGATAAAAGCGAATGAGAACGTGCAATAATTTTAAATGAATGCGGCAACACTTTGCTCATTTCTCATTGCATACCTTTAGGCTGGAAGTTTAATACAAAATTGTGGCGACACACGCTGCTCAAAATAAAGTGTTGGCAATCCTGTGTTTACTTGAGAGTAAAACAAGTAGTGAGAGAGATTGGGAGAATGAGAGAGCTTAAAAGATTTAAACAACCTTATGAAGGTCAGTATTCGCATCTGTTAAGTAAATATTAAATATTGATTAAATAAATATTGAAACTAAATATGATAATTTTAAACTAAAAAATTTACACGAAAATGCTGAATTTCTACAATCGAAAAAAATCCATTATCTCACAGCTAGACACTTCAAACTAAGTAAGAAAAACTCAAAAGTCTCTCTTTTATTTGCTTTCTCTTAGTAAATTCTTAATAAATTATTCTTAATAAATTATTATTCAAAAGTAAATTTGTCCTAGTAAATTATTTCCATTTAATTTAGTCATCACTTAATCGCTTAATAAATTGATTGTTCAGAAATGAAAAGGAAAACAAAATCTTGTTCTCAATTTATTCTTTACTGCGATTGTGTTAATTTATTTGACTTGAGCAAAACACGGATTACGTGACCGCGTATTTTTCCCTATCATACTCGTAGTAGAAATTAAATTTTACGTAATCTAACGTAGCAACGTAGAGTTGTGCGCAGCATTACGTCACGTCGTGTACGACATCACAGTGCACTGGCATCAGTCGAGCAGGAGGGCGCGGGGCGCGTGCTGTCGCTGTTCATTAAGATGGCGCGCGTCAGTGGAAACCAGTTCTAGCGGCCAACAACAACGCCAACAACAGCAGCAACTCTAACAACAACCAGCACAGCAATCAGCCAAGAGAAGAGGCACACACTGCCACCGCTCCGCGCTCCGGCCGCCGAAGGACGATAACTGGCGAGTGGCGAGATCATAGCGAGTCCTCGTAAATTAAACCAGAGTTCAAATGCTGGCAATTAATATGGAGGCACTTGAAACGTTCATTTGTGCAGCACGCAGCATACATTTCAAGTTAAACGTCGCGTTGAGAAATGGAGCAGGAAAGTGTGTGTGGGTGTGTGTGTGTGGGTGTGGGTGTGTGGGTGTGTGGGTGTGTGTGTGGGTGTGTGTAGGTAGGAACAGCGTGTAGCACGTCGAGGGTCTTCAGGTCTCCATTCATTTCATCTTGACATCTCTGTTCACATGCAAGTCTGTGGATTGAATTGCTCCCAGAGAGGAGAGACGTCAAGGCTGGAAAGAGACGGAAATACATGTGGGGGGCTTTTGGAGTCCTCGGCGCTCCCTTTAGCTGCGCGCCTGGACTGTGCGCGTGCAAAACAGTCTGCAGCCGAGTTAATTGTGTGCTGCAATGTTTGCTTCTGTTGCAGTTAACACTTTTTGCGTTGCTGCTGCTGCTGCCGTTGCTGCCGTTGCTGTTGTATTTATCTACCGGTAAGTGTTGCAGCAATTAAGCACATGTTTCGCCCCCCCCCCCCCAAGCCAACAACTTTCTGTTTTTCTCTTGCGTTCTGCAATCTAAGAAAACGGAAATCGCCATTAAAATCTCACAGCAACGAGTTTTTTACGTTCTGCCACGAGTGGATGTTTTTAAAAATAAAAAGATAGTTAATTAATAAACTCCGTTATAGCGGTAAATTGTGGCTACTCGTGAAGCGTGTGTAGATGAGGGCTGCGGCTTCAGCTGCACTCGGGTCAGCGCAGTAATTAACAGAATAAAAAAAGAGAGAAATTAATAATCCGAACCAGCATTTTTTCAATTGACTCAAAAGTGCAAAATACAATTCTTTGTATAATTTTTTAATTTTCTATAATATCTCTATTATCATTAAACTACTGCTTTTCATATTTGAAAATTATTTCTTTTTTATTTGAAAATTTTAATTGTACAGCTTCGATCAATTAAATTCAATAAAATTATGCTGCTTGCTAATGTTCGATACGAACTTAATAAATAATATTTGCCTCAAAAGAATGTAATTTACTTTATTTGATTTTGTACAACATTTATTTGTTGAAGTTTACTGTTGAAATACTTCAGTTTTTTAATTTCTTCCATTTTTCTTATATAATTTACTATTCCTCTTTTCAGGGAATCCTGCTAAAGAGTTTCACTATTATAATTTATAGATTTCAATGAAATCCATTTCTATCGCTTTCCATTTAAAACAGTTCACCTCGAATAGGTGTGGATTTTCCGACTGGGTAACTTTTGATTCTCTCTATTGCAGTAAACTAAACAGAAAGCATTGCATACTTTTAGGCTTTCCTCAAAGCGATTTCAGCTTATAAAGGCATTTGAGGTGAATAATTTTCCCTGCGATAAGGAAATTCTAAATAACAATCAGAATTGCATAAATCAAACTTTTTAGATCTTTTACTTTATACATCTTTTTAATTTTGAAAGTTAGTGCATTTAATACTTCATCATTCAACGAATTTATATGAAAAGTTCTAAATTCAGTTAAAAAACTGTAGTTTACAATTTATAATAGAATTGGAAGCGGAAAGTATTTTATAATTAGAATTCAATCTGTTGCATGCAGCGTGTTCGAAAGTGTAAAATATCACCTCGCCCGAACATATACATGCGCAAACACACACATAAGCAAATAACACACATACGCAAGGCTAATAAATTTTGCAAACAGCCGTCATAAATTCCAATTTAATTGAATGTGTAAAGTTTAATCTTATTTTTATTTCATGCAGTTTTATTTTGTATGGGAGTGTGGTTTGCTTGTGTATGTATGTGTGTGTATCAGGATGATTGGACGTGTATGTGTAGGCGTATGTTTTCACGTCGAAGTGGCTTAAAATTCGTTGTACTGCAACACTACCGACGTGCATGTCATACAGGTATCGCTGCAAACGTTGTCCGCGTTGGTTATACGGATCGAAGTAAGCATGTAAACCGCTGTGTTTGTCGAGGATGAAGCGTATTGTTTGCGGTTTGTTGTCGAACTCAACACGATGCCACTGGATGCGTTTTTAATCGCCGCCAAAAGAATCCATTTGGCGTTGAGCGTATTTATCTGTTGCAATGTGCCGCCAATATTGCTGCTGAAATTCCACATAAATTTCGCGGATAATATTCTTCTATCGTTGTTGTTTCAAGCCTTTAAAGGATGAACTGATGGATAGTTTTGTAACTGAATGAACCTGCTGTGAATTATATTAAATGCAGTGAAGACAAACTGCGGGTGATTAATTTCCACCTTCGTAATCTTTGAGTTATTAATTTCAGACTCTGAGAAACAAATTCTCGTAACTTTGATTTTAATTTCAATTATTTCATAACAAAAATAAATTTGCCCTTCACACGGAAAGCTGAATATTTGTCAGTCTAAAAGTTTCAACTTTCGCGGTGGTGCAAAAAGTGCTAAATAGTTTCCTTCATTTCCTGCTGACAGCTGACATCCTGTACTCAGTTAAGCACCCATCTGCGCCGCAATGAAGTACGACAAAGACTTCCTGATCGTTATAATCGGCGAATTCATCGCCACCGCCATGCTGATGTACTGCATCCCCATGTGCGGCATCGACAGCCCCGGCTTTCCCGGCAATCGCTTGCAGCTCAGCTTGGGTATCGGCCTCGCGGTCGGCGTCATCCTTCACATCTTCATTGAGGTCTCGGGCGCTCACATCAACCCCGTGGTCTCCGTCGCTTACTGCATCACGGGCCACATGTCGCTCGAGCTGATGGCCTGGTACATCCTCGTGCAATTCCTGGGCGGCTTCCTCGGATACGCCCTGTTCATGGCCGTCTTGCCGTGGGACGTGGTCGTGGCCAACAAGGGCATAGCGGTGATACACGACGGCTACTCGCAGGGACACGCCTTCATGATCGAGTACTTCGCCACCTCGGCGCTGGCCCTCTTCTGCCTCTCCGCGTGGGACTCGCGCAACGCCGCACACACCGAGAAGAACATCTTGAAGTTCGCCCTCATGATCGCTATTCTTGTTTTGTTGGCTGTAAGTTGAGTGCAGTTCGACCAAGGTGGGTCCATTCTGATCCTCCGTTCCATCCGCACAGGACTACCACACGGGGGCGAGCCTCAATCCGGTGCACTGTCTGATTCCAGCTGTGTGTCATTCCCTGTACAAGGACGTATGGGTCTACGTGGTATCTCAAATCGCAGCTGGCGCCAGCATGGCTTTGTTGTGGAAGTACGTGTTCGGGCGCGTTGGAGGTTCCGCCGCCGCTCCGAATCGGTCAGAGGACTAGACAGATGTTATTTCCACACGCGTCAATATTTCCAATACTTCCATTCCCTTCTGTAGACTCCGTATTATTTGATGGAAAGCTTTTCAATCGAATTGTTAGACATTAAAATTGATCTCTTCTTTAATCCCAAACTGAGTTTTTATGTTATGTGTAGACGGTTATAGAGTGACTGTTAAGTCGAAAAATACAGCGCATCCAAATCTCTAAAGCTAGAGAAATTATCTCTCGATAACTTGCAAAATAACCTAACGATCTTCAGTTACTCTTCACAGAAACTCGTTTTTTAATAAATAAATAAGAAAAAACAAAAATCCAAGAGTTTAGTTCTTTTTACTTTTGTCAGAAAAGAAAAAAATTATACAAACTCAGTTTTTGTTTTAGTTTTTGTGTTTCAATTGAAGGTAACTTTTTCTATTTCTCTTATATCGCAGCCTAACTACTTACTGATTCCTCCCACAGATCCACTCTATCCATATCCATCCATGAAGTTCGACTTGGATCTCGGTATTCGTCTCTTCGCCGAATTTTGCGCCACCGCAATGTTCATGTGTCTATTTAATATATCTTGCATCGAAGACTTGACTTTCCGGAACAGCCTTCTTTCAACGGCCTTCAGTTGCGGTCTGATTATTGGACTCGCTGTCCACATCTTCGGTTGCATTTCAGGCGCCCATATCAACCCCACCGTTTCCCTGGCCAACTACATCATGGGCTTCATGTCGCTACCTATGCTGGGTCTTTACGTGTTGGCTCAATTCTTGGGTTCCGTCCTGGGCTACGCCTTATTCATGGCCATCTTGCCGTGGAGCAAGTTCACAGAGAGTCCCGGTTTGACGATTCCGCATCCTCTCATCGGGGACGGACAAGCGTTTGGCATTGAGTTCATTTCTACATCGTCTTATATACTCTTCTGGTGCTCTGTATGGGATCCACGAAATTCCAACCATGAAGACGGGCTACCGCTGAAGGTTGCGCATGTTGCGACTCTTTTGGTCTTGATTTCGGTAAGGAAAGCGGCGGACTTGCTACAATTCTTATTATGCCTCTTTTTTGTAGGGTTACTTTACCGACGCCAGCTTTAATCCAGTTCGTACTTTAGTTCCGGCTCTTTTCCACAACACCTACACCAAAATTTGGATCTACTTTTCGAGCCAAATTTTGGCATCCGTTTGCATGGCACTAGCATGGCGATTTATATTTGGAGTCAAGAAAAACGAAGAAAAAGCTGGGACAGGAGAGCACAGTTTGTGAGAAGCTTCACTTGATGTTTTGGCCGAATTATCTTTTAATAGATTGCTTATAATAATTCCTTATATTGCTTGGTTCTTTCTTGCTAACCTTCGAATAAAAAGACTTAAAAGGCTTGAATACTTCAAAGTATTCATTTGTAGCTGTTGGTGATGCGTTAGAGACGAGGCAATCAAGACGAGAACTAGCTTTCTCGTCGTTTCGAATTTGATCATTGAGACCGAGGCACGTTTTTCCAGCCGAGACGAAAATCGAGACCCTGAGACCCGGTGGCTTTAGCCGAGATAAGAACCGAGATCGAGCTATTCGAGAAACGGATCGAGATCACCGAAATTTTCATGCTATGAAAAAAACTTGAAAATTGAAAATTTCAAAATACTCAGTTTTCTGTCGTCTGTCATCTGTCATACATTTGATTTTTGGCGAATGCTGTTTTTTAAATATCTTATCCTCTTTGTTCCAAGGTAATATTTAACTAGTCCCTTCGTTCGTGTTATCTAAGTTTCCTTTTACTTTCTTTTTTTTTTAGAACCTGCAATGAAGTACAAGGCCGAGATTATTCGAATTCTCGGCGAATTCTGTGCCACCGCCATGCTGATGGTCCTGATGCCTGCAACCTGTATTAAAGACTTGTTCTTCGCCAATAACCTCTTGCAGTCCGCTTTCGGATGCGGTTTCGCTGTGGCCACGTGCATCGAGTGCTTCGGCTGCATCTCGGGAGCTCATCTGAACCCTGCGGTCTCGATAGCCAATTGTATTCTGGGATATATGTCGCTCCCAATGCTAGGATTCTATCTGTTAGCCCAAACATTCGGTGCCCTCTTCGGCTACGGCCTGTTCGCAGTCATCTTGCCGTGGGAAATGGTCAAGGGCAGCCCTTGTTTAACGGTTCCGCATCCTTCCATCCAGGACGGACACACCTTTGGCATTGAGTTCATTGCAACTGCGACCCTGGTGCTGTACTGCTGCTCTGTGTGGGACCCACGTAACGCCAGCAGCGCCAGTAAAGCTGTGGTTTCGTTAAAGTTTGGCTTCCTTATCACGTTTGTGGTTTTATTTGGTGTAAGAAAACCTTAAAATTTCATTTGCTTTACTGAGTAAGAGGAACTGCTGAACCATCCGTCCGATATTTCAGGGTTATGAGACCGGTGCCAGCATCAACCCCGTGCGCACGCTTGCTCCGGCGGTTTTTCACAGCACGTACACCAAGATCTGGATATACTTTTTGAGTCAGGTCTTGGCGTCCGTTTCAATGGCGTATGTGTGGCGTTTCATTTTCGCGGGAACAGCTGAGAAAGCAACATCGGAAGCAGAGTGAATGTTTTGGATTCTGGATGGAACTTAAACAATTAATGATCTGGTTTCAGTTTAATTAACCCGGAAGGCTATTTGTGTTGTCTCTCCGTCAATATACAAAATGTAAAGGAATCTGTAAAGGCGATTTATATTTTTTATCAAATACCAAATGACTTTTGTATTTCGTCTCTAAATAAATGCCCTGAGAATTACATCCCGAGTGAATAAACACCTGAATCCGAGACGTTTGATTGTCTTGATGGCGCCCTTAGTGGTCTGTACGATAGCGTCGATGCGATGTACTGAGTTTCCGCTGTTCATATTTGAACTCCAGGACCCTGATATGCTGGGATATTTTAATATGCGTTCGGTATTGATTTTACGATTTTCGGTTTCATTTCGTTACGACCTAAAGGTCTTCAATCATTTGTTTACATTTGGAGGACACTATGAGAACCCGGTTGATTCCCGCAGAATAGAGTTTTCATTGGGACTTTTTGTTCTCTTATTGGGAGTAATTTTTTTGGATATCCTGTAATATGCACAACAATACTATATTAAAAAGGTCGTTCCTCCAACCGACTTCGCCCATTTGTGGAACAATGTCTTGTTACATCCTCTATTTACCCAAATTCATACACTCTACAATTTTTATACGCAGAATATAAACAGAACTCCATGAGTTTTAAGTCCTTGTCATTTCTGTCAAAAATGGAGAAGAAATAATAGCATCTCTCAATTCATTACTTGGTTCAGAAATCATAGCATCTCTCAATCGAAGGTAACTTCTTTTTCAGATCGTATCTTAACTACTTCTTGATACTTTCAGCAGCTTCCTTCTACCCGAAAGACACCATGAAGTTTGATTTGGATCTAGGAATTCGTCTCCTCGCCGAATTTTGCGCCACCGCAATGTTTATGTGCCTCTTTCCCATGTCCGCCATCAAAGACATAGCGTTCCCGAATAACCTTCTGCAAACGAGCTTCGGTTGCGGCCTGACTATTGGACTCGTTGTCCACTGCTTCGGGTACATTTCAGGCGCGCATATCAACCCCACCGTTTCCCTGGCCAACTACATCATGGGCTTCATGTCGCTACCTATGCTTGGTCTTTACGTGCTGGCTCAAATCTTGGGTTCTATTCTGGGCTACGCCTTATTTATAGCCATCTTGCCGTGGAGCGTGGTCACACGAAGCCCCTCTTTGACGATTCCGCATCCTCTCATCGGGGACGGACAAGCGCTTGGCATTGAGTTCATTTCTACCTCGGCGTTTATACTATTCTGGTGCTCTATGTGGGCTCCACCAAATGCCAGTCATGTAGATGGGAAACCGCTGAAATTCGCGCACGTTGCCATTCTTTTGGTACTGACTTCGGTAAGGAAAACGGCGGACCTGCTACAATTCTTATTATGCCTTCTGCGTTGTAGGGTTACTATACCGGCGCCAGCTTTAATCCAGTTCGGACTTTAGTTCCGGCTATTTTCCACAACACCTACACCAAAATTTGGATCTACTTTTCGAGCCAAATTTTGGCATCCGTTTGCATGGCACTAGCATGGCGTTTTATATTTGGCGTGAAGAAAAAGGAAGAAAAAGCTGTTGCAGCAGACACCAGTCCATAGAAAGTTAGAAGAATTCAAAAATAGAATAAAGGAAGAGAAGAAGGCTTATCATGAGTATTTGAAATGGATAAAATGTTTCAATTTCTCGTTATAATATTAATGCCACTTCAAGTAAACAGCATTCTGTTTATGTTTAGAGTTTAGGAGAAAACAAAAACTAAAAAGGGTACGTAGATGTGTCGGAAAAGATTCAAAAGAGAGGATATAAAACCTAAATTATATCAACTAAGAACAACGACAAATTAACGATTGATTTGATTTTTTAAAATTTATTTTATTGAGCATAAAACTTAACGAAAGCTAATTAAAGCTCGGGTCTCGAAAATCAGTGTTCCGGTAGCCCGTCTAACACTCCACCAATGCATGTCTAGATAAAAATAATAAATATATATGTACATCGAATATACAACCGCAACCCAATCAGGTAGGCTGGTCACAAACATAATCGCGAATTCGCAACTGCTAACAATCAATCCAATATAAATCCGCTTGAACATTTGTCACACCTACAGCTTGCCCTTCGGGTACAAACTGTTCCAAACTTTAAACTTTTCCAACTCTGGCAACTCTATAAACTCCATATGCTCCGCGACGTTGAGGCATTTCATGGGCTTTTCGGACTGCAGTGGCTCGAAACAGATCTCCGGTAGCATCCCGCAGTTGGGATCGCTGTTTGCCGCAAAGCTGGTCCATACGTCGACCATAGTGCGGATGACTCGCGCTTCCGCCGAGTCCCTGGAGGGTCTGTGTGAGAATAAGGCGTAGAAGAGGTAGCATAGGTCGTCGCCGTGGCAGGCGCCCCGTATTTCCTTGCCGCACAAAATGTTGCGTATCGCGTTGCCATCCTTGGAGTCGTAGTCGAAGCGGTAGACGTATGTTGGCGCTGAATTGTGACGCAAGCGGGCCATCGCAGTGCGGTAGATCGGATGCCAGAACTCGCGGTAGGTCTCCAGCTAAGGCAGAGAAGAACGTGTTGTTATTTGCAGTCCTTAAATCCAACAAGGGACCCTACTTACCTCCAGGAACTGCATCATCGTCTCTCGACTGCATTGCTTGTCGCCGAAGTAGCATTGTTTTAACTCTCGACCCAAATTTTCGGCCTCAACGCTGGTTCTGTCCAAGTCTAGGTCATTCGGCAGCAGGTTTACGCAATTATTGACCTCGTCTAATGTGGCAGGACGACGTGTAACCTCTGCAGAAGAAGTGGTACTGAAGTGAGTCGAGAGAACTTTTTTACTCGCTCTCACTCACCTGAGTAGAAGAGCAGACCTTCGGAGCTGGTGCCGCCAATCATCATGGGTATCTGGTTGCTCCACGTCTTTTGCATCATCGTGTACGGGTCCTCTGCTATAATGCACTGTTCCGTGACGTACGGCTCCACCACGGGGCCAAACGCGAAAAGCACGCGATTATGCTTCTCTTCCTTGCGCAGGATGGCGGGTGCGGCTCGTATAAAATCTGGTCCAGGCACCTTCTGCAGAAACCGAAATACTTCGTCATCGGCGTTCTCCCCCTCGTAGCCTAAATACTTCGCCAATCGAAAGGCCCACTGATTTCGGGCAAGTAAGGCCCAGGGACAGAGAGCACTACCCGACATAATGATGCCCTTGTGTATGAGACCCTTTGACCGATCGCTAAGCATGCAGAGATGTGTGGAGGCGCCGCCAGCGCTCTCACCAAAGACGGTTACGTTATTGGGGTCGCCGCCGAACTGGCTAATGTTCTCCTGTACCCACTGCAGACTCAGTATCTGATCCTTGATGCCAGCATTGCCGGGAACATTCACAGCTGGATCGTCCAAGCTCAGGAAACCGAAAGGACCCAGGCGATAGGCGATGGTCACGAGCACCACATCCTTAGTCATCAGATAATCGGGGCTGTACATGTCACGAGAGGCCTCGCCAATTTGAAAGCCGCCACCGTAGATCCAGACCATTACGGGCATGGGCTTCTCGGGAGTGAGCTGAAGTTGAGAGAGAGAGAGAGACATGATAAAGGTGGGCATACGACAGAGTGAACGCTGACAAGAACGAGAAAGTGGGGAGTCTTACGTTTCTCGTGAACACGTTCAAATAAAGGCAGTCCTCGGAGCCTTTGTATTTGCGGAACACTACATTCGTCTGCAGGGGTTTCTCTGCTGGCCCCGTGCAGTCGAGCACATCAGCCCAGGGTTCTGCTGGAACTGGTGCCCGAAAGCGTAGTTCGCCGATCGGCGGCTTGGCGAAGGGTACGCCTTCGAAGCTGTAGTAGGCAGGACCCCAGACCGAAAGTCGTTTCACACCCTTGATGGCGCCCTTAGTGGTCTGTACGATAGCGTTGATGCCGGTACTGAGTTTCCGCTGTTCATATTTGAACTCCAGGACCCTGAAATGGTTAAGTGATTTCTAATTAAATAAAGGGAATGTATTAGTTTTAGGGAGGAACTTCAATTCCGAGAGAAATAATAGACGAATTTTTAAAAAAATGATTTGAAATCTAGGTGAGTAAAAAAGGTCATCGCACAAAATTCGAATTTTAGTAAACTGCTTTCATTAACCTGAATTGTTTCTACTTGTAATCATCGGATCATCTCTGATTCGTTCGTCACGTTTTAGCAAAACTTTGCCGGTTTTTTACTAAGCTGAGCTTTTTTGCTCTCCTGTCTCACGTTGGTAAAAAGCGCCGAGTGAAGGTACGACTGAACCTCGAAAACGAAGCGCCACAGCTGGGAATCTTTTTAGTATGCATTCGGCGTAGTTTTTACGATTTTCGGTTTCATTTCGTTGCGACCTCAAGGTCTTAAATGATTTGTTTACAGTTGGGGGACTCTCTGCAAATCTGAGGATTCCGTATAGTGACCTTAAAATATAACTGCCGATATTACTCACTGGAACTCAAGTCGTTTCGTAGGCGCTGCAAGTTTTGCATATAAATCGGCTATAATTTTAAATCGATTGTGTGATTTTTTTATATATTTTATGGAGTTATTACGTAAGAATTTGAAATCCTCAATTTGAAGAGTTGATATATTTGAAGTGAAGTAATTCATTATTTAAATCTGTGTACATTATCTGAACTCAAGAGTCAATGAGTGTTTTTCATTATAACAATGACATTTCGAATTTTTTAATCTATAAAAAAAGCAAATCGAAGTGTTTTCTCTTGCGAATTTTGGACTTTACTGAGATCATTTAGTTGAGTATCTTATCTGGCGAAGTGCAACTTGAAAATTTCTATTAATCTTATTTACGGTGCTGAAAAACTGCATAAACAATTCTTAAAATAGAAAGTGTTTGCTTAATTTTTAAAGAAATTTAGTAAGAAATGTTCTTATAAAAGGATAAAACTCTTCCAGCTGATTATAATATTGAAATGTTGAAATAATATTGAAATATTGAAAAAACAAGGAATGTGGGGTTTTATATTAAAATAATTATTAAGATCTTACATAGGAAAACCCTTAAACCCTTTAAATAATTGTGGTTTTGTAGTTTGACATGTTTGAATATAATTACTCGTGTAATTATTGATTGCGGGAATAAGATTCTTGTGTAAATTCTTTGTAATTATTTCATGTTTGCAACGTGATGGATCGATGAAGTGATATCGCGTGATTTATATAATGTAAACCTACATCTATATCTAGTGATTGCAACAGGATTTAATTGTTTACAAGATATAAGTGCAGATATATAGCACTTCAATAATTGCATGCGTTCAATGAAAAACACTGCTGAAGTTTGCAAACTACAACAATGTTTGCCTGCTATAATCTTTATTAAAATCTGTTCTATTAAAAATCACTTTCCGTCAACAGTTAGAAAGATCTTTTCGCAGCAAAAACATTGTCTATATCAGTATATATTCACAGAACGTATTAAAAACCTGTTCGAAATGTTAAAAGAGTTTTAATACTCGTATTTCCATGCATCTTTCTCTTGCATTCTCTTGAAATAAGAAAAACAAACGATTTTTACAGGATTTTTACACACTATTTTTTCACACCACAACTGCAGACGATAAAAAGTTGCAATAAGAAATTGTAAACTCAAATATAAAGTAACAACAAAAACGCCACTCAAAATTTTCCAGCAAAAGCATAATAAAAAGAGGCCAATAACCTCAATAGCTATTTATAACAACAACAATTCGGTTAACTATTACGGCAGTCGAAGGCTGAGTAGGAAAAACTAAAGTAAAAACAGCAACAGAGAATTTCACTCTGCCTCTCCTGCTCACTCAACACCGTTAAATGTGATTGTATAGCAGTAGTAAGTTGCGGAGAGTGGTAAAAAATTTTTTTGGTGGAAATTTAAACATTAATAATTAAATGATTATTCATAAATACCAGGAAAATAATGAAGAAATAAATATGAGTTCCTGAGAGTGTGTGGTTGTTGTTTTTTGTTTTAAGAGAGGAGAGTAAATTTGGAGGCTTCTTAAGGTAAAGTAAAAAAAACAAGAAATTCTAAAACCTTGTCTGCGATTTAAATTCCATTAAATTTTTAATTGTATTTAATTTAATTACTCTGGTTTAACAGGAATTGTGCGATTTGAAGTTAATGAAATTTTTCATTTATAAAGTTTTTTTATAAAGTGTTTTAATTTTCTCTTAAAATTCCACCACTCGAGGGTAAGTGAAAGAAATAAACGCAGATTTAACTTACTTGAAGGTCAATTTTAACAAATCCAGTAACCGCAGCGAGCTCATTTTCCTCTCAATAAACCTCGACAAATGAACAGTTGCAGGCCTCAAAGATTCGATTTCACTCTGATAAACTTAATATCAAAGTGAAAGTCTTCTGTTTAATATTTGTCTTGTTTATTATAATAATCGTATGGAAAATTTTTAGCTTTGAGTTTCAGGTTCTTTAGTTTCAAACTCTAGTTCTTTACACAGAATGAGAAGCAGCAATTCGCTCACTTATGGCTCACACTAAGAACAGCAACAAAAGCAATGAAATAGTATAAACACTGAATAAAACACACAAAATTTGAGGGCACAGGTTTTAATATCTCTTCTTTTATTTGTTGGTTACAATTTTTTTTATTCTTTACTTTTGTTGCCACTTCTGCATTTTCACTGGCTGCCTTGCGCACTTAAAAATTCTGACACAACCTATTCGTTGCAGCGATAACCTGCTACTAAATCCATACTAAGCGCAGCAACGTCTGGTTTGGGGGCTCAAATATCCATACATACTATACAACAACAGTACGAGTACGAAGCAGTAAGCATAGAGTTCAAAAAATTCTTCACGATCAGTTGAGAGCGATTAGTTGCGGTGAGTTTGTATAACAATTCTCTCAGCGCGATTAGCTGAAGGTGTAGTTTGTATAACAATTGCATTGGTGAGTTTTATATCTTTCCGTAGCTTCCTGTTTAAGTTCAATTTGAACTTAAAAAGCTTTACAAGTTTTTAGAAGAACTTCAGAAGAAGTTTTTAGAGCTTTCTTTAGTTTTAATGCAATAATATATTTTAAAAAATATCTTCTCAAATTCATTTCCTACAAAATATCAAATAATTACAGAAATTTCAAATTTGCAAGATTATCAAATAGAAAAATATTTATTTATTTACAAATACTATTTTAAAAGGCTTTAGGAAAATATGTTTATACATGTATACTATTTAAAAATACATATATATTTTTTAGCTTTATCGAAGCCTTCCTCACTTCGTAATCATTTCTTTTTTTTTTGTAGAAGAGTAAATAAAAAAGCTTTCTCAATTAATGAAAAGCCTTTTTAACTTAATTAAAGGTTTATACTCGCGTGTATATATATATAGAATTATTCAAAAGCTATAAGATCTTCAGTTTTCCAATTAAGCTCTTTTAATGGAGATTAAATTTAAAATTATTGTACTTTAAAAGCTGTAAAAAAGGCTTTAATAGCCTTCGAAAAGCTTAAAGCTCAAATAGAAAATAAAGAAGAATGTAAGATTTTATGTGTTCAGGTATTTTTACACTCAAGGCAATTAAACTTGTATAAAATCCGTCTCGAATGGGTCAGCTTCCTCCAAAGCTCTCCCGAACTATATCCAATGTAACCTATTACTAGCTTTCTCTTCGTCTCTTCAGAGCAACTCGTCGCCACCGAAGAAGCTCTCCCACACCTGCAGCATCGGTAATTCGGGCACATCGATCACCTCCAGCTCGTCCGCGATGTTGAGACACCTGAGCTGGCGGCTCTCAGCGTCCTCCCTACTAACGGGCTGCCACAGATCCGGGTTTTCTGGGTCGTAGTTAGGGTTGCCGTGTGTGGCGAAGTGAGTCCACATGCCGACCAGGCGCTCGATGCATTGGTACTCGCTGCTGTTTTGTGTCAGCTTGCGGGCCACTGAATTATAGAACATGTATGAGAGGTCGTCGCCGTGGCAGGTGCCGCGGACCTTCTTGCCGCAGGTGATGATTCGCAGATGGTTGAAATGCGGCGAGTCGAAGTCGAAGCGGTACAGATAGGTGGGCGCGCGGCTGGCATACTTCATGCGCGACAACACAGTGCGGTAGACGGGGAACCAGAAGTACTCGTGGGAGGCCATCTGGTGGGGGAGGAGAGAGCAAGCAATTAGAATCCAAGCGTTGAGCTAAACCGTCCCAACCTACCAGCAGATACTCATCCAGCGTTTCCGCACTGGGCTCCTTGTCGCCGTAGTAGGTTTGCTTTAGTCGCTGCCCGTACTCCGCGCACCGCTCGCTGTGCCGATCCATGTCCAGCTCCATGGGCACTACGTACCTGCAGTCGCCGAGTTCGTTCAGGAGCTTGGGACAAGCCTTGGTCTCTGTTGGATGGGAAATGGCAATGAGTAGGTCTCATCTCAGCTACCCAGGCACCCCGCTAACCTGCATAGAGCAGCAAACCCTCGTTGGAGACGCCGCCGATGATGAGTGGTATACTGTTGCTCCACGCCGTGCGCATCATCTCCACCGGCTTGCGCGGCACCACGCAGTGCGACGACACGTACGGCTCGATCACCGGCCCGAAGGAGAACCCTACGCGCTCCCGCTTCTCGTCGTCCATATCCAGTTCTTCGTTGGCATTCACGAGGGCCGCTCCTTTGGCTGCCAGCAGAAAAGCGAACACGTCGCCCTCGTTGTCCTCGCCCGTGTAGCCCGCCGAGCAGGCCAGGCGGTAGGGCCAGTTACGCTGCGGCGTCACGGCCCAGGGCGACAACGCGTTGCCCGACATGCAGATCGCCTTGTGGAAGAGGCCGCGCGTCTGCTCCGTCAACATCATGTAGTGTACCGAAGCACCACCCGCGCTGCCGCCGAAGATCGTGATGTTGTCGCAGTCGCCGCCAAAGCTGGCGCAGTTGGCTTTCACCCAGTGCAACGCCATCACCTGGTCCTTGAGACCCGCGTTTCCGGGCACATCGAAGCTGGGGTCCTGCAGACAGAGGAAGCCGAACGGACCCAGTCGGTAAGTGATGGAAACGACGACGACATCCTCACGCAATAAGTAGTCCGGACTGTAGAGATCACGTGATGCTTCGCCGAACTGGAAACCGCCTCCGTAGATCCAGACCATGACTGGCAGCGGCTTGAGAGGAGTGGGCTGTGGGGTGAGAGGTGAAGAGGGCTTTTTTAGGCGAGACCGGGATAATAATGACCATCTTCTCACTTCACTTCGAAGTGAAACTTACGTTTTTCGTGTACACATTCAGGTACAAGCAGTCTTCTGACCCGTCGGTCATCTGGAAGACGAAATGTTTCTGCAGCGGCTTCGGTCCCATCGAGGTGCAACTCAGCACCTCGGTCCATGGCTCGGGGGGCTGCGGCGCTCTGAAGCGTAGGTCGCCCAGGGGCGGCTTGGCGAAAGGTATTTTCTCGAAACTGAAGTACGAGTCGCCGTAGATGGACTTCCGCTTGACACCCTTGACGGGGCCGTAGATTGTGTTGACCACAGTCTTCTCGCTGGTGCGGTTGCGGCGCTGCTGCACCTTGAAATTGGCCATTCTGAAAATAAGGTGGAAGCAGTTTCTTAAATTTCTTTTTTGTAATGAATTAGAATTGAGTAGACAATCAAAGAAACACATTTTCATGAATTGATACGTCTCGGTGATTCCATATTGTTAGATTGGCCAGTAGCGTGATCCGTCTTAACTGATTTAGGGAAATTTGGTGTACACGTAGAGATAATGAAATAACAAATACAGAATTTCTTCTTTTTTCTTTTTCTTCTTCTACAACATTTCTTTAATAGTTCTAGCTATATATTCTCATTATTACCGTTCCTCATTCTCATTATTTCGTTTTCAATTTTTCAATTTAATCTAATCAAGCTGATCCTGACTGTGCGAGTTCAAAGACTGTCTGACTGATAAGTTGGGTTTTCTATTGCAATCGCAACTTTCATTGATTTTAGTCTGTCGTTAATAAATTCTGATATCGATGTTCAAGAAAATGACTTAAAACATAAATAGAAAGCAGCTAACTTGATAACCTTGGCCTAAAACACCAGATAGCTTGTCGTATTCCATTTAAGAGCATTAGAGTTAATTAATCTCAAAGGATTGCGTGATATTCTAACGTTTCTTTGTTTTCATGGAAGTTGGAACGCCGACACGCACTGCATTCTATAATTGGCCTTAGAGTGACTTCATGTACGATACAAATACAATAACAAATTTTAACTAAAATTCGTTAATCTTAATTTAAATTGAAAACTTAATTTAGTTCAGCTTAACCCAACTTTAAACTAAAGTTAAGAAAAGTTTGAACTTAAACTTAGTTTAATCAAAGTTTTAAAAAAACTTAACGAACTTATTTAACTGTAATACAATTTGCAAAAATTCTAAATAGCAAAGAGTAAATCGGAATAAAATTCATCGCCTTTCAAAATATCATTACTGAAAATTTGTTTCGAAAAGTTGACTCAAAGAGAACTTTTTACCCCGAAAGATTTCCTCGCTCTCGTTGAAATAATTTCGTTCTTTGACTGTTTAAATCTCGGAATTTGTAGGAATTGCTAAGCAATAAAACTTGTGCAAAAGATTTAAGTTACAGATACAAGTAACCGCAGATAAGTTCATGTTGCTTCATAAATCCACGGAAAAGTTTCGCCTTCGCTTCGAATACATTTCGGGAAAAGTAAGATGTTGGTGCAACTTTTAAGCTTCGCATCTCTAGAAGGCGTGCAAAAAAGTGCACTTAAATATGAGGCTCGTAAACGGTGGGGAAGATATAACGAAGAAATAACTGAGATTCGAAAATAACTTTTATTCTGACACTAGCAACGCCTACTTAGGAGGAACAAATTTAAGGCTTTTAAGTTTTCAAAACAAGTTTAAAACAAGTAAAAATAAAATTATTTATGATGAAATATACTTAAACTCATACTTTTCCAGTAGAAAAATATAACTTCTCTTGTAAACCGCCAATTTAAACAGATTTAATCGAAATTCCCAGAATTTCAAATGATCTCCTTGAAAATGAGTGAAATTGTTTCTTCTTTTGCTGTGCAAATGCTTGAAAAGCACAAAATTAGTTGAAATCAGCAATTCTTTCATTACTATTCTGATTATTATGAACTCATCTGAGCTTTCGTGCCTGTCAAGCGTTCAAATGACGAAGATGGATGAAGTAACCGATTCAATATAGCAATTCGTAGTTACAGAGAAGAAAAAAGAAGAGAAGAGAAAATAAGCTGCAATTTTAACGAAATCAAGAACGGGAAAAAGAATGAAAATGGGCAAAAATTACAATTTAAAAAAGTACAATACTAATATTAAAGAAATCACTTGAAGAGAAAGTGTTTACAGCTGCATTGTTTTGCAAACGTATCCTTGTCGTCCTCGGAGAAAGCCTCACACAAGCTTCGACTGAAATTTAAGCTCTTCATTATCCTCATTCGTACTTTTCAAGCAAAGCGAGAAGCTTTGCAGAGAAAACTTTAGTCTGCAATGAAACTTGTGCGTCGTAGCTCGCCAGAAGCTTTTTGGCTAACCAGACAAAGTCTGCAACAAGTTTCTGTGCATCCTTGCAAGTACAAAAAAGAATCTTCAAGGTCATACGACTGACTGACAGGAGGTTGTTTTTGCTCAACTGTCAATTACTGACCTGATTTGATGACTAAATTTTTCGTTTTACTTTATCTGTGCTCAATTGCTCAAGGTTTAATTTTAGATAACGAATCAGTTCTTTAATTGCTTTTAAATAAAGTTTTTTTTTGGGTTTCACTGTCAAGATCTCAATCATTGCTAAAATCTTCGGCCAAAAAGTTTTAGTCATTAAATTGAGTCATTAAGTAGGTGATAAAAAGGAAAAATAGAAAACTTAAAGAAATTTAACTTATCTTTCTGAGTTCGTATTTGCTTTTGTTTAATTTAATCCTATTTTTGTATTCTTATTTTGGTTTAGATGACGTTTCCCTTGAGTTTTCGATTGTTCGTCCTTGATTCTTGTTTTTTTTGTTTGAAATACTAAAACCTGCAACACGAATCAGCAACAGATGTTCTTGCTGTGAGTTCTCAAACACTAAACCGCAGCACGTACGCACGCACATGTTGCCACCATATGTTTGCTAGTGCATTTTAAACTATCAGTGCGAAACCTTCATCAGTGCAAAAAAGAGGAAAAAATACCAAAAAACGAAAAACGCAATCAAGTGAAAGACAAACTTTATGTTGCCACATTTTTGCACGCTACAGCACGGTGAGGTGCAATTCTGCTCAGAAGTTAACAGCTTTTGGCCTTAAGTAACGTATTTTATGAAAGTTTTAGAGGAAAAAGTCATTTTATACACAACTTTTTATGAAAAGAGAAATATTGCAAGAAGCTTTAATAATGTAGGATTTTTAGGAGAGTTTCATTGGTACGCGATACTAATTAATGAAAGTCTTAATTGGAAAATCAGTCGTTGCATTTCCTCTGTAGAGTATCGTATACGAAAAATGTTTCGTTTTTGTTTTATAAGTTTCTATAGTTTATCTGTAAGATAAACTTATCAACAACTGGAAAAAATTGTGAAGTGTAGGGTTTGCTAACAAGTCATGACATCATTTTCAAGCCATTCATTTCACACTGATTGGCGAGGTGTGCGTTGGCAACATGCAGTCCTGTAGAACCGTCATGTCAACTAATTGAAATCGTGACAAGGACGAACAAAGCAAATCCATGTGTGTTCTAATTATATTGCAAGTATTGTTTCTTCTGTTTTGCAGTGAACGAAAACTAATTCTGATTATTACAACTGCTGTTTTAGAAATAAATAAGCTGTTGCAACAACTCATCTCAGAGAATTCCTCTATAAATCTTATTTAGAAGTGTTTTCAATTTTTCACAGCTGTTTTGACTATTTTGTTCTACAGAAGCAGCTGTTTTATTATTATTATTATTACTTTTAATATTCAAAGAACTTTATTTTCTTCTCCTTACATAAAGAATTCCGTGTGTTTACCGCGAAATGTTTAGAAGAATAGTAAAAACTCTCTAAAGCTGAACTGGCTGCAATCCGCGACAGTCGGCAGTTACTTACTTGAGACCCAATTTCAGTTGGTCAATCGCTGGCAGGCTGAAGGACATTTTGCAGGCACTTAAAACAACGATATGGCAACGCTTTGCACGCAAAATGCGATGGATTGTAGAGATTTTTAGTATTTTAAAAATAAGTTTGATTTATTTTGTACAAAATCACAGCTTTTTCTATGGATAATTTTTATATTTTATATTCTCTTTAAATTCGTAGATTATCTTAGATATTTCCCACAATCAAATTAAACTCTAAATATAATATAAATTTTAGTTTATTGTAAAAAAACTTTTGATATGGTTTTTTATATCTTAAAATTTCCTTTTAATTTTCCCTTTAATTTATTGTATATTTTTTTAATTTTCACTATTTGATTCTTCTTAATAACTCGGAATGAATTGAATTATTTAACTGATTTTATTAAATAGCTTTTCCGGATTTATTTTTTGAATTCTTGTTGGATTCTTATTCGAAAAAAAAGAGAAGCTTTTTCTGCAGCCACCCGAATGGCACGAAAACAGATCGTCGACTGCTCAGCTGCAAGCGATAAAAAGTTTCAAATCTGAATGGGTGTGCGAAAGTTTGGTGGTTTTGCAGCGATGCTCGGCAAGCCGGCAAACAATGAACAACAACAACAACGACAACCACATAAAAAACTAGTAGCACCCGCAAAATTGGAGCAACCGAACGGCATCAGATGAAGAGCTTTTTTAATTCCATAGAATTCGACAGTCAAGTTTTCAATTCTGGCCTTAAAATCTTTTATATTGGAAGATAGATATACAGAGGCAGATTGTCGTGAAGGGGAAGGGGAAGGGGCACACAAAGCTTTTCTATTCTACGCCTCACGGATTCAGTTTGTTGCAGAAAAAGCTTTTCTTACACAGTTCTGGAAGCTTTGGAATTTTTTATTTTATCTTTCTCTCCCACACAAAATTTTAGTGCAAATTTTTACCTCCGCAAAAAAACGGAAAGCTCAACGCTTAAATTGAGCTAATCAACGGCGCTCTTCAAAGTCGCTTTAAAAGATTCTCGTGCGCCTCTAATTTAATGACTTCTGTCCGCCTATCTGTCTATCCGTCTGCGTGCTCGTCTATCTGTATGCACGTGTTTCACGTTGAAAAGCTGCACGAGTGTGAACAGAAGCTTGCGAGTCGTTTGTGGCTATAAATTATTTCATAAAGAAATTCTCAAAGCTAATAATGAGTGATATAATTATGTTTTGCCTAGAGGTTGGTCTTGACAAATTCAATAAATGCTCGTATTTATTTTTAAATGCAGAATCACATTTTTGATGAGTTCTACATTTTTTCATTTTTCTTCCCTAAAAGAAAATCTTTAAAGCAAGTCCTTAATATTTCCTTCTCTTTCTCTTCTTATATATTCTTGCCCTTTTCTATTCTTTCTTATTCCTTTCGTTTCTTTTCGTTGCCTTTCTATGCTTTTCCTTTATACATTTTTCTTCTCTTAATTTCCATTTTCAGCCTAAAAGTATGCGAAGCTTTCAAGAAATCGCCGTTGAAATTATCTTTGCCTACTTTTAGGCGGCTCATTTGATGAATTGTTACCTTGCGGAATGGAAAATATTAGTTTCGAGTTGTGTAACAAGATTTATTTGAAAAATAAATATATTTAGTTCTTTACTGAATTTTTCAGTGTTTTGTTTTTCAAAAGTTTCCTAAAGATCTTTTCTATTCCAATTTTGTATATTTCATACAGAAAAAATTCAATTACTTTCGTACGATAATAATTTAATAATTTTTCTAATCAAAATTTCATAATAAAATTTTTACAAATTTTCCACAGGACGGATCCTTAAAACTACAACAATGAATTTCCTCAAAATATAATCTACTAGTATCTAATAAAAAAATATAAACATTATGGTAAATTTTGTAAATATCTATAAATTATTTTGAATTTTAAAGTGTCGGAATTTTTCTGTCGCTCGCGAGGTTAGCAACAATATTCATGCAGCAAACGCAATCTGACCGACGCAGTCACATCGCGTCTGTGAAACACTCTCCGTACAGCAGGTCCCTGTTGTGCTCGTACATGCGGTCCCACAGCCTGAGTTTGTCCGCCTCGGGCAAATCAATCACTTCCAATTCGTTGGAGATGTTTAAACATCTGAATACCTTATCGTCCTTTGACACAGGCAACCAGGCATCCGCTTGGCTGCGTGCAGCACGGGTAGCTGCGACGTTCTGAACGTCTGCGTCGTCCTTTACTGCCGCAACATCCTGGGGCGCGGTATCATCCTTAGACGCTGCATTATCATTCCCTGCAGCGTCATCCTTCACTGCGGCGCCACTCCGTGATTTTGCATTTTCCGTCGCTCTTGCTGCTGCTGCACCATTCTTCGCCGTTGCATCAGCAACCACTGACGAGCAACCATCACCCCTGTCAGCTGTCATTTGCGTAGCGGATGTGCTGCACGTAGCCCCACTGCTGCTGCGGGGTGTCGATGCTCTCAGTGGAATGTTGGGATTGCCGCACGCAGCGAACTGCACCAGGATGGCGGTGAGACGCCGTATCGTCCGGTACTCGGCGGAGCGATGCTTCAGCTTCTTGGCGACCGCGTTGTAGAAAATGTAGGCCAGGTCGTCGGCGTGACAGGTGCCGCGCACCTTGCGTCCGCAGTTTATGATGCGCATGAAGTTGAAATGCTTCGAGTCGAAGTCGAAGCGGTAGAGGTACGTGGGGGCGGCTGCGTGGTGGACTCGTGACAGCACTGTACGGTGGATGCCGTGCCAGAAGTATTTGTACGAGAAGATCTGCAGCGAGGGAGAGGGAAGCAGCCATAACTAAATAAAGTTCCTCAGGCTATCGAAATGGAATCTGTGATTTCGCGACTATAAATTCTGAACTTTTTATCGCGTATCATGTGCACCACTTTTGATCCCCTTAAGAACACCTAAAAAAGCGGTTTACTCACATCGCTGTACATCATGATGGTCGCTATGCTCGGTTCCTGGTCGCCGAAATAGGCCTCTTTGATCATCTTTCCGAACTCCTTGCGTTTCTCGGCACTCAGGCAGGCGTCCCGTGGTGTCAGATACTCGCAGTCGCCCAGTTCTGTCAGCAGTTCGGGATATTTTCGCACCTCTAGAAATTCACCCTATCAGTAGATCGAACTCTCCGAAGCCCTCCTGCCCCACTCCTACCAGAAAACATCAACAAGCCCTCGAAGGAATTGCCGCCTATTAGCAGCGGTATTTCGTTGCCCCAGCAGGAACGCATCATCTCGATGGGCGCTCGCGGTATCACACAGTTTTCGCCAACATACGGCTCCACGGTGGGCCCGAAGCAGAAGGTCAGGCGTTGGTGCCGCTCCTCGAGGGTCAGCAGTTGTTCGGTCACCTTGAACAGCGTGGTCGCCCTGCGCTGTCGCAGGAAGCCCAGGACGTCGCGATCGTTGTCTTCGCCTAGATAGCCGGTCGCCTTGGCCAGTCGGTAGGCCCAGTTGTTTTGCGGTATATTGGCCCAGGGCGCCAGGGCACTGCCCGACATCACGACGCCCTTGTGGAACAGACCACGTGCTTGCTCCGTCATCATCATGTAATGAGTGGAGCCGCCCCCCGCGCTCTCGCCGAACACCGTGATGTTGTCGGGGTCGCCGCCGAAGAAACGGCAGTTGCGCTTCACCCATTTGAGGGCCAGAACTTGATCCTTGAGGCCCGCATTGCCGGGCACCTCGAGTTCTGGGTCACGGAGAGACAGGAAACCTGCGAAGAGGCGGAGAGCGGATGTTAACATGGATCGCGCAGCCATCAATCAGTCAGCCTACCCAAGGCACCCAGGCGATAGGAAATCGTCACGAGCATTACCTGCTCCAGCATAAAGTAGTCCGGGCTGTAGAGCTCGCGCGAAGCCTCGCCCATTTGAAAGCCGCCGCCGTAGATCCAAACCATTACCGGCAACGGTTTCGTCGGCTCGAACTGGTGGGAAATGGAAGGGTCATTAAAGACCTTCTGCCGGCCCACTTCTTCACTTACCCATCTGGTGTAGACATTCAGATACAGACAATCCTCCTTGCCCTGCACCTGCTTCATCAGGATGTTCATCTGACACGGCTTCGAACGCACACGCGTGCAGCGACGTACATTCTGCCAGGGCTCGGGCTCCTCGGGCGCTCTGAAGCGCAGCTCGCCCACGGGGGGCTTGGCGAACGGGATGCCCTCGAAACTGTAGTAGGTGGAGCCGTACACCGACTCCCACTTCTCCCCCTTCACTCTGCCATACACGGTGTCGGCGATGACTTTTTCGTCGGTGCGTAGTCGCTTCTCTCGCGCCTTGAACTTCACATAACTGGAAAGGAAAGAAAGAAGAAGGAGTTTGAGTGTTTATAGTTGTGACAGTGACGCTTCTAAGAAGGCTGTCGAAAGAGACAACGATATCGCCGGAGAGACGACGATATCGCCGGAGAGACGACGATATCGCCGGAGAGACGATGATATCGCCGGAGAGACGACGATATCGCCGGAGAGCCGACGAGAATGATGTGCGGGGAAAGCGTGCGCTTGCAAAAATAATGCGAGTTCAACGCTTATCTCGAATCTTAGTTGTTGCCTGTTTTAATAAGTTTCTCGAGTTCATCACAGAGTTCAGCTGTGGCAGATGACGCGGCTTATCACTGCTTGAGACAGACTGAACGCGGCTTTTAAGCTCCGTGTCTGCGATTCAAGTGCGCTTTAGACAAATTGTGCCTCTGTTGTGTGTGTTGCAAACGTAACTACAACGATAACAAGGATGTCTTTCATTACCGTTATCAGTTGAACGTTTGGCACCGAAGGCGCGTCGGGAACGCTAGTATTTCACTATAAGAGACTTTATATGAATTTTTTAAAGCACAAGCAATACATAGAATTTCGCAAATATTACGGTACTGAAAAACTCCGAACGAAATATCTAGAAGAACCTTTGATTTCACTTGTAGGTTACTGCAAACTACTCATATCTACAATTTCGTTGTCCTCATTCGCTTTTCACCTTGCAAATCAACACCTGCAGCATTGCACGCTGCGTAAAAACACCTCACTGAAAATCCATTCGTTCCTGCTTCAACGCAAATCAACCTCAAACACACACGATATCCAGAGCAACGAGGGCCGCATCAACAACCCCGCCACACACTGATTGCGGCGACATACTTTACAAGCTACTCGGTGCCCTTGATCCTCTCTGTCGAACCCGCTCGCCCTCAGAAGGTGACACCTTGTCTCCTCTCTACCGCTTCTAACACCGGGTTTCCACTAAACTGCCGCATTTCCTCCCACTGAACTTGAAGCATTTGCCGAAAATCACGGGGATCCCCAATCCCACTCAAATGGTCGCCGCCTCAAATGGCACTCGCAGCGTGCGAGGTCCGTACGAACGCATCTATCAGCCCATCTGTGGATGCGTGCGAATAAGTGGTACATTTTGAGGTGCTCCAAATATTCGCACCCAATTTAACTGCATTCAATTAAACGTGATTTCTACGTAAGCTCTGAAAATTACGCTTAATTGTGTGCGTGTGCGTGCTTTAATGAGTGAATGGTGTTGGTGTGGAGCTGTATTTGAGTTCTCATGGAACTCAGTTTTATCGAGACCTTTGGAAAACACAGCTGAACAGATTTCCCTTATGCTGTGTAAGCAGTTGTAATTAAATACTCTTGAAAATAGCTTTGGTGTTGAAAATTCAAGATTATTTTAGTAAAATAAATTAACACCATCATAATATCGGCGATATAAACAGCAGAAAAGCACTAAAAGCACAGAAAATCGCCTCTCCAGCACTTTGCATACAAACAACAGCAAATTAATGCATTTCCCGCTGGATTCCTTCATGAATGTGCTGTAGAAGGAAAGACATTTTGACTGCGATATGCAAAAAAATTCAGTCGTCATCGTGTTCTGTTATTTAAAATATAGAACTTTTTATCGATTCCAGACTCATTTTAGTTCCCCTTGCTGTTCTTATCACAACCTACACAATATTTTCTTGCCTTTTCACGGTCAGATTTCATGTAAAGATTTCGATGCACTTTATAATTAGGAATACAAATTTGAACGTGCTCCAGCTGAAATACCTACACATTCGTAGTTCTGTATATTCGGTCGACTCGGACTCTAGTAGGGTAATTTTAGTTAAACAACCGCAACCGTAGGGTGAGCTACTTCTTGACCGCATAGACTATTTCTTGATTGGATTTCAGGGAAAGATCTTTTGACGCACGCAGACGAAAAGCGAAACTAAAAAATGGTCACCTCGAGAGCCACGAACAAGTCGAGGGTTTAAAATACGTCACACTACAGATATCGAGAATTAAACGTAAAATCATTCAAACTCAAATGAAATAGTTTACATATTTACATGATTACCCTCAACGAACTTACCTGAGAGCAATTCTCATCTGGTCGGCTATCGGGATGTTGAAGGACATTCTATGGACTCCCTAAAATCACCAGAAAGAATTTCGTGTGCGACAATGAAAAACTAGAATAAAAATTCTTAGAAGAGAAAAATTTGAGAACAAACTCGACGCTCACGTGATTCGTGTGAAAACAACAGAACAAAACAACAAGGAAACAAGTGCAGCGTACTGGATTATATTAGGGGCGCAGAATTGTTGTGTCCTTAACCTGCGTTGGTATTAGTGATTTATTCCTGCGTTTTGAGGAAATATTTCCACATTTTTCAATAGTTCGTAATTTCAAATGTAGTTTGTCTTCGCTTCAATGCGACTGAGCAATAATTTTAAAACGCAATAATAAAACTAACAACAACAGCCGCTTCGAACGACCAGCTGTTGTTCGACTCCGTCCACACTGCACAAGGGTTGTTTAGCGACTAAAATTTCGCATGAGAGCAACGGCAACACAACTCGACCACCACCACCACCGCACCGCGTCCGAAAAACTAACTCAGCTGTAGACGACGCACGAACACAGCGCTGCCAAAGCTCGCTGTAACTGTTTGCTGCACTGTTTTTCACACGTTCTTGCCACCAACAAGTACCACCAGCCACCCACCCACTCACCCACCACCGCCCACTGGTACATCTGCAACAGCAACAACTACTGGCATGAGGGAAGCAGCGAAAAAGGCCGAGTGGCGGTGACAAGATGAGAGAAAGTTCATTTCCTGGTGCTGTGTTTTTGTTGTTGTTGCAGCTGTGATACTAGGCCGCTGACCCAAGAGTGGCCAGCGTGCAGAGCAGAATAGAGCAGAGCAGAGCAGAATAGAGCAGAGCAGAGCAGAATAGAGCAGAGCAGAGCAGAGCAGAGCAGAGCAGAGCAGAGCAGAGCTCGTGCCCATCGGCCGACTCGGTCGGATGTGAGTTTCCAATAAGTTTATATTAATCTATAAAAGCAACAACAAGTTCTAGTGATTATATTTTTACACAATCTCCATGTGTTGCTATTATTATAAAAATATTGAAAGAACACTTTTAGTTCCATCTTGTTTTGTAAAGGGAGAAACCACTTGCTCAGCATAAAAATCGAAAACGGGTTTCTTTTGTTTACAATATATTTTTTCTTGGTTTGTTTATTGCGTGTTTATACAGACGTTTTTTATAGCATACACAAGCACGCACACACACACCTATAGAATTTTAATTGAAGATTTTTGAATTTAAATCAACTACTTGAATATTTAGTGTTGTCATTTTTTGTAACAATTAATCGCGTACGAATATAAGGTAAGTACATGAAATCTAATTTTTAAAAACGAGGTTTTTACATGATAACCAGATGAAAGAATTTCCACAAAGTTCTAAATAATTCTCGGTGAAAATGAAGCTTCTGAAAGCAAGCTTTTGCAAGAAAAGAAGTTTCCTTCACTGCAACAATCGAAAAGTCAAAACGCTCGTTACTCAGACGAGTAACCGTCTTGTGAACCGATTATTGTCGAATTACATTTCAGATACGTGTCAACCGACTTCTCTAGATAAGAAGATACATATAGACGAACGTCGTACTATAAGATTGCTTGTATCTACTGTGTAGTTTCTGCCCGATCGGCCAGCCGGCCTGTCAAGCGGAAGGTTTACAATGCACGAGTAGCCGTGTGGGAACGAGCAGCAGGGCGGCGTTAGAGGTGGCAGGACGGCAGAGCGTTAATACAGCTGGATTAGATGCGAGTAGTGAAGAAGCGCCATTTAATCGATAATAATTTGTAGGAACGAAGTGTGTCATTATTAAACTGCGTTTCAGTGACGTTGACCAAAATACCCATCGGTCGGTATTATAGGGGATTGATTATGGAAAAATAAAAAGATACAGATAAATATATACTTAAGAATTAAAGTTCGGATAGGAGTTTCTGAAAACACTATATATATTAGCGTTTTTTCTAACTATTACAGTGTGTTTGAGTACATATTATGATCTAAAAATTCTCAAATAAAGTAATTTGAAAAATATCTAATAGTTTAGGTTATTTACTCTGCTAAGTTATTAACTGGAACGCGAATCACTTAATTTAATACAATAAATTACACTCTACTGCACTGAAATCCAATTGGAAGAAAATAGTTTTCTCTTTCTTGCTATTACTACTGGTAGAGTATTATTATTAGTGTCACGAGTAATTACTATTATTATTATTATTCTCTTGCAAATATTGCCTTTGTTGCGTTGCAATAAAAACAGGAAATCATTCATGTTCTACTGATGTTAATCTTATTTATTAAATGCTCAAACGAAATTTACTAGAATTACGATCAGAATATAAACATCATTCATGTCATCATTCAACATTTTTCACGGCAATTAAAACAACAAGCCTTTAGATCTCAAACGAAGCGAGAAATTATAGAATGAAAATAAGATTGTAAACTTATATTACACAGATTCAAACAGGTTTTATATACTTGATTACAGTCTGTGCTGACTTTCCCATATATGAAGACAATTGTAGAAGAACTATTTAGGACTATTTATAACTAATTTAGAAGAATCTTTAATTAAGTTTTGAGTAAATTAAGCTTTTGAATCTCATCATTTATAAGCTACTTTTCAGAAAATCCTACTTGTCGGTATAATAAAATTATACAAAAGAATGTATTACTCTTTTTTATAATTAATATACAATACAAAATACTTTATAAGCACATAAAATCAACGAGTCGATTAATCGTGAATCCCCGACTTAATCAATTCACAACACAACGCAGAATATTGAATTAATTTCAAGAATTCTAATTGAAAATGTTTACAATGCATTTAAAGATGTTTATGAAGACTTTGAAAAGCTTTCGTTGAAGCAATAACACGTACGGGTTTATTAAGTGATTTAAACTGTGCTTTCCGCAGAGCTTCTCCTCACTCTCGTTCTGTTGTGAGCAAAACGAGAGCTTTTAAATATTGGAACTTCCAAATGTTAAGCTACCAAAAGCTGCTCAAGTTTTCAAGAAAAGCGAGAACATTTGAGTGGACTAAATTTCAATTTTTAATCTGTTCAATAATTTAGTTTTAATCTAGAATTTGAATGGTTTAAATAAGTTAAATTGTCACAATTGATCCCGTTTTGATATTGCCAATCTTGATACTTTCCCTTTTTAATGAATAAATTTTCCCCTTTCAATAACTGTCAGCTGATCAGTTTATTAATAAAATATACATTTGTTATATATTATAGATATATTGCGGTGTAAATACAAGGATAAAGTAAGGATAATAAAAAAAGAGTAGTTCGAAAAAGTCACACGGACTCCGCCTCTCGCCCCGCACCACTTCGTCAGTAGAGCAGGTCCTTCGCCTTGTCGTACAGGCTCTCCCAGGCCTTGAGTTTCGGCATCTCTGGCAGATCGATGGAACGCAGCTCGTCGCTGATGTTCATGCACTTGTAGGTCTCGTCGGACTTCTTCATCGGTTCCCACGATTGCCCCTCCATGCCGTTGATGCTCTCATCGTACGGATTCCCAGTTTCAGCGAATCGGGTCCAGACGTCAACCATGCGCTCCATCACGCGATAGGCGCGGCTATCATTGTGCAAGCGGTGCGAGAACGCGTTCCAGAAGAGGAAAGCCAAATCGTCAGCATGGCAGACGCCCTTGACACCGCGTCCCCAGCGCTTGAGGCGGTACGGGAAGATCAGTTCTTCGCTGTCGAAATCAAAGCGGTACAGAAACATGGGACCGCTGGCATCGTGCGCGAAGCGCGACAACACCACGCGATGAAGCGGGAACCAGAAGAATTTGTGCGAGCAGACGTCCATGTAGTTGTCGGCTGGCGACGAGTCCTCGGTCACGTGCGCCTGCTTAAGCTTGAGCGCCAGCTCGTCGATGTCGTCCGCAGCGGCCAACTCCTGCGGCACAAAGGCCGCGCCTGTGTCGAGGGCCTTGAGACAGGCGGGCGCGATTTTGGTTACTGCAGGGAAAGAGGGAAGGGCTGAGCCATTATGCAAGATATGGATGCAGCAATAAACCTGGCAAAAACAACAGTCCCTCGTATGAGGTGGCGCCCTGCATGAAGGGGATCGAGTTGCTCCAGGCGTTTTTCATCATCTCGCGCGGCTGCTGCGGCACCACGCAGTCAGGCGTTTCATAGGGTTCAACAGTCGGCCCGAAGGGGAACATGATAAACTGCTGTCGTTCCTCGGGTGTGAGCGTCTTATCCTCCAGCCGGATCAGGTCTCTCGCCTTGGCCTTCTGCAGAAAGTCGTAGATGTTCTTTTCGACGTCATCGCCCTTGTAGCCCGCCAGCCGCGCGACGGTCAGAGCGCGTTTCTGGCAATCCATGTGCGCCCAGGGACACAAGGCATTGCCGGACATAAGGATGGCGCGGTGGAAGAGGCCACGCGTTTGCTCAGTCAGCCCTAAGTAGTGCGTGCAGGCGGCTCCGGCGCTCTCGCCAAACAGGGTGATGCAGTCGGGGTTGCCGCCGAAATTGGCACAGTTATTCTTGACCCATTTCACGGCCATGACCTGATCCTTGAGGCCGGCGTTACCAGGTACATTCAAGGAGGGCGTCTCCAGGCTAAGGAATCCTAAAAATGCATGGGATTTAAAAACGCATTCAGAATGGGCGCCGAAGTACGAACCTAATACGCCCAGACGATACTGTATGGTGACCAAGACGACATCCTTGCGCATGAAGTAGTCCGGACCGTACCAATCGCGATTGGCTTCACCCGTTATAAAGCCGCCACCGTGGATGAAAACCATAACGGGTCGAGCAGTCTCTGGTGCTAACTTTGGAGAAAGAATTGAAACAGTTTTATAGGTGTCTCATCCCTGCCACCTCTTCCGTCATCCTTCCCTCGATCCACTCACATTGTTTGTATACACATTCAGGTAGAGACAGTCCTCGGAGCCCTCGACCTTGCCGCTGATTAGGTCCACCTGCATTGCTTTGTCCTTGTAGTGACTACAGTCCCGGATGCCAGTCCACGGAACGGGTTTCTGTGGGGCCTTGAAACGCAGCTCGCCCACCGGCGGCTGCGCGTACGGAATGCCCTCGAAGCCGTAGTAGGAGTCATTGTAGACGCTGTGGCGTTTCAGACCCTTTACTTTACCGTACTCGGTTTCGGCTGTAACGACTTCGTTGGTGGAAAGTCGATACTGCTGGAAATGGTTCTCAATGGTTCTGATGAGGAAAAAAAGGAAAAGAAGTGATTTAAATAGATACGAAAGCATCAGCAAAATTTGGTATATATGGAGAAAAATATATAATAAATAGCAAGTGAAGATATAAAGATAATCGTCCGGGGAAGAATTAAGAGGTCTTTCGATTTGTGTTTATTAGAATGGCTTATTTGACTTTTTCCCGGTATATTATCGTGCCAAAGATGAGAAAAAGCTTTGCAGGAAAAGGGAGAAAATAAGGATTAATGAAGTTTTTATGCTTATGTAGCAAAAACTGGTTTAAATTTGCTCTTCAGAAGATTTTACTTGATTATAAGTTTTCTGCTTTCATTTATTTTGCTTGTTAAAAGCGAATTGCAATGATTTCGTTTTTATTTTATATTAAATTTATTTCTTACAGAATAATCGCTGCTTATGTTATCAGCTTCACCGTAAATAAAAATAAAATGACTTCTGAACTCAAGCAGCGATAATTGCATTTTAAGGCATTGCGAGGCCTTTTTTTCACTGGAGTTCAAGGGAATCCCTTGATCCTCATTATTAAATATTAAAGACCAATTCCCGATGAAGAAAGATGGATTCCGAATTAAAAAGTCAGTTTGAAAAATTAGGATCAGTTATTATTATTTTTCGTATGACGCATGAATTGAAATCATTTCGCTCCTCAATATTTATTCGCAATGATGTCAGCGAACATATGTTTTGTAGCGAAAAAATTAATTAACTTAAATAGATAACTTAATTAAAGCTACTTAGTAACCCAAAAGTATGCGGCGCGATTACTCAATTTGGTTTGCTGCAAGTAGCTGAGTGCTGAGCGCTTGATATCACGACGAATAAGTTGGAACAGGAAAAATATTGAGTATTTTATACGTACATTCCCAGTAGGAAACCTCAGCGGTGCGCATATATGAATTCAGCGCTGAAAAGCTTTTATCATTACCTTAGTTAAAAATAGTTGATTTTTCTTTATATTCGGCACACATCTCAGGAATAAACATTAGAAAACGGAGCCATTTTTCTTTAACTGTAAGTTATTTTAATTAATTTCCTATTTAATTAAACACTTTTACTTGAGAATATCAAGTTCGACCTCGTTACTAAAGAGCGAAACCTAAATTTCGAAACCTAATTTTCGAATTTTGATTTCATTACTGAATTCAACTATGGAATTTCAGGCCTACTTCGTAGTGATATTTCATAGCTGAATTCACATGTGAATAGAGGAGGACAGAGCAATTTCTAGATTTAGTGCTGGAATTCATGAATGAGTCGAGAAGGGGTGAGCAGGTTTTCCGCAGTTTATCTGAAAAGTTTATTAATTTATTTGAATGTCTGCCTAATTCATTTATTGACTAAAATTCACAGAAGAGCTACGAATGACTCTCATATTAATAAGCAGTTCCTTAAAAATCCCTTCAGCTGAAATTAAAGAATATTTTAGGTAATTTTGTTGAGAATCTTGATAGTGTAAAAAGTGTGCAAATATGACGTCGCATTTAGTTGTTTCGCTTTTAACTAAATTATTGTTTTATAAAAATTCGTACAGCTAAGGAGACCTCAATCAGTATGCGCTTCACGCAGTGGCAGGCGGCTCTCAAGGCTGTTGAGGGCAACCGGCAGCCGCACGGATAAGGCAGCTGAAAATAAGATCTGCGCTCTGTTTATCAATGGCTTTTAATGAGGCTGCAACGAGCAGAGAACAGAAGATCGCTTTGTTGTTGAATGTATCTGTATATATAAGTTCAAGAGTGAGTCGTGTAAGTTGATTATTTAACACAACGAAAATCCAGTGAAAGAAGAATGTTGAAAAATAGGAGTTCATATTGACTTCCACAAGAGAATGAAATTAAAAATAAAATGTATCTGAAAAGTCAGCACTGTGCGATAAAAGTATCTTCAAGGCTAAGTTTTGTTATCAGTTTAATAAAGGTGGGTGTGGAAAACTGGATTTCGCCATTGATTTATTTCTGCGTATTTTTGTCGAATCCAAAAAGAAAACAACAGAAGATATGACAAAAATAGAACTAAAGAATTAGACATATTGATATTATTCTGATGGATTTGTCATAGCTTTTTTTAAGTCCCAAATAACTCAATCATTCGCCATAATATATTGTATCAACAATACAACAATTGTATTAGTCATTGTACTAGCAATAACAACAACAATAACAGCCACTACAAACACTGACTTACTTCAAACGCCAACGCATTCGATCCACAAAACCAACACCGGCATTCATTTCTTAGATTTTCTTAATCTCAAAAACAACTTTAATATATTGCCACAATAGACACGATAATGAAAACAGTAACAGCAACAGGCGAAAATATTTCGCTAATCGTATGAAATCGAAACAGAAATCCCTGGAAAGATAACTTTATCTGCCAACTCTGGCGGCAGTAAGTAGAAATCTCGAACTGTATCGCACGAATATTTTGCGAAAACTGAAGTCCAGATTCGCCAGATCGAAAATACTCTTTAGTTCGAGTGAATAAAAGCGACGAGGAAGAGAAAATAAAATATAAAAACTGCAACACAGCCGAGATCGCATGTTTTATTTCGTTGTTTTTGCATTCTGTTTTTATAGATTCGCAGCCATCGAAAAGCAGTCATCACTTCGTTGTTACTGTTATGGATTCGAGGCACAGTTGCGACGCAATGGTCAGCTGGTCTGAGGCATACGAAATGAGCTCCGCCGATCGCAGCTCGTCCAGAAGTGAAGAAATTGATATGCCTGACGCATCGGTGGCATACTTGGGTACACGATGTGGCTTAAATGCACCATCTGAAGGCGAAAAAAGGCGAATGGAATGACTTGAAAGCACTTATATGGTTCTTTAATGAAAGGCGAAAGCAAAATTAGGAAACAACAGAGCTCGTGTTGTGGAGATACAAATTTTTTCCATTTAATATCTGTAGCTGTTCTTATATAATCGTGATTTCAGAAGATAAAGCAATACAGGTGAAGGATAAAATCATTAAATTGATCGCAACGGTCTAAAATATACATCCATAAACTAGATATTTGTATGTTATAAAGAAAATACCTTATATAGCTGTTATAAAGTTACTGGCCGCTTCCCTAGAAATTACACACCACAACTGACCACGACGGATCTCAGAATAGCTCCTCCCTCTTGTACAGACTGCTCCACACTTCCAGTTTTGGTGTCTCCGGTAGCTCCGTCATTTCGACTTCATGGCTGATATTGAGTACAAGATGCGACTTCCCTCGTTTCAGTGGTTGCCAAACTGAGGGTTCGATTTGCAGGCAGTTCGGATTGGAGCTCCGTGCGAATGCGGTCCACATGGCGATCATGCGTTGAATGGTCTTGTATTCGGCGGAGTCGAAGGACAGCTTGGGCGACTCGCAAAAATAGAAAATATACGGCAGATCATCGGCGTGCGCTGCTCCATTCACCGGATCAGTGCCGCAATACCGCATGCGGTACAAATTAAAGTGAGGAGAGTCAAAATCAAATCGGTACATGTAGGTGGGAGCCGACGCGTACGCCATTCGTGACAGAGCGGTGCGATGAAAGCCGTGCCAGAAGGCTTTATAAGAGAAAAGCTTTGAAAGAACGGAAGGAATTTACCAGGAAATAGGTAGAAAATTCCATATAGTTGCAACTTACATCCAAGTGCTCCAGTATGGTGTCGGCGTTAGGTTCTCTGTCCCCGAAATGGGTACAAATTATCTTTGAAGCCATCTGCTGGTTGTCGTCTGCCCTGTGCGACTCTCTTACTTCCACCGGGAGAACGCGTTGAGGATCACAGTTGAGTATAGACGTGAGACTAGGATCCTCTTTGAGTTTCGAATATAGGAGCAAGCCCTCGAAGGCCGTACCACCCAAAATCATTGGGATCTCATTGCTCCACGCAACTTGCATCATTTGCAACGGCTTGCACGGAATAATGCAATCTTCACTCGTATACGGCTCCACCGTGGGCGCAAAGAGGAAGAGGTAATCGTTGCGTTTGTCCTCATCGCTCAGCAGATTGTGCGTTACCAGTTTCGCCGCTTCCAATTCGAGCAGGAAACACAACACTTGCGGGTCACTATCCTCCCCCCGATAGCCATGTCGCGTGGCCAGGCGGTAGGCCGTGTCCGCTGGTGGTATATTGGCCCAATAGTTGAGGGCACAGCCAGACTGTAGTATGACTTTGTGGAAAAGGCCGCGCGTCTGCTCCGTAAGGGCCATGTAATGTGCAGCCGCACCACCGGCAGACTCTCCGAATACAGTTATATTGTTCAGGTCTCCGTTGAAGTTTCCGATATTCTGCTTCACCCACTTGAGAGCCAAAACCTGATCCTTGAGCCCTGCATTTCCGGGCACTTGTAGCTCCGGGTCCGCTAAGCTAAGAAAGCCCAAAGAGCAGACGCGATAGTTGAAGCTGACCATTACAACTTCCTTCTGCATGAAATAATCCGGACCATGACGTCTGCGACTTCCTTCTCCCTTGTAGAAACCGCCACCATAGATCCAGACCATGACTGGCAACGGCTTTTCGGAATCCAACTGGTGGCGAAAATACAATCCCTCCAAGAAAAACTCTAAATAGTTGGAACCTACCGTCTTGACGTAGACATTCAAATACAGGCAGTCCTCGCTGCCCTCGACCTTTCCGGTAAAGCGGTTCACTTGTACCGGCTTGTTACAGATTTCGCTGCAGTTACGTACACCAGTCCAGGCTTCAGCCGGTTGTGGGGCTCGAAAACGCAACTTGCCCAAGGGCGGTCTTCCGAACGGAATGCCCTCGAAGCTGTAGTAGCAGGTGTCATAGGCGCCTTTCCGTCGAACACCCCGTACTTGTCCTTGTGATGTTGTGAGTACTGGAGCAGTTTCTGCACTGGATTTGCATTTTTAAAATTAAATTAAATTGATGGCAACTGTATAAGACGCTTTAATCTGACTTACCTGGTTGTCATAGTTGCGAAGTGTCTACTAGAAACATTTGCTAATGCGTGGCATCTATAAAATGATCGCATTCTAAATTTGACTTTCCATTTTCTATCAGTCTAATTAATTTGTCAAGGCTTTCTTTCATCGGAATGTGAAAAAATACAGTCTTTTTGAAGGAACTATTGGTTTTTTTAAGATCATTGCCAGGAGCAAAAGATATATGGCATTGGATATATATCATCTTTATTGTTGCTCTAAGAAATGTAAATAAGCTGAAAAACCACAAAGTTCCACTTTGCATGTAAAGATTTGAAGAAATAAAGATACAACTCTCATGTCCTCCATTATTCCCTTAAATAATTTGCATCCTCATTAATATGTCCCGTCCTTCCACCCAACGTTAAAGTTTATTTTAATAGTATTTAGTACAACTCCTCCTTCGTGTAGAGTCTGTTCCACGCCTCAAATTTAGCTGCCTCTGGCGTCTCCATCATTTTCACTTCATGGCTGATGTTGAGTGCCAGATTTGGATGTCCTTGCTGGAGTGGTTGCCATATCGTGGGCTCGATTTGCTTGCAATTCGGATCAGAATTCTTTGCAAACGACGTCCACATGTCGATCATGCGCTGAATAGTTATATATTCCGATGTCTCAGGATTGAACTTCGATGACTCTGGCAAGAGGAAGAGATACGACAAGTCGCCCGCATGCGCAACACCGCGAATCGGGTCTTGGCCGCAAAGTTTCTTGCGTCGCATATTGAAATCTGGTGAATCGAAATCGAAGCGGTACAGGTAAGTAGGCGCCGATGCGAAAGCTAAGCGTGATAAAGCGGTCCGGTGCATAGCATGCGAAAAAACTTTGTATGAGTAGAGCTGGAATGGAGAGAAAAATATAGTTCCATTAATTCCGGTGTATATGTATATTTGAATGAGAAAATCGTACATCTAAATGTTCAGGTCTGGTGTGCTCGCCAGGCTCACGTTCGCCGAAGTGGGTACGAATTATTGTTGCGGCCAACTGCCTTCTCTCATCGGCGTTTCGTGATTTTCTGACTTCTGCTGGAAGAGCGCGTTCGGGATCCGTCCTTAGAAGAGCAGTTATTGATGTATTCATCTTGAGCACTGGATACAAATGCAGACCCTCGAACGACGTACCACCCAAAATCATAGGGATCTCGTTGCTCCAGGCGGTCTTCAACATTTCCAAAGGTTCCCGTGGTACCACGCAATCCTCACCCACATATGGTTCTACTGCAGGTCCAAAAACGAGGTGGAAATCGTTGCGTTGGTATTCTTCGTCTAGCAGATCGTATGTCACAAGCTTTTCTACTTCCAGGTTTTGCAGGTAAACCAAGACTTCCCGATCGATATTTTCACCTTGAAATCCATGATGCTTGGCCAGTCGATAGGCCGCTCCAGCTTGAGGTATGTTGGAGAAGCAATTTAAAGCACTGGAAGACATCAGAATAATTTTATGGAAGAGGCCACGAGCTTCTTCGGAAGCGGACAGATAGTGAGCGCAGGTACCACCAGCCGAGGCACCGCAGACGGTCACATTCTTGGGGTCACCGTTGAAGTTGGCGACATTCTGCTTCAACCACTTAAGAACCAAGATCTGATCCTTGAACCCCGCGTTACCGGGCACCAGTAGTTGTGGATCCGACAAACTAAGGAATCCCAATGAGCTCAAGCGATAATTGGAAGTGACCAGTATGATTTCCTGTTGCATAAAGTAGTCCGGACCGTACTTATCCCGGTTGCCGGTACCACTTTCAAAGCCGCCGCCATAAATCCAGACCATAACCGGCAGCGGCTGCTCTGCGGTGAGCTGTGGTGGGTTCGGATAGAATTGAAATAGTTCGTTTTCTTGTGACCCGTGACAACTTACCGTTTTGGCGTAAACATTCAAATACAGGCAGTCTTCGCTCCCCTCAACCTGCCCGGTGGCAGGGTTTCTCTGTACCGGTTTGTTGCCGGCGTTGCTGCAGTCACGTATACCCTTCCACGGAGCGGCTGGTCGAGGGGCTCGGAAGCGTAGTTCGCCGAGCGGCGGTGTCGCGAAAGGTATGCCTTCGAAGCTCCAATAACTGTCATCGTAGATGGTGGTTCTTTTGACGCCTTGCACTCGGCCCAAGTCGGTGCTAAGCACCGATACGGTATTCATACTTCTTCAGAAAGTGAGCGGCAGTGAGTGGGGAAGAGTTTCCCTTAAATAAGTGCGTAGTTGCTGCAAAAAACCTACTGTGAAGGCGGTCACTGCAGTGTTCTGTTTTATATTTCCTCAGATAAGCTTACTGAGTCTCAGCCGTGACTATCTGTTCAGTTTACGCCCTGAGCGAATACTAGAGAATAACAACGATATTCTTATCTGTGCGACAGCTTTCTTGTAATGCGCATTCATAAAGCAGAGGCGTCATTGCAAAGGCTTAAAGAAGTGCGCAAAGGTCTTTAGATCATAAGCAAAATCATAATTTTTATTATCAGTGTCTTCATCCAATATAACACTACTATCCCGGAAAGTAGTCGCTAACATTAAAATTGTACATAATCAAAGCAAAGAATTAAAATATCATCACCGGATTAATTTTTCTGTTCCAAATCCTTCCTTCAGTATACTGTCCCAGACCTTTAACTTCGACGCTTCTGGTAACTGCACCATTTCCACCTCATCACTAATGTTAAGTGCCAGATTCGGATCCTCGCGTGTCAGAGGCAACCACACAGTTGGTCCGATTTGCTTGCAATTCGGATTGGAATACTTGGCAAATGCGGTCCACATGCCGACCATTCGCTGAATTGTCCTATATTCCAAAGTTTCACAGGACAGCTTCCAAGTATCTCGCAAGAGAAACAGGTACGGGATCTCATCCGCATGTGCAACACCTCGTACAGGATCGTTGCCGCAGAATCTGATACGATACCGATTAAAATCAAGTGAATAAACGTCAAATCGGTACAAGTAGGTGGGCGCCCGGGCGAGCGTCATACGTGACAGTGCGGTGAGGTGGAACCCTTGCCAAAACATCTTGTACGAAAGAAGCTAGAAGAGGACGTTAGTATAACGTAACCTTTAAGGGTAAACATTAATTTTCTTCCGGCTTACATCTAAATATTCGAATAAAGTCCCCTCGCCTGGTTCTTTGTCTCCGAAGTGGGTTTGAATTATTTTCGAGGCCATCTTCTGCTTTTCCTCAAAACTGTTTCTTTCCCTCACGGCTATTGGCAGCACGTATTCAGGATGGGAATTCAAGATAGCAGTCCTGGCCGGTTCCTTCTTTAGGTACGGGTAGAAAATCAAGCCCTCGAAGGACGTGCCTCCCAATAACATGGGAATCTCGTTGCTCCAGGCGGTTCGCACCATTTCCGCGGGGCTCCGCGGTATGACACAATCGTCGCTCTCATATGGCTCCACCAAGGGGCCAATGAGTGACAAATAACCAGTATGTTTCTCCTCTTCATTCATAAGATCGTGTGTCACCAACTTTTCCGCTGGCAAGTCTTGAAGGAAAGCCAAAATGTGTCGATCGATGTTGTCTCCTTGGTAACCGTGCTGTTTGGCCAACCGGTAGGCGCAGTCAGTTCGGGGCACGAGGACCATATCATTTAAGATGCTTTCAGACTGAAGTATAACTTTGTTGAAGAGGCCACGAGTCTGTTCGCTTACGGCCAAAATATGTGCCGATATACTGCCAGATGAATTACCGAATACCGTTATGTTGGTCGGGTCGCCATTGAAGTAAGTGATGTTTCGTTTAATCCACCGCAGAGCCAAAACTTGATCTTTCAGCCCCGCATTACCGGGTACACGTAACTCCGGGTCCGTCAAGCTAAGGAATCCCAGTGAGCACACCCGATAATTAAAGCTGACCACTATGACTTCGTGCTGCATAAAGTAGTCCGGACCGTAGCAGTGGCGACTGCAATCGCCCATGCTAAAGCGTCCACCGTAGATCCACACGAGTACGGGTAGCGGCTGCTCGGAGACCAGCTAAGTCATGCGCGGTTGGACAGGGGACAAGTTAGGTAATCCTGGTGTATTTTCATTAGCGCATTAAGACTCACCGTCTTGACGTACACGTTCAAGTACAGACAGTCTTCACTACCCTCGACCACTCCGTGAAACTTGTTGTGCTGAACCGGTTTGTAACTCGCTGAACTGCAGTCACGTATACCCGTCCATGGGTTGGCCGGTTGGGGAGAGCGGAAGCGCAGTTCGCCCAATGGGGGTTTCGCAAAGGGTATGCCCTCGAAGCTATAGTAGCTGTCGTCGTAGATAGTGCTTCGCCTGAGGCCTCTTACTTGGCCCAACTCGGTGTGGAGCACGGGGGACTCGTCCATGCTGGAAGTGATCATTTGGGAAGAAGAAGTTCTTGTTTGTCTAAAAGAGATTCGAGAACGAAATTCGAGAAGGATTAAGTCGAACTATCTTTGTATCCATTTGCGATTTGTTCTTCATAAGACGAATTCCGCTGGCTTCAAAGACTTTGCAGTGGTTTCTTAACTTGCTTCAGCGCAGTGTTTACCTCGGCTAATCTTTTCAGACTGCGCGCTGTCGAGTTCGAGAAATGGAAATGGAAAATTGTAAATGATAGCTCCAATTTCTCATAAGATTCTTTCGCCGAAGTTAGTTGGTAAACAGAAACATAAAGATTATTAAATGCAGACAATTATCAGCTCATCAGTCCAGGCACACATGTAAAAAATAAAATAAACCGTAGAAACGCATATAAGGAGCTACAGTCGGTCTAGCTCGACTACGAGACACGAATCTAATATCCATCTGATGACTAATTTGCACAGATCAGTGCCATTTTCGTCCACGTTGTCTCAGTAGTATAGCGATATTTTATTGTCAAATTTGCTAATTCTACTCCATTCGAATGGACTTTAATGAAGTTTTAACCATGCCTCCGCATTTTTGATATGAAAAGAGGGTGTGTTCTTTGTCATTTTCCGTATTTTGGGAAATGTGACTGGGATTTTTGTTATCTAGTCGTTCAAGTTATCGCTACTGTAGAGGGGCGCTATTTTCAAGGCGAAATATCTACATCTGTAAATTAAATTATTCGATGAAACGAACGAAAGCGAAGAATTATTTCAGGCATTTAGTCTTCACAGTTGAGGCCTAACATTGAAAAAAAAAAACAATTAAATCCTGCTGCGGCCTACCCAACCGCTATTTACTCGAGGAAGAGCTCTGCAAATAAGAGTTTCTCGTTATTGTTTGCTTTGGCGCAAAAAGACAAACGGACAGATAGGCTGAAAATACTCGTACATCCCGGCTTGTTGTTGCTTCCCACGGCACTCACATCACGACAGTGGCAGCATCGTGGAGGATGCTTATTAAATTATAATTAAGCGAACGGAAATAACGTCGTCATCGCATCTTCAGAGGCTTCATTTTAATCCATTTTAAGTCGTGCTTCCACTCGCCTTCTGCGGTTTCATTTCGCGGATCATAGCAGTCCGGAGGCCTCATCGGCAAATAGAGCTGCTCGGAGTGGTGCCAGCGCGTGTTGAAATTTAATTAGTTCCTCCCTCCGTTCGCCATAAATAATTCAGTGAATCACATTCGCTGAGGATGGCAATCTGCGGGGGGGAAATTCTTACTTACTCTGAGAGGAAAAGACACAAAAACGCTTACTGAAATCTTCTTCGTTTGCAGAAGAGCTTTCTAATTTAAATATATACTTTTAAGGATTTATTTAAGGATCTACTTATATGCGGAGCAAGTCTTTGTTTGATTTATTGATTAATGAGTTTGTTGTTAAATATTGCAGAAGTGAGTTCTGAAATCATAAATTCAAGGAAGTTAAAACGAATCGCGGAGACAGAATTTTACACCGCAAGAATGTCATACGAATGCAAAGCAAAAAATTATTGCAGCTGCGTTTTCCTCCGCTCAGCATACTCGACTAAATATTGCCAAAATGTCTGAGAAGAAAACGTATTTCTTGGCAACACGGTGCACACAACCATCGCACACACAAGGACACACACACACACACACACACGGCCACTTACACACGCACAATAGGTGGATACAATACATGGAAAGTAGCAGCAGTAGCAGCGGCAGCTGAATCCAACAATAAGTTTGCAATTGTAGATTTTTTGGCACCAACTCCTCCCTCTTCCAGTAGAGAACCGACGACCGCCTGCGAAGAGCGGCATCCTTGCGTCTTCCTCATCCTCGTCGAAGAGAACGTAATGAATACGAAGGCAGCAGTAATGATTGCGGAGAAGAGAGCGGAGGAGAAGAAGCTGCACTCATGCTCGCTAAGGACGAAAAAGAAGAACGAAGGACGGAGCGTGATGACGATGAGTGCTGAATGAATTGTTGTGGTTGCCGACTGCTGCTGCGGTACGGCTGCTGCTGCTGCTGCTGTCATATGCATGATCGAGTTGTAAAGCAAGCGATTTATAACACTAACACAGTAGAAGCTTGCTACACACACACACACACACACACACACACGGACGGACGGCGGACGGCGTGCGGAGAGCCATTAATACATTTGAAGTACGAACAGCTAGCATTCAAGCGCGGTATCTGCTGTTTCAATGGATGCTGCGGCTGCACTGGTGCTTTCCTTCCTTTCTGCGCTCCATTTTTGTCTGCTTACTACTTTGGGGTTTCGTCCATTGTGTTGGTGTGCGTAGTGGTGTGTGTGTGCAACAAATAAATGGCAATGAAATGCCGCAGTTTGAATGTAGGTCAACAATTCTGTTCGGAATCCAACGCAAAATATTTCCTTTATTTCTCGGTTTTTTTGCAATATTGAAAGTTGTTTCCAGAAATCTTTGTTGAGTGCGCAATTTTAATGTAATGCATTTTGTTCGTGAAGCCTTTAGAGATCCTTGCAGCTTTTTAGTTGCTTCTCAGCAGAGCTAAAATTCCATTTCCATTAGATACCGATATTTAATTTGCAGTAATTGAAAGAACGTAGAATTAAGGAAAAACGTATAAAAGAAAAAGAGTTAGAAAAACGGAAAGAAGAAATCCATGAAGGACGTGCACCAAATTTTAGTGAAATACAATAATTTCTTTCCTCCAGCCGAAAGCGTGTATTTTTATTAAAATATTTCATAGTGCACTTTTAGGAAATCAAAAATAGTCGGTCGAGAAGCGGAGCAGAGAAGCGAAGAAATCAGTTGAAGAACCTTGACTGGAAACGGAATTTTAATTGAAAGATTCAGAACTAAGCGGGCAGGATGTATTATATTTTCGCTAGAAATCATTGAAATAAATTCGCAAAATACGTCAAAAGTCAATGGAAAACTGATTTTTCGTTAACTAATTCAAAATTTATACGAAAACTTCTTTAGATATTTAATTTAAGTAAATTCGTTCATTAGTTATAATCACATCCATCACAACAGATTAACGTCAAGTGAGTTCCGAGTTTTTTCCGCGGTTTTTTTGGAATACCTGTTTGCTGTGAAACTTAATTATTTACTCGTTGTTGCAACAGTGAGGCCACAAAGTATTTTGTGGTTTTGATAGTCTTTAAACGTTAAATAATCGAATAGTTTTAATATACAGCGTTCAGAAAGAATTTCTGCTGTGTGTGTTTGCACTTCGCGGTAGCAGTTTTTCCTATATTCCCGTGCTGTGTTGTTGTTATCGGTTTATATACTTTCGCTGGTTTGGGTAGCAGGCGGCATTCTGTGGAATATTCAATACTTTATATATTTTATTTTCTTGCTATTATTGAAAAAAGAGAATTTAATATTTTAATATTAAAATTCACCTGTAATTGAATTAAGTAAAACGAATGAAGTTCTTCTGGAGATGTAACACTTTGCTGTGATGTAAACCCGAATCCGATTATTCAGTGCTCGAGCGACAGATTTGATTGTTGTAAAGCATTGAATTCTAAGGAATTTCAGAGAGCACTTGAGTAGCGGTTACCTTCCTGTTGTTCATTGCCGATCCTGTTACTCTCATCGCTGTTCTCTCCTTGCATTTTAAATATCCTTTCGTGCTCTTCTCTCCGACACTCTGTCCGTTTCACCTCCTCCACATCACAAAGCCACACAGCCCCACCCCCACCCCCAACCCTTTTAATCTGCTTGCTCTAAATTTCATTTCGCGCCATTAAATATCAAAAAGCATTTTTAGCGTGTCGAACGTCATTGCAAGCCTGATACTCTGCATTTTCCTCTAACTAGTTTTGTATCCTCTTCGTTGTGTTATTCTTTTGTTATCAATTTAATTCCCACCCCTAGGATGACCGCAAAAAGGACGGGGAAGAAGGAGAAAAGAAAATACTTCTCCCTGGAATGCAAGCAAAAAGCAGAGCGGAGTGGACAAAAAAGAAATCAGGATACAAGGCGATTTCAAGGATATTCAGAGTTTGTGTGCGGCGGCACCTTGATGAGCCACATCAAATGGACAGGATATAGTGAAGCGTCCCTGGGGAGGGCGGGAGAGGAGGGCAGTGGTGGTGGAGAGAGGCGAGCTCCTCCGAAAGGAAGTGAAGTAAATCTAAAGACAAAACTGAATTTTTGTTTTCCTTTTCTTCCTTCGAAGGCGTTGCTTCCAAATGCAATTCTTTAATTTAATGCAGTGTCTTGAGCGGATGGCTGATGATGAGTAAAACACTGAATGACTGAATGAGTGGGAAAATGAAAGACTGACAGTGCGGACTGACTGAATAACCTGAATGACTGGTAACTCAGAATGAGGAAGCGCCGAAAATGATTGACTTTTCCCCGTCGAGTGTATCAAATAAATTGATTGCTATTTTCAGTTCCTTTTTTTGTCTTTTTGATCATTTCTTCTAGTTTTCTTTTCGCGTAGTTTTTGTCTCTTGCGATTTGAAGAAACATTGAGTTTTAATGATTGCAGTCAAGTTGCTGCAGCTAAATAAATTGGCAATTTTTAGTAGTTCTCGTCCTCGGTTCTATGTTTTTGCTTTCATCTAATTTACTTTATTTGCTTTTTACGTTAGATTTTATTATCACTTCTTTCATAGTTATTTAGAAAGCAAGGTTGCAGCAAGATTTCAGCGAGTCTTCAGCGAGTCTTCAGCAAGATTTCAGCAGGACTTTCAACTTAAACGTTAAAAACTATAACTTAGAATCTTAAAATCTACGCAACGACTTCCTCACTACAGCTGGCGTTGCCAGAAGTTGCACTCAAATAAGAGTTCAACACTCGATTACATGTGGAACCCATAAAACTTTTAGCAGCCCGCGCTGCTTGCTGATGTGTCCCATCTACACATCGCTCTGCTGGATTAGCTTAGCTGAGGACCGCAAGTGAGCGGGAAAGCCGCCGAAATTCAGTCTCTTTCGGTCCAGGGAAAAAGTTTCACCAGCACCCAGCTGCCAGTCGCCCGAATGCGTTATTTGCCAGAATTTGGCAGCTTAACCCTTGGCTTGCGAAGCCACCAAACTTTCCCACCGAACCGTGCAGGCATTCGAATTTCACTTTATTTAGCCATTCATACAAGCAGCTGCCCTCTGAGCAAAACGCTCGGACCGCTAAGCCACCCCACATCGACCACGCTGCCAACCAAGCATCCCTTAACTCGTTCGGCGGTCGCCATCCATCCGCCAGTCAGCCAACCCTTCATCTGGCAGCTCATCTCTGGACATCGCTGGCTTAAAAGCATCTGCTGTGACAGCCAAAACAAAGCGTAAAAAGTGAAAATATATAGTAGAGCAGCTTAAAATCATCTAAAAATAGTAGTAATCCTGTGCTTTTGTCCCAATTTAGAACAGGTGAAGTTAAGAGAAAAAATTGAACTAATATTCTAAGGTTTCCTTGCAGAAATATTCGCCACAAACTGTCAGTGGCTTTTTACTACAGATAATTTTTTTCTAACTCTTAAAAAAGTTTCACCAAAATCCTTAAATTGCATTTGAAGCTGACATTATTGTGCTTGCAGAGACTTTTAGTATTAAAAGTTGTAAATTGGCAAAGTGAATGCCAATTAATACTTTGTTTGGTCAGCTGTTAACAACAAAAGCTGCATTAGTAACAGCTAAAGCGATATTTTTGCTCTTTTTAGGGGCCTTTTATTGCACTCTACGGCGCTTTTTTACAAAAAATCATCGAAGATTAGCAGTAGAAAAATACTGGACAAGTATATCGGACAAGACTATCAAAAATATGTAAAAAGGGTGGAAAATAAACACGAAGACATATTACGGGGAATACAGGAATTATTGTAGGCACAACAGTACGAGGAGGTACAGTTGTGCTCGAAAAACTTCATAGCTGCATTTGATATTTTCGAAAACCTGTGCTTCACACGCGAACTAGATTTTCGTTAAACTTCTTGTGAAATAAATCAGTTTAGAGAAGTAGTTTGTTTTTCCTAAAGAATATCGACAGAAAAGTTGTATGAATAATGACAAATATTTAAAAATTTAATAATTTATTGACTTTTATAGGGCAAAATAAATGTAATAATTATTAGCAATTAAAAATTTCAACTTCAATTTAGAGAAATCTAACTTTTATATAAAAAATTTCAGTTTAAGATAACATAATTCGAACACACACACACACACACTTAAACATACTGTACGTGTGCATATGTGTAGGTTTGGAATGTAAAAATCCCCATAAATTGGTCGCAATTATAAATTTATTGCTTCAACTTCAACTTAACAAAGTCAGCCAAGTGGTTTTCTATATGAGTGTGAATGTGCACGCTTGTAAACCCGTGTGTGTGTGTGTGTGTGTGTGTGTGTGTGTGTGTGTGTGTGTGTGTGTGTGTGTGTGTGTGTGTGTGTGTGTGTGTGTGTGTGCGGCTCTGCGAGTGTGTTCTTGTGCGTCTCTATGTGTGCTAGTACGTCTGCGTGTGTGTGTACGTGTGTGTATTTGAAACACTTTTACTGCAAACACGAAATTTATTGCATTTGTTCGTTTTAGCCATGTTAAAAACTCAACCACGCTAAAACGACGCTAAAAGGGGGCAGCCAAGAAAACATTCGGACGAAGCGAGTAGGCTGGTGACGGCGCCTGCATCCGATTCCGCGCCATGAAAGATTTAGAAAGACAATCATTTAATCGTTTTGGAAATTCTTGCAAAATTCTGTTGCGGAAAGAAGAATGTCAGTGTATTTGGTAAATTTGTGGTAAATATAAGCCAACATTTCAGATCTTATCGCTTGGAAAGAATGTGTCAAAAATCCCAAAAGAAGTTGAAAACTGCTTAAAAGACTCCATAATAAGCTGTGGGTGACACAAGAAAGAGCAAAACTTTATCGTGAATAAAATTTAATTAGATAAAGTAATAATTGCTTTTGAAATTTAATTAGATACCCATTTTTAATGAGTCTGTTAACACTTTGCAAGACTTAGCAAAGTAAAAGCAAGACAGGTAAAAGTTCAAGACAGAATTGTGCTCAAGATACTCCTCGATGCAGGCAGGAGTTCAGTTTATTTATTCAGACAGCAGTTGAGTGATAAAATAATTTATTAAAAACAATGAAGTTTCCTTCAAACGGAATCAAAAGAAAGCAAATAATTGGATTCTTTCAAAAATTTTGACAATGCAAGTAAGAAAAAGCATCAAATATTTTATGAACTACAAAGATCTACAGCTGCAGGCAGCGTAAGAAGAAGAATTTGAGAGTTTTCTGATGAACTGAATTTAGAAAACCGGGGGAAAATCACAAAAAACACCAGAAAACAAAGCAAAAATACTTCCAAAACAACTTTGAAACATGAAGCATTAGCAGTTTCACGAAGCATTCAAGCAACATCTGAGATGAAAAAACAACGCAAGACTTCATGAACTGCCACAGGCTTCTTTTCACTCCAGCTTTATGCGTTCATTCATTCATTTTTTTCACTCACTCAATCTTCATTTGAATTGCCATTTAGCTGCAGCAACATCACGACTGTCATCATTGATGTCAGCAGAGTTCTGGGTTGCCACAGCAAAATAGAAAATAAAGAATAAGGGAAAGCAAGAAACGAAAAAGTACAAATGAAAATAGGTGGCAGCATGAGACGCCTTGAATTTTGTACTGCAAATTAACAAAAATGATAAACGGCTTCTTTGCATTGCTGACGCTTCTGTCGTTTCCTGCTGCTTTCTGACGGTCCGTCATCGCCTATTCGAGTGCGGTGTCCTTATACCGATTTTTCCTCATTTTCCCCACTCCGTTTACTTTAGTTTACTCGTCCTCCCATTTGTTTCATTTTTCCTTGCCTTTGGTTATAGAACTGAACAGCTGGCTTACCATTTGAAAAGGACATTAAATAGCTCTTGCTGCTGACTCAAAATAGGAGGTCCTTCCGTTCTGCTTTCATAACTGTACGGATATGAATGCGTGCATTTTTTCGTACATTTCAACCAGCCTTTCTAAAATTCCTTCTCAAGTCTTGATTGTGTCAGCTATGACATCCTCAGGCTTTATAAGGCCTTCGAAAAGTTTTCTTTGAATAGGAAAATGTTTTAAGGTGAAGGTTGTAACATTTTCCCAAAGGCGGAGACCGAAAATAGATCTATTTTCTCCAGAAAACCTTCACAGTCTCCTTTAACAGTCTTTAGAATAATTTTTGAGAGCTATTTCGCATCGGACTATTTAATCATATATTAAATATAAGAAATCAGACAAGAAATATAGTAAAATATATCTTATATTGTCTTTAAAAGTGATTGCTAGATTTAAACAAGACAAAACCTAAAGACGTTCTTAAGAATTCTCACTATTTTCATCAAAATCATATGAAATAATGTCAATGAAATGATTCCTCATGAAAATAGCTGATGTTTTCAAGATGTTCAGTAGTATTTTCACTGATATTGCAATACATATGACGTTTTAAATTACGTATAACGCTTTAAATTAGTCAAAACCATATTTTTGCCCGATATTTGAATATTCTGAGGGGTTTCGGTATCTATCATTTTTAGCTGTGAAACTTTCTGAAAAAACAATGATTTTTCTTCTCCTTCAAAAGCTTTACCCTCGTCTTTTCCAATTACGTCCCCATCCTCTGTCCTTACATCACGCTCTCTATCTTTCGCTCTCTATTTCTCGCGCTCTCCCTCCCTCTTTCTACCCCACCACGCCAACGTATTTATATTGCATTAAGCTGCATCACACCATCAAACCCTCAAGCCTTTATTTGCTGATTGAATGGTGTTACAATTGCTGCGGCCGACTGATGTCCTCTACAAGGACACTTCATCAGTTGACCTGAGTGACAGTAATGTCGCGTCATGGAGTCTAGCGTACTACATCGAGTGCATCATCGTCATCGTTGCTGGGTATTCCTGAGTTCGAGCAGTTTGTAACCGATACAGTTTGTCTGAACTTCATTTCGATTAAAATGCAAGTGAGTGATTTATTATCATAAAATCGCTCTTATTTTCATGAAATTGTTTTATGTTTTTTACCGGCACACTCAATTTTTCCGCCTAGATGCCTATTTTTTGTATAATATAATTTGATTTCACGTGGAATAAAAAAAACACCCCAAACAAATCTTTATTGTTGATCTTTCCTTGTTCTCATATCTTCTTTCATGTTTCAGCGATTACCTCACGACATATAAAATATCCCTCTTTATTCCCCTCAATAAATTGCTTATGGCGAAAATTCTCAAACGTATCAATTTAGTCAAAATATCGCAAAGGACATCTGGGTCCTTTGTGCAGTCAAGTAAACTTTATCTTAGAAATCAGAGAATCTTTTTCGACTTACAATTTGAAGTTAAAACTTAAGTATTCAAGCAAAGAGAATGAGCAAGGCTTCATATAGTGTTGCCACCTTTGTGCGAAATTTTCTCTTCGTGGGAAATTCGTGGGATTCTTAATTGCCGTTGGAAATGGGAATTCCCTTTACATTAAACTACAGAATTGTACATATTTAACTTAATATTTACGACGATTTTGTGTCAAGGATTTTCTTTAGATTTTCATTTCCGCTTGGGATTGACGTCACTAAGTATTCATGACATTTTTGCGGGAAGGAAATCTAAAGCTCCATTTTGACGTCAAAACGTCAAAAATTGCAATGGCATGACACTGAAAAAGTTTTCAGTCAGGCCGGCAGGCAGGCAGGCAGTCCGTCAGGAAGTCGATTAGTCAGCCCGTCATTATGTATGTGTGTATGTGAGCTGATATACACATGTATATGTATATGAATCAAGCACACAATACCTGCACCACCATCGCCAACATCACCGCCGCCGTCACAAGGACACCAGTTAGCTAATTCCGAAGCGCTCGAGTTCTGCTTGTTACTCGAGCGCCTTGCTTGCTGCCACAGATTCCCACTCGTACTTCAATACATGCAGCTGAAAACCACTCGCAGCCGTGTCGTGCATTCTCTTGCTGTTGCCACTTCACGCGAACGCTCGCTGCTTGTTCTCTGTTGATTTTTGGCTAAAAGTACATCACGTAATTCGCGCTGATGTTAGCGTTGCATGTATGCATGCGTGCGTGCACGTGCAACACACAGAGGAATGCGTTCGCGTGTGTGAGTGGCGACTATTTGTGTGCGCGTGTGTTTCTATGAGTCTTTGCATGCTTTAGTTAGCATTAAATTAATTGTGTGCCCGCGCCATGAGGACCACAGAGAGGTGGGCAGCCAGAGAGAGGTCGGGGCGGGGCGGGGCGGCGGTGTGCTTTGGAAACAAAGTGAACTGAAAGTGTGGCCTTTTTGCGCTTTACAAATCGCAATTCATGTCAGTGACTTCAATTGCAGTTGCCAACATTTGAATGCCGACGCTGTGCGTGCATGCGGACGAGTGACAGCGGCAAACAAAAGTTGGTTTGGCAAAAGTCGGAATTTTGGTTTAATTTGTATGCAGCATGAACAACAACAACACCAACAACTACTACTACACATAAAGGATATTAGAAAGGGATGTAGCATAGACACAAATACAAACAGACACACACACACACATGCGGAGTTATAAATCGCAAATGAGAATTCAAAACAGCGAATAATTCTTCACATTGAGTTTGTTTTGATGCACGTGATCCTGTAAATTATGATAATCTTTCAAACTTTAAAATGCTAAAGTTAAAAATATTCTAAAAGTAAGTATTGCAGAAGTTTCGCCGACTTTAGTTAAGATTTCGAGGAATTTTGAGCGATTTTCTACGGTTTTAACTAAAACTGTTATTATATTTTTAACTTTTATTATAAATATTTTTTACTTTTTAACAGCGAGAACCTTTAATTTCACTCATTTAATAGTCCTGAATGAATTTCTGCAATAAAATTACTGATTCATTTTAATTAAAAATTTTTCGCTCTTCTTATTTGATATTTTAATTGATTTTTCTACATTGTCAACATTTTTAGTGCTTTAAATTTTAAGAGATTCATTTTCGCAAATACATTTCACTTCCATTATTAAATATTTTTCTCACCCCATTCAATAAATTCTGCTGTTAGTTAGGAATTCCGCAATTTTGTACACCGCGTGGCTTGAGTAACTTTTATTTAATGATCCAACATAATTGCCTGCATATTTTGCGCTTGTTCGCTCAACTGCAGTTTCGGCCATTTTGAGGAAGCAGCCACCACCATGTCAGCTAAAACTATTTCATTATCTACAGCAGCCGAATTTATGACGGGCAAAAAGAGCGGCAGTAACGACAACAAGGCTCGCCAAATGGTTTCCATTAGGGCAGACAAATTAGCCAAATTGCTTCGAAAGCGGGCTGTAATGAGTGTGCCACGACAGGCCTGTAATGGCCAGCAGGGATTCTGCAAACTGAAAATGCCTGCTACAACTTATCTGTGACGACAATAGTTGTTGCTGCGTAAAATTAATTATTAATTTTCTGCTCAACACTCAATTCTTTTGCAACACAATAAATATCTTCAGTATTTTCAATGTGCTCCCCATTTTGCTAACAATTTACGGCAAAACTCACTAGAACTCACTGAAAATGGGAAAAATAATTCTGAAATCAGAATTCTAATTTATTTCAACAACTCAGTTGATGCACAAATTTATGTTTAACTTTTGCCCCACAAACCGCGCGTCCCATATGGAGCTGGGAATTAAAAAGCCACATTCGAAAAATGGCAACCGTAACTGAATTTGCTGCACTACGACAGGCGGCTTGAGGGGAAGAAGCAGAAAAATCTACAAAGAGAAAATAGCATTTAATGCTGCCGCTTGTAGCAACTTTTCTGTGGTAACGAAACCCAGGAACATTTCAATTTAAAGTTTCTGTGGTTTTGGAACTTCGAAATGATCTACCAAAAATTTCACCGCCCTCAACTAGGCATGAGACACACACACACATACACACACACACACACACACATAAGCTTTGGTGAAGGCTCATACACACACGTATACACGTTGGATTCGCTAACTTGTACTTCAGCGCAAGTGGTTGCAACATGTAAAAGTCCTTCGTAGCTGACCGACGGGCATGTCAAATCCTTTTATTCTTCTTTTTTCACTAAACGCATGTGACGACTAACACACAGAAATGCACTAATACATACTCACATTTCCCCACTCAAGCCATATAAGGAATCTTATGCAACTCTTACATGTCTTCGATATTGAAGGAGGTCCTCAACTTCTTTGATCTGGTCCTTCAATTATTATAATCCTGGGAAGGTACGAAAAGATCCTGCAGTAGAGTCTAAAAAAATTCCGAAACTTTCTACTAAAACTGAAAAGACTGCAATTTTCTATATCATTATTTTGTTGTAAAAGTAAGCGACAAAAAGTTCCAGAAAACTCAGATTTGGCTTTTGTTAGTTCAGTTGAACTGCAGGGTGTACTTGAATCTTTCAGAGTGTTTTCGAAGGGGGAAGAAAAACTTTTCAGCTGAAAGACTTTCAAAGCTAATCGTATGAAAAGGAAAAAGAAGATATCACTGGCTTAAGCATCAACAGAGGGGGGGGGGGGGCAGGGGAAAGGCGACTGAAACAGAGGAAGTGAATGTAGAGACGATTTCCAGCTGGTCATTCGGGCACAATTTTAAGTACCGGAAGGCAAGGAAAAACTTTGCAGAGCGAGAAAGGAAGTGCTTTTTGTTTTCCTTGCAGTTCTACCTGCAAAGAAGATCAGTGAAAAGTAGAGGAAAGTAGAGAGAACTGCAAGCTGCAAGTAACTTGAAGTGGCGCCACAAACTTAAGCGGCTTCTGTGTCTTTTGTAGGGGAATAAATTAAGTTCTTAATTAAATAAGAGATTTATTAGCTTTCACAAAATTAGTACTTATTTTACTTCTTAAAAAACGGCTTTCTTCCCAGAATCCCTCACCCTTCAACTTGTAATAAAGGGTGCCAACTTTTATAATAAAAAATAAAGTTAACGCAGCTGAGAAAAGTCTACATAAAGCAAATATTATATATTTTCCATTCGTTGTCTGCGTTTCCGCAGAAGATGATTTAATAAAAGTCAATCCTTTTCAGTATTTTTCGCAACGAATAATAATGAAAATCTGTAAAATTCGTTAAGCAAGCTTTTTCTTGCTGTCCTTTCTTCCTTTTAACAGCCGCGGTTTTTTTTCTGTTATGCATTATTGTTGCTGTTGTTTTTGTTGTTATATTCCCATTACTTCACCCGCATAATGAAAATCTTAATAAGATGATGAAAATACGCGCGCGCGCATATAATTGAATTTTTAGTGCAAACTTTCAGGAGCGTAAGAGAATTTTAAGTAAAATTGGAAAAGTTTTATGAGTTTTCCTCTATTGTTTTTATCACTTCTTTTGTGTCATTGCCTGTTTGTCGTTGTCGTTGTTCTCCTCCTTCTCGTCTTCTGTCACTTTTCAGATCTCTTAAGTAGTCGACGCATTTTCATTATGATTCAATTTGTCGAGAAAAATAAGAGAAGAGAAGAGAAGAGGAAGCAAGTCCGGATGATTGGAAGAAGAGAGCGACAACGATTAAATCAGATTAAATCAGGCGCAGGCAGAGAAAAGCTGAGGCGGCTTCCTGACTCGCCTCTGAAATTAAGAATGGAATTCGATTGCTTTAAGATGTTGATTAGAATTCTCTGAATAGCGTGTCCTTGCCGCTGTGGCTCCCTCCGCATCGCTGAAGGTTTTCATCGATCTTCCTTCGAATTTAACGTAAGAATTGGTTGGCGGATTGAATCTTGTAGAAATCCTTACATTTTATATTTAAAAAATAAAATATGTGTCTGTGTATCATTCGTGCGATACGTTTGTCTCAAATAACGTGTAGTTGTGTTACTTTAAGCCATCGATTTAGCTTGACGAGGAAGTCTTTCCTTAATAAATTTCCAATCGCAGAGTAAGCTGGCGACTCCGGCTGTCCTCTGCCACTGATAGCTGCACTGTAATGCTTAGTAAGCAGCAAAATAGCTCTCTCGCATGGAGCGAATCGCAGGAAAAGCACTGGATGTTCAAGCGTATAAGCAACTCTGGCAGCTGAAGCTCACGTGACTCGTTCTTGCAGTGAGCTTCCTCGAATCTTGTCAGTTGCTTCCCGTTTAATGGGATTTGAAGTCAATTAAGGCAGACATGAAGACATGGGGACGAGGATGTACTCGGGTTACAGGTCAACACATTGCCTCGGGGGTCTAACGAGATCTGAACTGAAATGCTTCGTCTAAATTAATCGGTGTGAATGTCAGTTCTTGATGTGAATTTCGATTTTATTTGGTCTCCAGTTATTTTTATTCTATTTGTCTTCTTCTCTGGACAACTTTTGCTGGCGTTAATTTGCACACTTTCATCTTTTTTTATGTGGTAGTTAGCCGCACTACACACGCACTCACACGCGCGCACGTACACCTTCAAACTTCAGCCACCATCCGCAACCACAGACCACCATTTTTCCACATTTTCAACTAATTCAAATGAAACATTTGAACAAATTAAGCAGTTTTATCTTTTTATATTTGTTTTTCTAACCCTTATTCAAGTTTTTTTCACTTATGTGAAAACTATTTTCGAAAGCAATTTAGAAATAGAAAGAAAAGTTTTACCCACGTACAGATAAAAAAACGAGCACAAAGCAAATGGAATGAGAAGGCGGTTTGGAACCCCAAAATTGAAAGAAGAAAAGCAAATATAAAAGAATAAATAATATGAAGTATTTCACTGCATTATTTGCATAATAACTCTATTTTCAAGGAAGAAGTTTTAGAAGTTTTCCCCATTTTATTGAAGGAACGGGCATCTTACAGGATTATTTGGGGAAAGAGATCTGGAGAAAGAACAAAAAGTATAGAAAAACGCTTCAACAAGTTTCGTGTACCTAGCTGATTATTTCCTGCGTAATACGCATCGGATAGACAGACATTTATTATTTGATGAACTGTGGAATAAAGTCAGATTTTATCTAAATTTAGTGTTTAGGGTTTTTTGTTATTAAATTCCTCTTTATTAAGGGAAGTTATCGCCGCCTATTATGAAACAAATTGGAATTTGGTTCGGTTACTCTATTTAACTGGTTATTTCAGTCGAAATGGAAAAAAGAATACTGAATTGAAGAGACTAAGCATCGAAATTAGAGACATACGGGTAAGGATACCAAGTTTATTGAGAGAAATTTGTTCCTGCCAACTGATTTTGAGTAGTTTAAACTAAAAGCCATTTATTGAGTAGGACTTGATAGCACCCTATTTTCGTTAATGATTTTAAAAACGGAAAGCAATTAATGTAGGTTGGTTTTGAAGGCCATTTCAACTAATAACTCATCTGATGTCTCATCTAATGGTCTCATTTGTAAATCATTCCAAGGATAATTCAATAGGTTTACAAAGGCTTCAACTTTGATATGCAAATCGGTTCCCCTAGTTTGACCTACTTTTCTGAAGAGGAGATACTTGCTTTCATGTAGTTTAAATTTGCACTTGTATTTTACAGGTGAAATGTAATATTTGATTCTCGAATTCAATGGAATATATAAATAGAATTGAAAGTAATAAGCAATAAGTATTAATGACGACAAGTATCGGAGCAATTTCTCTTTCAACAGCCATTATCTCAACAAGCGGCCAACTCCAGCAGATTAAGTATTGATTGATTAGAAATTATTGAATTTAAAGGGAAGATTCGAAAGCTTCATTAATTTTAAACATTCAGTTTAAGTCAGCTTGGTGGACAATTAAGGGGAAAATTTCAATTAGGATGGGGAAAAAAGGAGGGTTTTTAATAATTACATTTTAATAGGACTTCATTAGTAGAGAATAAAATAAAGAATAACAAAGCATTTCACAGGCATTGCAACAAGCACTTTTGTTTTATTATTACTTCAAAGCGATACTACGAGTAATTACAAGAGTTTCAATCCGTCTGAGTTTCATTCCATCTGAGAGATTTGCAGCCTTCATTAAATTTGTGTAGTAAGCAGACGTCCACACACGCACACACGCATACCTGCAAAAGTTGATTGCTACTCGGATGGAACACACTTCAGTCATTAATTAGGTCACGCACATTGATGGCAACTCTACGCGACTAATAAGGCTCATTAAATCACGATTTCCTTGGCATGCCAAAGCACTGAATTTCGCTACAATCTTACAATGTTGTTACCTATGTTGTTGTTGTTGTTGTTTGCTTGTTGTTGTTGTAACAGCATTTAATCATTGGCTAAAAAGCCTCGTTAGCTATTTGATACGCGCGTGAAGACAGTTGAAGACGATAAAATCTACTTTCGTCCGCAGGAAATACTTGGCAACCCTGACAGTGAGCTTCCCCCCAACCCCCACTTAACACCATCCAACAGTTCACACCATTTTTTAGACTTTTTATTGATGAAAGTTCTATTTTTTATTGAAAATCCATTAAAGAAAAGAAAAGACATTTTGCATTTCTTCTTCAATACAGTTTTTATTGTTCTTTTATAACTATAATTTTTACGTCACAAATTTGTTGTTTTTCTCTTAATTTTTTCATCATAATTTATACAGTATTTCCGATTCCAAGTAGTTGGTTTCTCCCTTCACTGACTGTGATATAATTAAAATTATTTTCACATAGTTCGGTAGTTATATCTTCAATTATTTCCTCTGCTAGCAACTTATGGAGATTCGGTTATTCTAAGATACTCACAACTGCAATCGATACAGAACACGTTTAGTTTTCGAATACAAGTACTTGGTACTCCTCCGTTTACTTAGTAACTACTTAGTAAACACGTTTCACTTGTTACACGATTAGTGAGATTTTCTGAAGGTTTTCTTTTTTAACTGCTATATCGTAATTATATAGTTAGTATTTAGTTTACAGTAGAATTAATGAAAGTGGAAATTTCCACGGAAATTAATTGATTCTGCGCGCAATTTGAATGCAATTTGTGATTACACAGTACAGTGATTACCAGGCAAGTAATTGGAAGAGGGAAAATGAATTTGTAGACCTGTAGTAACAGAACTGGGAAAAAACCCGTATAATTTAAAAGTTTCTATTTGAAGTATTTACAGCTTCTAATTACTTTTGTGTACTTTGAAGTAATTGGTAGAGAATTGTGAAGAAAATATAAAATAATACGTTACTTGATTTCCGCTACTTTTTTCTATTTATTGTAACTAACTTCTATTTACTTCGTACAGATATTTGACTTTTTTACATACCAATTCAGTCTTTGGAAGAATAACATACGACGACTATAATTACTTATTTTTTCTTTTTTTCATTAAGGTGTGGAAAATTATTGTATGGAAATGCAAAGCTCCAGTTTACCAGAAATTGAGAGAAATGTGAAGAATCTTTTTATTAAAACGATCTTTTTTATTAAAACGATTTGTAATTTTTACTCTTTAAATCAGAAATATTTTGAAGTTTAGATTTGGCAGTGTTGATCAGCCTAAAAAAATAGGGTTTACGTAATTGTCACGAATCAATACAACAGTTGAAATTAAGTCAACGCTTACAGTAGAAAACAAGAATTCAGAAATCGCAAATCTTACCAAGAACCATTTTTATATTCAAATTAAGTAATTCAACTAACGTTTTAACATTGAATATTTTTTTACTAACTGTTATTATGCTCGGTTGTTTGTTGTTTTTGGTTTTCCTATAATTTATTCTTCACTATGCAACTGTTATAAATAACCACTAATTAGCTTATATAACAGCGTTAATAATCGTTAAAATTCTATCGAACTTCGAGTGGCTAAGGTGCGACACGGTTTTTCTTTCTTTCTTTGCTTTGATGTGGATTCAGACGCATGTAATGTAATCTCTATAATCTTTATGTTGTTGTTGTTGTTGTTGCGATTGCTGAGTTTTACAAAATTCGTTTACTGTACTTAGGAATCGCCAGAGTTGCCTGACTAGAACGCTTGCAACACAAGCACACTTGCACACCCTCCCACCGACACGCCCCTCACTCACACACACACACATACACACACATACACACACGCGAGCACGCACAGGCGCACCTTCAATTCATTCTTAGAGATCACATTTGAAGCGCACCGTCAATTAATGTCACACACGCAGCTCATCCATCATCTGCTGATGTTGCTGCTGTTGGTGTTGCTGCTGCTGCTGCTGCAGCTGCTGAGTGGCCAAGCCTGTTGCTGACGACGTTGCGGTCGGTGGTCCCGCGCCCATGCCTGCAGCTGTCAATGTCGTGGTCATATTTTGATTGTGATGATTGGCCGCCCCATGTTGCTGCTGATGGTGGGCCACAACATGCTGTTGCTGCTGCGTCTGCTTCATGCAGCTCTTCTTGGTCAGCGTGCCGCACTGGTTGCCCAGCACTTGCAGCGCATGCGGCGGAGGCATCAAGCCCACCGCTACACTGCCGCCCGCCACGTCCTGCAGCGACTTGAGATGCTTGGGCGGCGGCGGCGCTCGGTGCGGGATGTCCGCGAATTCGGGCGGCGGCAGCTGGTGGTGCTGCAGCGGATGATGGTGCGCGAGTATCGCAGCCGGGTCACTCTTCGAGTGCATCGTCAGAGTCTCCAGGTCGCCGCATATGCTGTTCGGCATCTGGCCGTTTTCTTGCCGCTTCATCTTGGTCTGCAGGCGCGGCTCGCTGAGACGCGACTTGTCGCGCTGATAGTAGACGCCGGCGAAGATGAGCACGTTCAGTATCAGCAGGCTGCAGCCGATGGCGATGGTGACACTCAGCGCCGTAGAGTAGGCGGCGAAACCGTCGCTGTCCTGTGCCGAGTTACTGCCGGCGGCGGCGGCGGCAGCAGCGGCTGCGTCGCTGCCATCCAGCGCGTCGTCGAGGTGCAGTTTGCCGCCGGTCTGGTAGCCGCGGCTGCCGTTGCGCTGCAGCGACGACGAAGGCGCGGAGAGGTTCAGCAGCGAGAACACCTGGTTGGTGAAGATGCTGAAGTTGGCCATCGCGGCGCTGTGGCTGCCGGCATGCGGTGGATACGGTGGATTGAGTGGCTGCACGGCGGAGTCGCCGGAGATGCTGTTCGACGCGGCGTCGTCGCCGTCGTCGTCGTGCAGCTGATGGTGGGAGGCGGGCACGTTGTCGCCGCCCGGCTTGTGCAGATCGGGTATGAGGTTCAGCCAGAAGGAGAGTCGATGGGCTCGGTAGTGATTCTTCAGTTTTGGCTTCGTGTCTGTAGGGCGAAAGTAGGGTAGGGTGAGGCCGGGGGGGAATGTGGGAAGGGAAATAAGAGTAAATTGGGGTAAAGAAAAAGTAAAGAGAAAAGTTCGAGTTGAAGTTAGATGCGTGAAATAATTCAAGATGTTTTAAATAAGGGTGACTTTATCGCGTCACCCACTTCTAAATCATAATTACTACATGCGAATGCGTCACCCACAATATTTTCGGCTTAATTTCGTCCAAAATTGAGGCCCTCATCCGAATTCGACGAATTTTCCAATGCAGAACGCATGCAAATATCTAAGTGTCACCCACAAAATTGATGCTGTCACCCACGTTGGGTGCATAGTGAACAGAGCTTGAAATATCACACGTTGACTGTGGTGAAGTCTTGTCACCTACGCCCTGTAAGACTGCTATTTTGTTGGGTGACTCTAACATTATACTGCGTGACATCCCACCTCGTGTCACCCACGCGACATCTCGTCAAACCATCATCCCCTGATTCAATCACCATATCATACGGAAATCTCTACTGTCACCCCCACCACGTACATCCCCGTGCGTTTCCAACCCTTCTTCCTTCTTTTAACTTACCGAAATTCAAGTATTTTTTGTGCACGCTTTCGTAGGCCGTCCAGTCGATGGTTTTGTAGCGACTGCGTTCCTGCCGACTGCCATGATCGCCTTCCATCTGCTCGTTCGGATTGCTGCAGTTCGGATTAATCAAACCGATTCCGATTAATGAAAGGCTAACTTTCGATTGCAGTCGATTTGGCGAAGCAAAAAGTCGGAGACTTTTCGCCAAGTCCTCTCGCAACCCCCTTCACTTACCCCGTACGCACGAAGTTCGCCCAGTACAGCATCACCACTTCCGACAGACCGATTTCGGATTTGGTGTAGTTTCGAGTGAAGTGACTGAAACCACCGACGAGCGGCGCTCCGAAAAGATACGGCAGATCCTCACCATGAATGCAGCCCTGCCGCTGGAAGCGTGAAAGAGATGACAGGAGGATGTGATTAGAGGATTCCTACACAGAGACCGACATTATCCAGATCTAATATCGTATATCGGTTCTCTCGTTAATGTCAGCCTTCGTCGAGTTCCCTTACCTGCGGATAATCGCCGAACTTCGTCTGATAATCGAAGACGTAGAGAAACGAGTTCCGATGATCGGCTGAGTGCAGGTCAACCGTCTGCGCAGCGGGCGCGACGACTTGAGCGTCGCTTAAGGCTTCCAGAGTTTCATCCCTACGATGAAAAGGATTTAAATTAGCTTTTCTTCGCACCAGTTCGATCTAATTACGGGGAAAATATCTCTCTAACTCTTCAGACTGCTGTGGGTTCAGATTGCAAGACACTATCAATTGAGGTTTTCATAATTTCTCTATAGTTTCCTCAATTTTTTCCCTCTTACAGTGAAATTCTTTATCAAGGATAAACCGACGAATACATTAAAATATTTCTCATCAATTTCATCATGAAAAAAGCCAATAAAACTTAGTGATTCAGTGCAAGTTTACTTATTTCATGCATCCTCCACGGACTTCTAAGCAACTGCGCTGAATACTTTTCAAATATTAAAACGAGGCAGTTAGAAGCGAAGCAACTTCAGCGCATGCGAGGCGCCTTAGGGTACGCATGACCTCAATAGCAGCCGATATGCGTTTGAATTTAATTGCTTCTTCGTGTGGAAAATAGATAAATTTTTGCTGTAGCAATCCTGCCGAGTGCATTAAAAGTTTTTCAATTTTATACTGCTGTGCGTGGCCCCCGGCCGGACCCCCTTTCCCGCACACGATGCAAACCCTTATGAATTCTAAATAAAATGCATCGCATTCAGCCGCACACATGGCTGGCTGCTCGGTTGTGGTGAGATTACGCTAGATATCAGCTACGCTGTGGTGCACATAAAACCAACAACAGCACAACTATGGAAAAATGAAAGCGAAGTATTATTGCAAATTGCTGGGGTTTTTTGCAATTGCTACTCGTTGTTCTTATGTTGCCTCAAAGATATCGAAGGCCAACATGTGAAATTGAAATGAAAAATATTAAATTAAGGAACTTATAGAAAAATAAAATTCTGTACAAATATAACTATCTCACTATTAAAGAGGGAACTTTTCAGAATTTTTATTACAGATTCATTTTCATCTTCCCACACAAGTCAATAAATGAGAAAAAGAAACATTAAGTTTCTTATTAAAGATGCTCTGAAATATAAGCCTAAAACAGCAAGAAGTCTAAACGTTTTTATGTAAATTTTACTGCATACGAGGAGAAGAGAAAACTAAAACATTCTATGCGAGTTCCTTGATAACGAGATCGTTGAAAACGAGTTTCTTCATAACGAGTCACTTCATAACGAGTCACTTCATAACGAGTTCCTTGAATACGAGTTCCTTGAATACGAGTTCCTTGAATACGAGTTCCTCAAATGTGAAATTAAATTGCAATAAAACTGCATAAAAACGATTTTAATACTCTGGAGAGGAAAGAATTTGAGGTTTTCACTCTAGGGATTTTATTTTTGTTCCGCAATAAAGACTTTCATAGAGAGACTCCGGTAATGAGGCGAAAGAAGGAAGAGAAGAATCAGAAATAACCACTCATTTCGTGCTTTTAATGTGAATGAATTGAGTAGCAAAGGAATGGCATTCTGTTACTTCTCTTTCTTTGAATAATATGTAAAATAAAGTAGAAGTAAAAATAGAATAAAAGTTTCTATGAAAAGCGAAGAAAGCGTGCAAAATGAGACTCTCTTTTCCAACTACCCCACTCACACGTACTCTCATCTTCCGCCTCCCCAACCCACACACTCACCTAATATTGATGGGATGCTGTACCGGCCGCTCCCAATCCGTGTACTCGTTGACAATCGTGGCGAAGATCTCGTTCAAGTGATACGTGTACGTGTTGCGTACGTAAGCCTTGAGAATCTTGGAGCGACGATCCGCCTCGATGCCGTACTGCACGTCGCCCGAGTTGAAGGAGAAGAATGCCTCGGCACGCGTCACGCCAGCCAGCAAATCGTATCTGTGTGGCGCCCGGTGCGAGTGCGGGGGAGTGCGTGGGTGTGCGTCAGTGAGGTAATAAAAGATGAAAATGTAAATCAGATTAAATACAATTTGAATCCTTTCGTTATACGATTACAGTAGGAGTGCATATGCAACGATATCCGTATCCGATGTCGTTGCTGCACACATACAGCAGCAATGATACGGATTTGTGACTTCAGCAAATGAGCAACTTACGAGATACAAGATACTTAGTTTCGGGAGATTGTGTGAATTAAAGCGAGTAAATGGCAACTCGAAGATAGCTTCGAGCTATAAATTGTGGTAGCAAATCGTTTCGTTTTAATTGGTTGTGAAATTTTCGGATTTATCTCAGACTTGGAAATGAATAATCGAAGAAAGGCACGCACACTTTGTACGAATGGATAGTTATTGCTAATCTTGTGTGCGTGTTCATTCGGAAGATAATAAATTTGATTTTCAAGTTTGAACGCAATCAGATTTGGAGTTGATGTGAGTTTCTCTCCTCCGTACGTGCTTAATGTAACAAAATGTTATTTGTTTGCAATCAACAATACATATCAAGTCCAAGTCAACTCTAAGTCAAGTCAAAGTCAATTCAAAGTCAAGTGTACGTCAAATCCAAGTCAAGTGTAGATCAAGTCCAAATCAGGTCAAGCTCAGGTCTAAACAAACGCGAGTCAAGTGGAGGTCAAGTCAACATGTCAAGTCCAAGCCGAGTCCAAATCAAATAAAATTCAAGCTCAAGCCACGCCCAAGTCATGTGCAATTCAAGTCCAACTCAAGATCAAGGCAAATCCCAGTCAAGTACAAGTCGAGTCCAAGTCGAGTTCAAGTTAAATCTAAGTCAAGTCTAAGCCAAGTCCAACTCAAGTCCAAGTCAAGTCCAAGTCAAGTCCAAGTCAAGTCCAAGTCAAGTCCAAGTCAAGTCCAAGTCAAGTCCAAGTCAAGTCCAAGTCAAGTCCAAGTCAAGTCCAAGTCCAGTCCAAGTCAAGTCCAAGTCAAGTCCAAGTCAAGTCCAAGTCAAGTCCAAGTCAAGTCCAAGTCAAGTCCAAGTCAAGTCCAAGTCCAGTCCAAGTCAAGTCCAAGTCAAGTCCAAGTCAAGTCCAAGTCCAGTCCAAGTCAAGTCCAAGTCAAGTCCAAGTCAATTTTAAGTCAAGTCGACGACGACAAATGCAACAAAAGCTGGATATATTGACCTCCTGTAATTTTGTTGTTGCTTGAGAGGACACGATGTTTTTGTTTTGCTGTTCCTTTTGTTGTTGTTGCAGCTGTTTGTTGAAAATGTATATATAAAAATTTTGGCAGCTTTCGCTTCACTTTACTGTTGCTTTCGTTCTCTGTTGCTTGATGTTGCTTTTGATGTTCATATTCGTGTTCTTGTATCTCGAAACATTGTATCTGTGATTTAATTTATGTGGTGTAGATTTCTGTTGTTGTTTTTGGGCGAGCAATATTTTATCACAGGCATGTGAATTGAAATTGAATTGAAATTGTTTATTTTTACTCTCAGAACAATTAAGATTTCTAAATCTTTTAAAACTGATAAGAATTTAATTAATAAACTTAATGGAAAGCAAACATTGAGTGAGAACAAATGAATGCTAATTTTAGGGAATTTTATTCCCCCGCCTCCACGCTGATTCGATTTGCTAATCGGAATTCTAAGCAGAATTCGTGTTTGGAATTCTCGATGCGCTGCTATATAATAATTCGTATTTAATGATTAAATGACATTTTAATCTCGGATTAATACAACGTAAGCTGCAATAATTGCAAGAATCAGTAGCGAATTCTTGAAGGAATGGCAATGTAATTCGTGTCCTCACATCACATCACGCAGCAACACTTCTGTCGATTTGAGTGGTAGTGATGAGCAGAAATAATAGTTTTGGCGGTGAGAAGAAGTTGAGCAGCATGAGCTGACACGATAAACGTATCACGTCACGTCTACTTGCCGCCTCTGTTAATTACGGAGGCACGCAACACCGACACCTACACTAAGAAGCCGGCATACGCGGCAGTTGTAGCGCGTGTCCACAAACACCGATGCAGGTATCAGTGCAGCGCGCGCGTTAATGCATCGCAAGCATTAATATTTGTGTGCGCCACACACACGGGCCAACTTCGTGCATTTCCTCCGATTACCGTAATGGAATACTTAAGTGCTTAAAACACCAACACGCACCCAATCCGGCAGATGCGTGCGTGTGCAGCCAACCCACTCAAATGCGCACAGCAGAGTCACTCAAGGGAGGCGCGCGTGGGGAGCGCCGAGTGGCGGGGGAGAGCAGACACCTGCTAATACTCACCTTGACAACTTGCTAATGGCTGTTTTCCTCATTAAGACTGCATTAATTAAAACGCCGCCCATCCGTTTGCGCCGCGTTGCAAGGTTTGCGTTAAACAAGTAGAACGTTAGCGCAGTTCAGCTAGGACGTCGGGAGACTCTCAGCTGCGTGAGAGTCCCCACTCACCTTTATTCTCCAGCTGCCCTGGCATCCCCCAGGCGCCGTGTGCCGTCGCCCCGTACGCCGCTGCCGCCGCCCCGCTCGCAGACCGCTGCTGAGCCGAGGCCATCATGGGCGGCGGCACGTAGTCGCCTCCATCGATGACCACGCCGTCGATGCTCGGCCCGAAGGCGAAGCCGAAGTCCGGCTGGCGCACCGGCACCGCCAGCAGCTGCTGCAGTGTCCTCTCGCGCAGGCACTTCATCAGCAGCGCGTGCGGCAGGTCGCTGGCGCACCTCACGTGATGCGCCACCACGGCCGCGTACTTGGCCGGATTACTGACGAGCGACCAGGGCGCCAAGCCGGAGCCGGACATGAGGATGGCGCGGCTGAAAAGCAGACCTGCAAGAGGCAAAACGAGGCGTTGAGTCAGCAGGTTGCACAGGCATCGAGGGTCAGCGAATGGCATCGTTGGGACTGCCAGTCGTGTAAGTACCTTCCGGGACGGCCATCGAGGAGATCAAGAAGTGCACGCACGCCGCTCCCGTGCCGTGGCCGGCCAGCGTGATGCTCTGTGGGTCGCCACCGAAGGCAGCGATGTTCTCCTTCAGCCAGTGCAAGGCGGCGATGATGTCCATCAGGCCGTAATTGGCGGGCAGCTTGGAGTAGCGATCGGTGTTGGCGTTCAGGAAGCCTGCGAAAGGAAGTCAGCGATCACGCAAAGGATTTCAGGGGTGAAAGGCGTTCATGCAAGTCAAGGAGATTTGCGGATTCTCAATCAGACGAGCCAGCTTGCCACCATCACGTGTAAACTCACCGAGTACACCGAGCCGGTAATTAATTGTTACCACCAGTATTTGGCCGAAACTGGCCAGCACGGAGCCGTCGTACGGATTGCCGCTGTTCCACTCGTACGACTCGCCGTGCACGAAGACCATCACCGGATACTTGGGCAGACCGCTGGATGAGCTGCTGCCCGAGGAGCCACTCCCACTCGCACTCGCGCCGTTGCTGCTGCTGCTGCTGGATGCCGAATCGCGGGAAGCCACTGCAACGAAATACAAGGGAAAATTACGTTGAAAAACTTCGGAGAAAAAATTCATTTCACTGCAGCACAAAATATGCGAGTGGAAATTAAAACGATTGCATTCACTTGCGGCACGAAAGGCAGCTCCGGCAGCTCCGACAAATGAATTGAAATTGTGGAATTGGAAATTTATTACGTGGCCCGCAGAGCGCCATTCACGAGGATTAAGAGCGGGGATCCTTTTTTGCGAACCGAAAACTCGATTGCTTTTTCTTTTTGTGAAGAGTTTAACGGGTTATTTTAATGCAAATATAAAACTCTCACAATTTACTGCATTGTAAAATAAAATTTGGTGTTACCTGAAAAATTAGGTTAAAAATTTTCAGTCAATAAAAACTTCACTCATTCACTCCTTCGCTCCTTCACTCCTGTCGTAAAAAGACCAACAAAATTTTAAGTACCTCGCTAACGCTGACGAAAGTCGAAGCTCATCGTGCGAAACTTTTCATGTCAACCGTTAAAGGTGAATCGCCAGCGCTGCCAGACCTCGCACACAGCGGATTCAACATTCTCCAAACTAAACACTATATAATGTGCCGTGCTTAAAATTTCCTTATTTCTTCACTTAACTCCGGATGTGCAGTGACGAGGTGGCTTGAAGTGCGCGGCGTGATTTCAACCAACGAACGATTTCATACAAAGTTTTAAGACAAAGTTTCAAGAAGAATTTCAAGGAGAAATTTCATATAAAATATCAAGGAGCAAAATACATATTTTGGGAGATAAATCAATACCGAAAACTATAGCTTTCTGCTCGCCGGCGGCTCTTCTGCGGTGTTCTCGCGAGTTATTCGCCTGCAAGAGAGGACGATGAGCCTCGCAGAGAAGTTAAGGGATTATTTTCCTTCCAAACATCTGCCATACCAAAAAAAGCGAGCCCCCAATTCATCGGGGAACGTCGTTCTTCTCCTAAGCATCACCTCGATGATAGATATCCCGCCATTTCGACTCGCCAAACCCTCGCCGAGAAGATATCCGTTCCAAGAACTTTACTAATGTTTTGTGGGTATGAGTTGCGCGCACACACACACACCCACACATCCACGCATCTCAGATTGTGTGACACAAATTAAACCTTCCATAAAAGGCTGGCAATTTACGTTGATTGCGTGTGTGTGTGTGTTGGGAAGGCAGGATGTGCAATAAAAACTTTTTATCCTCACTCTTAAAAGTTGGTAAGTAAAAGTAGTGAAAGCAGTTGTGACACTTCTGAGGGTGGCTGACGGTGGGGGAGAGCGAGGAAGAGAGGGTGTGCTGCGTGAGCTGCATGAGGTGGGTGAAAATTTGCTAAGGACGCTGCCATCATCTCTTCAACTGAAAGATTTACTCGGATGCCTCGCTTCAGGGGACAGAATACTTATTAGATTTTTATATTATGCTTTTATTGCTCCCTTCTTCCCGTCAATCCCGCCTCCCACCCTCGCACACCCACTCAACACAACTGTGTTCGGCAAGTTTCAACGTTTAAATGACAAAAGTTGTGAGTTTTAAATGCTGTTTGCATGTCTTGTGGTTCGTGACAGCAAAGAGCGGTGACTTATTTGCCTTGGGTTGGTGTTGTCATTGTTACTGTTGTTGTTTTCGTTGTTCTTGTTGTTGTTCTTGTTGCTTTTGTTGCCTTTACTTGAAAATAGTTATCCGACGAACTAATAACGCATTCAAGATGTTGGCAAACAAGGCCAAAAGTCAACTTTGCTCTTGCTGTTGATATGTTGTTATCAAATTCCCTCGTAACTCCCCTAGCTGCCCCTTCTGCGGGTCCCACAGCAGTGATTTCTGGAGAACTTAAGAAACTGCGAAACTCGAATAAATTACTTCGAGGACGAGTTTCTCTCGGTAATTGCGTTCATTTGTTTAACGTATTTAAATTAGGAATGAATCTTAAAATTAAAAGGAATGAATCTTAAAACGGAAGACCATAGATTTCGACACCACAGGTATTGTCGAGTTGAATAGAGGAATATATTTTGTTATCTTGTTTGTCGTTTTCCTATTATGTTATCTTATCAAAGAATAGGCTTTTAGAAAGGATTTATTTTAAGACAAAAGAATAACTTTGAGCTTCTCTAGAAATCAATTTTATATTCACTTTGTTCCTGTGAAATTCTCGTTGCTTTTGTGGTTTTCTGTTGCAGAAAACTGAGAACTCTTTTCAGTTTCTAAAACAGGAATTTTCTACTTTATCATATTGAGTGTGCTGAATTCCTGTCAATCTTTGTTGCACACACGCATATACATGCACACATACTTTGGAATTTTGCAGTAAAACCTGCAAAAACAAACGCTTTGATACGCAAAAGCAAAAATATTAAAGCATAATTAAATTCTTCACATCGTGTGCTCAAGCCAGTTAAAAATTAAACACTGTCTGTGCAAATAAATTGAGAGCAGGAGAAAATATAAACATCACAGCAGCCAACAACAACAAAAATTAAGACCAAAAAGAAATCATATGGTAAGCGTGAGCATAAAGTTTGAATTTATTTTATTTTATTTCAAACGAAATTGAAAGTCATTTCTACAGATAAAAGCATTTCAAGATAAGAGCACAAGGAAGGCGACCGAATAGAAGGAACCCGTTTTCCCGAGTTAACTCAAATACAGCCAATATTATAGTACAACACAGCACCCATCCCTTTATTCACGGCCCATTAGTAAGCCTGCCACAAAAATCACCAAACCATCAATAAAACCGAACAAGTGCCCGTCAACGCACCAAACACGCTTTTCTACCCCAAAATTTAATCCATCAATCATCCAACCTGTATAACTGTATAACAGTAACTACGCAGTAGCCGTAGTATGCGCCTATCACTCCCCGCCCAAAAAGGCATCCCATCACTCCCGCAACAAGGAAACCCTACACGAGGTCTGATAGTCAGGTCAATAATACAACCCATCACTGGTACACCCATCTGTAAGTTTTCTATCACACATACACATCAAATCCACCACTTCTTTAACCAGTAAACTCACCACTAAACCCGATAATCAACACGCCGGTCACTGGACCGGTTATATAAAACCGATATCAACAATTACAAAACCAACCACTTTATAGACTCCCTCGCTATACCTCTTTACCGGTTCAGCTCACCAGTAAGTACAACTAGTGACCCACCAATAACCATGCTCACCAACAAACCCACTTATTAACCCATTAACAACCAGCTAACAACCCGCTTTTACCACCCAACCAGGCGAATATGAACTACCAACACATAATCAAAGAGCGCGCTACCCACCACACCTCTCATCATTCATCCTAACCTCAAATAATCACTCTCAATATAGACCTCCCTCCACCATCCCTCTTCCACACCACATCTTCACAGGATGTTGAGTTTTTCCGAACATGTGGTGATGTCATGCGAAAAGCCTTTGTTTTTGTCGATATCATTGTTGCATCGTATCAAACTAAACGGATTTTAGTATGTGTGTGTTTGTGTGTATGTGTGTATATAACATATTCGAGGGTGTTTATAGTGTGCAAGTTCAAAAAATATACTAGAATTCTTTGCGAAAACAATGACGAAAAAGGAAGTTCCGTCAAAGTGCCGACAGGGATTTCGTTTCTATCATTATATCGATTTACTATGGAGGCCATTCTAATAACGAAAAATATAGAATTTAATTTTGGGTTCAGCATTCAGTTAAAATATGTTGACTTGAGTTTCAATATTTAAGTATAAACTTGACTTCTGAGAACTACTTTCATCTTGAATTTTCAACAAGGTGGAATTTACAAAATCGCAAAGCTGTAAGAGTTTTATTTTTATTGAAATTTAAACTAGAATAGAAGTGAAAATAGTAAAGAAAGAAATTGAAAAAGCGTTTTGAATATTCTAATCTGTATTATTTGTGTATTCGCAATAAATCAAAAAAAAAAAAAACATCATCTCCGCGCTCTTCTACAAGCCAAAAGTAGGCAATTTAAAAGGACAACCAACGATTGGAGCTCAAAGTAATAAATTCTACGACTGACCCTTGAGGCGAGATGAAGACAACCAACACATGTGTGATGACCCCTCCACACTAACATTGCACGCGTGCATGTTGCCATACAAACACATTTGCGGGCACAGCTATAAAACGTCATAAATTATCAGCTCCTGCTTGACTTTCCCTCGTATTTCTTCTTTTTTCAGACAACCAACGGAGACCGCAAAATATGTCGGCCATCAGCAATGCGTAATAGAGTTCAAAGCACAAGTTTCAGGCAGCCAAAAAAAAACAACGACAACCTAGCAAAACGGAAGCCTTCAATTCTCCCCATCACGTTGATTCCTTTCCACTTTTCCCCACCCCTCGCTCTCTCACCCGGACATTGTTTGTTAAATCATTTTTAATGTCATTAATTTTGACCATGTCAAAAATTTCATCGGATTTCCTTCTATCCATCCTATCTTTCCTCCACAGTCCTTAACAGGACATTTCTTGCACCGAGTTGTTTTGCTTCGTATTTCGCCCGCAGCGTCAAGGATGTCCGTTGTTACTTTATATCAAACACTAAATTATCCTTAGTTTCCGTTACGGTTATCTTATGAACCGAGGCGTCGTACGTTATCCTTTATACAGCACACAGGAGGCATAAATCTTCGAGGTTAGAGTTGCTGCTGACGATACAGTACAGTAAAGTAAAAAATGATGTTGGCAGGCGATTGGCAATCTTCGCTTTTGGCCAGGAAAATTATACATGCTCGAAATCACAAAGCGTAACGGAAATGGGACCTATTTGGCAGCGTTTATCTGATATGCATGTGTGCGTGGATGTGTGAATGGCCTCAATGTCTCAGCGTGATTGTGTGAGTTGATGAGAGCTAATGTGTTGATGTTTAGGACATCAATCCTCTATTGTCCTGAAGCGATATGAGGAGGAAGACGATAAACGAAAGACTCCGTGAGTTCAAGTCGTTTCTGCCCTCGACGACTCTCAAGGATTCTTTTAGTGGATACCGACGAAATTTGAAAGGTAAGGAAACCTCTCATCACATCGATAATTTCTCTTATTAGATCGATAATTTGCGATAGCGATTCAATTTATTTTAATTTAATTAAACAGTTTCTAAATGAATTGATTGTCAAACAGAATACTTAAGGAAGAGATTAAGTGAAAAATTTATTGTTTATTTGTTGATTATTGTTCAGTCGGCTAGTGGGAAATCTATTCTTTAATAAATCGATTACTAGAAATGACTCATCCGAATGCACAATAATTGGACTGGCTTTTGAGTCACAACGTTCTTTTGCGGTAATATTTGCGAGATTTATAATGCCACCGCAGTTCCTGCAGGATTCCGGAGAACTTCTAGATACACCGAAAATTCAATCTGGGGTACATTTGAACGACATAAAAGAATCACCTTTTTAGGATATTGTATAAAAAACGTACCTCTTACTTCCCTCAATTTTTTGCGCCATCACTTAAGACATCAAGGGATAAAGAGGAAATTTTTAAGTCCCGGCGCAATTACCACCCCCTTCCTCCCTGCCCCGCCACCCCTCACACCAGCAACACCCACTTAAAAACACTCACGTCTCGGCAATAATCTCACGCCTCGATGCTCACCTGTTATTATGACAGACATTTAAAAGCATTACGACCCGGTGGCCCATCCACCCACCCACGCACGCACCACCACTTAGTCACCCCTGCCAACCCACCTCGCGTTCTGAATCGCTCACCTGCTGCAATTTTTGCAGGGTTCGCTCTTTGTTTCCTCGTATCTTTTTTTCATGCCACTCCCAACGCCATCACTGAGCTGTGTAAAGACGTTAACGCTTACGTTACCGCAACCGAAATGACTGCGCCGTCCGTCGTATTGGCAACGTCAGCGCAGAGCGTAGGTGGTGCTCGGCTGTGTTTGCAGTTTTATTTGCGAGGGAAGTGGAATTCCTTTTACGATCTTTTATTAAGAAGACTACGACGGTTGCGATAGCGGCAACTGAGAAGAACAATAAAAAACTCATTTTCCGCATTTTGGCTGAGTGACTGCTAGAGTGGTTGTGAGAAGAAGATATTGCGAGAGAGAGAGAGAGAGAGAGGAAAGGAGAGAAAAATACCCGCTCATGATTTATCGATTTTTAAGCGTTGCAAAGAGGCTCACAAGGAAGCTTACGCGTTGCACACCTCACATTGTTTCAATTTTAATATTTTTATTTAAGTGTTTTTAAGGATTTATTTTCAAGTATTTTTAGATGAAAATACTTCCTCTCTTACAGGAAATCTATTTCGATTTTAGCTTAAAATACGGGTGACTGCAATCGAAACCTCCAAATATTCCTCAGGTTGCTTCTAAAATAGCTTCTTGGATGATTAATTCTTAGGGAATTAGAGTATTTTTATTAAAAATCACATAACTACTCGTAATAATTATTTGACCTGATTATTCAAACCAAACTGATAGAAAAAAAATTCCCAGATGTTCACTCAGTGTATTGAACTCGAAGTCAACATGAGTTAAATTTTTTGGGAATTGAATTCAATCAAATGACGATCAACTCAATAGTTTTCCAAGGGGAATCAACACACCATTGAATAGAATGCGTAAATCACACCGTAAATTAGGGTGATTTCACATAAATTAGGGTGAGGATATAGGTATTTGATTTTTAAATTTGCTCAATTAAGTAGATAAAATCCGAAAAGAGTAGTTAAAAGGTCATCAAAACAAGTTAACCTCTATTTGCGGACTATTTTAACCTAACAAAAATATTTTCAAAATACACAAAACTTCTTCAACGAAATTCAAAGTAGAAGGTTTAAGTTGATATTTTTCTAGATAAAAAAAGGTTTTCGCGTGTCACGAAATGCATTGGAAAAATTGTTTAGAAGTTATTTGCAAAGAAAAAGTTTTTTAACTACTTTTCAGACGAACCAAAGGCAAAGCGAAATATATTGCTACAAAAAGTATAGCAAAAGTAGAAGAAAGACAAAAAATGCATTAAGTTACCAAACAGCGTGGAAGAAAATTCCAAGTAAAACTGTGAAGAAATGAAAAATCTGGTCGTAAGATTGAACTTTGAAAAGTTTATTACTTCCCGTAGGAACTCGCCGCACTTCAGCAGCCTCTTCACTGCTGCCCACACATCTTTCGCGAGGCTGCCTTCACTGTGGCACGCAGCCCCGGTACTACTTTTTCGACCCTCTCTTCACCCCCTAAAAACATCCAAACACTGCACTTCCAACAATGCAATAAAATTCTTCCTGTAACTTCTGGTGGCAAGAAAACCTCTTAGAAAACAAGGCCACTCGTTTCTTGCCTCCTCCTCCTCCTCCTCTCCTTAACCTCGTTGCAGGAAGGATTCAGTTTTCAAGCTTGCAAAGTAGGACGAAGTTGAAGCAGCTGATGTATTGATTCCTCACAAGCAGCAGAAAAATTTCACTATTTATTGGCAGCAAATTTAAGAAGAAAAAACAAAGGAAGTTCTCGTTCGGAACTTTCGGTAACTTTAAAGAACCGAATTTGAGATAAAATTTGAAATTTTTTAAATTTCTATAGAAAATAATTGGAATTTTATGAATTTTAATTTGTTCGAATTTTTATGTTTAAAAGTCTGACACATTTTCATATTTTCGAAAGGTGTTTATTTTTTGCCACTTCATTCCGTATGAAATGCTATTTTATCACCGATTTAATGGAGCGTCTTATGAGCTTTTTCAAGTTTAATGAAAGCTTTTGCAAACTTTATGGAGACTTCGCAGACTTTTCCTCACTACTGACTTTTAAGAGGTTTCTTGGAGTCTTTTATTGGTCTTAACTTTGATTAAGAAATCATTTCTTTATCTTTACATACATTTTTCAAAAGCTTTTTACTTCAATTAAGCTTTTCGCCTTTATATTCTCTTTTTACTATATTAACTCCAGTCATATTTCCACGAAATGTTTTGGTCATCATTTGTATTTTGATGCTTCCTGTGAATTCTAAACCTCAGCCTCAAACTTCGAAGCTCATAACTATTTAACAACCTCGTCACTTCACTCATCAGCAAGAACATAATTTTTACTAAAGAAATTATAAATAAAAGTGCCTGGATATAAAAAAATCGATGTGAAAATTAACTCTTCAATAGAAAATATATAAAATATTGTTGTTTGTAAATTAGCAAGTTAAGGATGAAATAAAATTACAAGAGGAATTTCAGGCAGATATTTGAAATCAAGACAAGTTTTCAATTAAATTTAATAACTTTATTAATTTCTTTTCGTTTTCTTCCTCGGTTGCTACCTCTAAATCTACTTAAGCTGCAGCAAAGTAAGAAGACGACTTCTTACGGTTGAGCGCCACCTAACGTTGTTAAGCGATAATACGTTAAAACTTATCAGAGCCAGAAATCCTTCGACAAATTGCATATTTCTTCGACGCGCACACATCCATTCATGCACTTACACCCCCACAAGCTCAAACCATCTCGCAGTCTTGGGGCCCAAAACTTCACTCTACTCCCGTGTTACGTAAACGTCATCACATCCTTCTTCAGTTTGTATCCTCCAGGCAGTTGTATAGGATGTGAAATATATATGGTTGAAAATAGGTGGAGGTAGAAAAGAACAGCAAGAAGCTCGCTCCTGTCACACTTTACAGGATGCTGCAGGAAGTGCAAAAGGTTTGTTCATGGAAGGAACATGGGTTCGATGGGAAGAATGGTGGGGTTGGGGGGGTGGATGGTATCTTGATATAAAGATGTTGTGAAGCAGCTATTCCTACTTAAAAAAAGTAGTAAACTAATCATATTTTGGTAAAATGAGGTACACAGTGAATTCTTTCCTATCAAGGAATTATGATTAAAAAGAACTAAACTGATTCCAATGAAATCAAGAGTAAAGCTGCCTGCAGTCTGTGTTACATACTTCATACACTTAATTTTTCTGCCCTACGATACCCTAACCTACCCTAGCCTACGTTACTCTTATTATCCTACGATTCTTTCCTATTTGATACTACGTTATCCCCTTCTGTAGTCCTACCCACTCCGTTTTGTACCCTATACTGGTACTCCACTTTATCCCCACTATTTATTCTATCCAACACTGTCTTTCTCCATTATATTTTACTCCAATGTAAGATAGACACGACTGTACTATAAGTTGTAAAGGGATGAATAACCATCTCAGTTAAATCCAATTATTTAACCTATTAGAACAACAGTAACCTGTACCATTCTTTACAGCCCTAATACAACCTACCTTTCCAAAACCTACTCTATGCTTTTAGACCATTACTATCAAAAACTGTGTACTCTACCTAATTCTCTTTAAAATGCCTAACTCAACCCTATGTTACCTTGCCTCTCCTATTCCAGAAAATACACCCCGAAGTTCGCTTTTAATGCTTTCCTACGGTAACCCTACGCTGCCCTATGCTACCCCACTCTATCCAACCCTAACTTTTTCTTCCACTCTAAGCTGTATCTTCCCTCATTTGTCCTGCAAGTAAGTCTTCTTTAACGCAGGAAGCTGAATTCGAATTACAGCCAACCTCATTTTCTCATCAAGCTTCTCGTTTTCTCAGCTCAGTTTTTATTGGCCTGGTTTGTTGTCAATTCAATTAACGGTTTGTTGTGCTCGCGGACCTGCCTCAGGTGAGCTGTGTTTACTTTCTGCCTGACGTCCCCCAATTCCGAAACCCAAAAGGAAATCTAATTTTTTCGGTCTCTTTTGCTTGCGTAATTTTACCACAAAAAAAATCGTGTGTTCCTACTTTCAGTTTCGCGTACTGCCTGCAGCCTTCTTCCAGTCACCTTTTATGCCCTTCTATGCAATAATAATGGAAACAGCTTAAGTTTAAGGGTGAATAAATTAAGTACTTGCTGGGGGTTAAATCTTTCATTTGATTTTTTTTTTTGGTTTCTCTGATTTCTTAAAGCCTGTGGGAGGTGGTGGGGGAATGGAAGGTTTTTATCGTATCGTAATAATCACAGCAAATATCGTTAATATTTGCTGTGATTTTTACCCTTCCCATTCCATATTCGTTTATTTATTATTTCCATCCATTTTAATTAGAGATAAAGATTGTCAAAAGTATTTATCACAACTGGATAATAAGGAAACCATAATTACTAAGATGCTTTATGAATAATGATTATAAATCTCAGAATGACAATTCCACAGATGACTCTTTGATCGCAGTTCAAGATGGTTTTCATTTGTTCAGAATTGGTAAGTGGAATCTTTGACAAAAAGAAAACTCCTTTGTGACGTTTTAGAATTTTTATTTAAAGGAAATTATCCGATTATTATTCAATTCTTTTCTGAATATAATCTGTAAAATATTCTTATTTCTTTTTAACTAAATAAACTCGATGCAATATTCTGTATCGCATAAAAAAACCCTGTAGAAGGTAACTTTTCATATAAATAATTCAACTGCAACATCGCTTCCCTTATTGCTTCTATCAAAGTCAGCATTTTTCACTTCCACAAATGCTTTTAATTCTCACCTCATTAAATTAATCATAAGCATAATTTTTGCTTTGTACTCTTCAAATGAAATATATTTTCCTGCAAATTAGATAAGAACTTTAGACAGTTAATAGCGACCGTATTCAGTCGCATCCTTTGATGTTTCACTCTCTTGCGCTTCATAGCAGCTAAATCAGATGGAAACATTTAAGATTACAAATTATAGCCAGCTTTGTGAGGGGAGATAGAAAAGGCCAAACGCAGTACGGATTGCGTGTCAAGGAGGCAAAACTTAATGTGCCAAAAATGCTACTTTGAAGTAAAATACGCTGACTGACTACGTAGCAACGGAAAGAAACGGCAAACGGAAACCGTGTCAACAATCACGGGTAGGAGGAGCTGTAAAAATGTCCCAAATCGTGCCTAATGCAGCATTAGCAGCTTAACTACGATAAGCTGTAGCTATCAGCAGCTTTCTTCACACAACAACGGCCGAAAAGTAGAAAAGAAACTGTTGGTAAGGAAACCGAGGAAATGGCAGGAAAAAGCAGGGAGTCACAGGATTTCATGTTCGTGGTCTAATCTATGAAATATGCTACTTTTTATTCAGAATTATCATTTGCTAGAAGCTGAGCTAGCAGGAATTTAAGGAGAAATAAGTAGTTGAAACTTTTTTATAGCTCTAATACCGAATATTCTATACTGTTATATATTTCTATACCGGAATATATTAATTTTCTGTTCTAACTGCCAATTTTCTAGTCTAAATATGTTCGAATAATGCGTATTCCATATTTATAGGTCATCTAGACTGTAAAGATTAGAACAGACTATTACATTAGTCATATTTGTGCTATATATTCTGTAATTTTCTATTACAACCGCCTTATATTGCTATTATAGATGTCGAATTCTTTAATTGTTTGTGTTAATATCTAATATATTGCGTGGTACGCCCAGTTCACAATAGGTGTGGGGAAAAAAAAGCCACTAACTGCTCGGTATAGATTTGTTTCAGGATCACCAAATTGTACAGTTTAAAAATTATGGTAAAAGTATAAAATAATGTCTTCACATTAACATTAATGAAAATCGAAAAACCCCTTAGATCACCAACAACAACAATCAGTTTATAGCAAAACTTGTGATTTTATAGCGCATAATACAGCAAAGTCTGTCATCATCTTCTCGATTGCTGTCTGAAATGCCTTTTCGTTGTCTCACTGTCGTCGCCGTTGTTGGTCGTTATTTATTTATTTATGCTTTATGCGCTTTTTTGCTGTTTTAAGACCTCTTTTGTTGTGTGAGGGGATTTTTATTTGCACATAAAGAAGCATAAATATCAAGTTATGTCCAGCTCATGATTTATTTGTAAAAGTTCAGGATTTCATAAGGTTGGGTTGGCAGAAGCGAATAATGATGGATTGCCGGAAATTTTATGAGCCGTACAAAAATTATAATGTGAATCTAAAAAAGTAGAATAAGTTGATGTATTTTGGAACGAATTTCTTACAGTGAAAATTCTAGTCTAGAAAAGCAGTCTTGAGTTTAAAGAGTTTCGGAAATCTTTTGTGATTCAGGAGGGAAATTCACAATTTTTTTGTTGGTTTTTTCTTTTCTCCTTTTAAAGATTTAAAAGGATATCTAATTTTCTGTTAAACTTTAAAAATATAAATTATGTAGGCCTTGTGGATCACATTAATTAAGATTCAAAATATGTCATCACTGACCACTGAATGACTTGTTTAAAGCTCTATTAATGGAGTGAAACTCATTAAGATTAATTAGCTTGAAAGAAGAATGAAGACTTCAACACTGATGACAGCAATTTTCAGCGCCATTAAGTTGGCGGCGAGCAAAATTCGGCCCATCGTGTGACCTTAAAAAGAGAACGAAAGTCGTATTAGAATGGGAAAAGTAAAGAAATGAGATCTTTTCGCCCGAAATTCAAAAAAATAACGAAATAACAAAAAACTAATAAATTCAAAGAGTGAAAAATGAATTTTTAAAAGTAAATTAAAAGAAGAAAAGATGAAATGACTAAGGGGTTCCGCTTCATGTGAAAAAACGGTCAGAAAAACTAGGAAAACAGACATCGGTGACGGAATTTATAACATTTGTCACTCTTTACTTTTTTTGCTCGCTCGTTTCTGTTTTCCACTTTTTCTTCCATTTTTTTAACATTTTTCTTCTTTTCATTCCTACTTTTTCTCGTATTTCAAATTTGAAATGTTCATCGCAGCGCTTGAATATCTTTTATTCTTCAAATTCAGATTTCAACCTTAAAATTCAGCCTTACATATGAGCAAAAATATGCAAACATTTGTCATTTTCAGCATTGAAAAGGGCGTCAAAAACGCAAACAACAATAAATCAGAATGGCATCTGAGAAATAAGGCCACCATTAAAGAAAATAAATCCTTTTTCTTCATTTCTCGACAAACGAAGCCTCACAGGGATCTTGTGAACTTAATTCAAACGCTCATCCAAGAACACACTGACATTTTTTCCTAAAACCGAAAAACCAGAAACTTCTTACTTACCTTGAATTGGTACGTAAATATTGAGATACAAGCAATCCTCCGACTGGTTTTTTAGATACGGCAGCAAGCGCTTCAGATACTCCAGTCGACCTTTCGGCATTCGCTCCAAGGCTGCTGTTTCGTTCGCAATATCGGGCAAACGTTGTGGGCACACAGGACCAAATCTGCGAGAGAAGAACGTAAAAATATAAATGTTTTTAATAAAAAAGTTAAGCAGTTTTTTTAAAACGGATAAAAAATGAAAACAAAAGGAAAGAAAGAGAAATTAACAACAGCAACCCAGAAAATCTTTAATACCCTTGAAAACTTTGCTGCTAAATTTATGCGGAACTTTTTAAAACAACCTGAGATTTATTGGAACTTTTTGAAGGCAATGCAGGCTAAGTGTTCCGAAAGTCCTTAAACAGCCTTCATTAGAAACGCTTTCAACTGGCTTTAAACTCTCGAGCCGGTGCGTGTTTTTTACTCATACGTAAATAAGAAGTTTTATTTGCCTTGGCTTGAATACTTGATTGATATTCTTGGCTCACCGCGACGCGATTTTATGGTTTTTGGGAGGCACACAACCTATTGTTGTGTCATCATTCTGCGAAGTTTCAGGGACTTCGTGATTTACCTGTCTGATTGGCTTTTAAGTCTGCTTAACTAAATCTTACCTTCATAAAAAACTAAATCGTACTTTTATTATTAAATTGTAAGCTTCGCAAAAGAAATTGTTGTATTGAAAATTAAGGTTACAGCCTTGAATTCCTTTTTAAATATCTGAAAATCAATAAAATTAGTTTACACAGCGTAAAAAGCAGAACCTCGATACATGCTTGAACTTTATATGCATTTCTCCAACTAATAATAACGACTTCACATTCACTTTTAAGGTTCACACATTAACCAGTGTGTGGATTACATTAAAAATCCATAAATATCCCAACCAAACCCCCAACTCCCGTAATACATCGAGCTTTCTCAACTGTACCGAATCGAACCACAGCAATATCGACCGACAACCCAACCAGCCACCACCCTGATGGGGGAAGGCAACCAGGAGCCCCCATTTTAAGCGGATTTTTACATCTACCCGCAGGCACCTGGTGCTCCAAACGCATCATCTCAGTTAACCTACTGCCACCCACCCGACCCCCCTCCCCCTTAATGGTAATCATACACAAGGGTATATTTTTATTGTTTTATTGATTATTTACACGGTCGCTCATAACAGTTAAGATAACGGAATGGTGTTTTAAGCAGGTCGAGAAGAGTCTGATGGGGACATTATAGTTCGCTAAGTGTGATTCTGAAGTGTTACTTTTAAGTCTATAAAATATAATTCAGGCTAAAAAGGTTATGACTTCGTAGACGTTACTGAAATCGATGATAGCCGTAATAATCATAAACAGATTATTAATACTGATAATCATTAACTTATGATTTCAAATAGATAGGAAATTCTTGTTCAGAGAATTACATAAGGAAGTTGATGACGATTTATACAAAGTTTAGCAATAAAGAGAGAGAGAGAGGGAGTGAGAGAGAGAGGGAGAGAGAGAGGGGGACCTGTGAGGTATTTCCCTTTGAATAAAATCATACCTGTAATGAAAATGTACCCCAAATGAAAATTGTAGTCGTTAAAAGTGTTTGTAATGATGTAACCTCATAATTTTGCCTTCTATTATTAGTTTCTTTACTACGTCTAAATTAAATCTGCCGCCAGATACAATTTTGAAGTCGCGTTGTGTGGTGAAAAAAGCTCCCAAATCGAAATGACGACCAGCAACATTCACCCCATGGTTTGGTTCAGTAAGCCAAGGTTATCATCAACTTTGGGCGGGTCACCCAAATCAATCAATCAATCAGTCCCTCACGAAAACGCTGTCTAGACGAATTTACTGAAATTGATTGATTTTAGACTTCAAAATTGATTGCTTCGTGTTATCAGCGACATTCAACAGATGTTTCCTTAGCTAGAATATATAAATGGGATTTCATTTAACTTATTCGTGATGTAATTATTTTTCTTGTAAATTTATGGTAACCAATAAATTTTTGTGGTTTTTAATACTCTACTCAATTTTATTTCACTAAAAAATTCTTTTGTATCTCGTGTCTTTTGTATTGTAATATCTCGTGTACCGTCTTTTAAGGTTAGACGTAACTCTCGGTACAGATATCGGAAATAAATATCCTTTCCGTAATGAGTTTTGTAAACTATCTTCGTAAAATATCTCCTTACTCAGGTATCTGGGACGTGATATTGTTCTATTGGAAAATTAATTTCCTCTAGCGAATGTTATCAAAAACGTGTCATCCGCAAAGAAAACATTGAACAATGAAGCACGAGGTGGAGAAACCAGTGGCAACGGCGCCGTTGTAAGCAGGAAACGTACTGAACACACAGGATAAGTTTTTAATTAAATAAAAACAAACCCGCACTTGTTCTCACATTGTAACTGATGTTTAATTCGGAATTAAAACGGAGAACTACAAGTCGATAAACAAAATCTATCGAGTAAATATCCAGTAATATAGTAAAAAACTTACAAGACTGAATAGCTAAGAATTCTATAGCTCGTTTTTAACCTCTATCCGGTTCCCATATATCAATCTGAAGTTTATGAAATGATGCGGGCTAATCCTAAATAAGCGATTTTTTTAAATAAAACGTTAATATATTCATACCAACGTACCGAATGTCGTAAGCAGTAAATCTGAGAAGAAGAGGACCGCCGGCTACGGCAGCTCTAGAGGTATGAAAAGCACTCAGCGGCTACACGGAAAGCACAACAGCAATTAAGGACCAGCAGCGACGGCAGCCGCCGCTACACAAAATGGCACCACTGACAGACTACCCGAGGTAAACAGAGTGTAGGCGAAAGCCCACCCCCTTTGATAATTATTCGCCAGCGCTCTTCTATCCTCTTTGAAGGTGAAACGAAGGCCTCTTGTGCCCCCCGGCCCCCACTTCAATGACAAACCGGATCCACGTGAAGTGCTCGGAGCGAGGACCGACCGCAGAATCGGTATTTTGGCGAGGGGGACAGGTGGGGAGAGTTGGCGTGAGGAGGGTTTTGTTGAGACATTCTGGTACCTAAATTAAAGGAAAGAATTTCACTAAAACTGGAGGTTTCAATTTCCTATGAAGGGCGAGATTTTTCTAAATTGTTAATACTTTGAAAAATTGACTGTGTGTGTTTTTTATCTATTATTATTATCTATTTTTAATAACACTGTAATATTTCGCTACGAAATTTCTTTGAAAGGAAATCCTTTCGTACCAAAAGTTTCAATTTTTGCAAAGAAATTTTATGCCAACTTTTCTGAAAAATTCTTTTAAAAGCTTTTTGATGGCGCTAACTTAAATTAACACTTTTCACTTGAATAAGCAACATGTGGAGTGAATATAAATAAATAAAACAATTTAAATATGAATTTCGAAAGGATTAAAATGCAATATACACGAGGAAGGATCTCGAAACACTTTCTTTCAGAATTGCAAAATCTAATCATATCCAGTGATGGATCTCTGCTGCTCTACGAAAGATTTACACCCCACCCTACCCCGCAACCTCTACCAGCCGCACCTCTCCCCCTAAAACTCCCTCTCAAACACTTCAAATTAAAACGAAATCTCGGCATGCTGCTGCCACATAAGAGTAGCAAGCGTCTTCATTAGGAAATCTTGTGGGGCGACTCGACTGACTCGCGCTGCGTCTCCATTCTGCTGGTGCAAAATTGAAACCGAGCGAAGCGAACGGACGGAGGCGCACGAACATGCAACGCATCCGCCTTCCACTTCCAAGAAAGTGGAGCAGTTCAAATGTGCTCCGCGGGGAATACAGAAGCCGAGCTGCGGCGGATGGAAGGACGTTGCGGCAGGAGGACGCCGCGGTGGCTTCCTTTTAATGAATATCTACTCGTATGCATTAAATGCGGTATTAAGACGTGGAAGATCAAGAGAGATTAAGCTGTCGTCGTTGTTGTTGTTGCCTTTTTACTAAAACTCTTCGCCGACTTAAAGCAAGCAGGATTTTAATTACTTTTTCAATTAATTTCAAGTGGTTAAGAGGGAATTAAAAATATAATGAATGCTTGCGTAAAAACCTCGCAGAGTATATCAAGTGTATTTTAAAAAGTTCTCATTTTTGGAATTTACAAATTAAGCTTCCCGTATTCTCAGCGAGAAGGATACTTTTTTCTGCAACTAACTGAAATTCTGAAGGCCTTTCTGGTGCCACCACCTCGTGTTCCAGTTTCCCAGTTGCAGTTGTTTGAGTTGCAATTTTTGAAATAAATTATTTGACTTGGCACTTCGAACGCGCTTCGACTCACCTGTCCGCCTTCTTGACTCCCGACCACATGGCTGCCGAGACGGGTGGCATGAAGCGCAGGTTGCCCACAGGCGGCGACGCATACGGGATGCCGCGATACGCCTCCACCGGGTCCAGGTGGCGTCCTTCCAGCTGCACGATCACGCCCGAGATGGCGCCGTTGCGCGTGTGGATGATGCGTGACGAGAGCTGCGCGGGCAGTTGGTCGTGCTGGCTGCTGCTGCCACCTTGTCGACTGCTACGCCCACTGGAACTCGAACTCGAGGAGGAAGAGGAAGAGACGGCAGCTGAAGCGGAGGAGATGGCGGATGCACTGCCAGTTAAAGACAGCGAGGCTAACGAGGACGCGGGCGGCGAAAACGACGACGATGATGATGATGTTGAAGTTGCCACCGCCACCGCCACCGGCGCTGCCGCTGTTAATGCTGCCGCGCCAATCGAGGCGGAAGTGCCACCGTCGCTGCTGCTGCTCACAGCGCCACTGCTACCGCCTCCACCAACACACGTTATCAGCTGCAGCAGCAGCAGGGCGACGGTTGCTGCTGCTGTTGTTGTTGCGGCCGTTGTTGCCAGCAGGTGCAAATATTGTGGCCGCATATTCATTATAACGATTGCCGTTGCTGCTGTTGCTGCTGCTAATGATGCCCGGCTTAATGTTATTGTTGCTGTTGTTGTTTGGTGTTGTTGCAGCTATTGTTGCCGGTGTTTTCGCTTGTAGCACAACCACCAACTGCTTGCTTTCGCAACTAATTTTATTGGCTCCCGTTGTTATTTGCACTCGTTTGTTGCTCGCTGCTTGCAACAAATTCGAGTTTATAAATAACGAGCCTCTAGTTGTTTTTTCTTGTTTTTTGTTGCTGTTGCTGTTGTTGTTGTTGTTCTTGTTGTTGTTGCTCCCATTGTTTATGCAAATTGAACAAAATTACTTGCTGCCCCCTGAGCTGGAAGTCATTACGACTGAAAGTACGAGTGCTTCATGCGCGGCCGAGAGCCACAAAGCTCTGGTTGCGCTTTTGTGAAGTTCGGTGCGATTGCTGGTTACAAAGTTCTGCACAAAGTTTTGGTTTTTTCTTGTTTTTGCTAAAAATAAGACGAGGTCACTTTTTGCTCCGTAATTTTCGCATATTTTTAAAGAACGAACACATGCAACGTGGAAAGCTCCACACAGAAGCTAAAGTTCACTTTGGTGTTTTTTAATTTGGTTTTTTAATGTTTTGCAAGCGCTTTTAAGTTTAATAAAGTCTTTCTATTTTAAGATCGTAATTTAATTTGGGTTTTTTTTAACAACTTTTCCTCACCTAAAGCGTTTACAATGAAAAAGCTTTTCAAAAGCTTTACAACAATCATTTTAAATTGCAAGCTACGAGTAGAACTTGAAAAGACGGTCGAATTTAAAAAGCTCAGACGAGAGCTTTTACAATTTTCTTCCTCAAGCTTTTTGTTTTCTTTTAATTTAACAACGCCTTAGCTATTATTTAAAGTTATTTTTCAGTTATTTTTTTAATTTAACAATGCTTAGTTATCATTTAAAGCCGTTTTATTTCCGAAGTTTTAGTAGAGCTTTTAAAAGCTTTTGCTTTAAAGTTTCTAAACTGTTTTATATCGTTGCTCTTTCTGTCTTTAGTCAGTTTCAACAGCTTCAGTGTTGTCCTTCCTGAAGCCTGAAGTGTTGCCACTCAAACTTTTCTTCCAGGAATTCAGCAACGGAACCGAAAAGCTGTCGAGCAACTAAAAGACGATATGAAAAACTAGAAGAAGCGCTACCAGCTGCCAGTTAAACGTAACAAGCGTCCTTGCGTTACGCGTCGTTGTTGCGAGTGGTTCTTCCGCTGCGAGGCGATCGTCCTTGTCGTCGCTTCCGAGTGTGTTGAGCTGCTAAAATCCCAAACTAAAACTGAACCAAGTTTCTGCGAAGCGCCACTTAAAGTCCGCTTCTCTGCGCTTCGTTAGTCTCACGCCGCCGTCGCACAGGATGTGTTTGCTGCTGCTGCTGTTCACACGTACAACTTTTGCGTTCCGACAACGACACCAACTAGACGCCGCTAGAAGTCGGTCGGCCTGCAACAAGAGCAACACACGCTGCACACACGCCTACATTTGCGAGCATTCCTTCATGGATGCCTTGTGAGAGTGGGCGCGTGTTCGTGTGTGTGTGTCTGTGTGTGTGTGTGTGCGTTTTGGTGTGAGTGTCGCTTTCTAATGCTTTGTATGCGTTGCCAGTATTTTTGAAAATTGCAGTTGTAGTCACTTTGCTGCTGCTGCTGTTTTTGTTGTTGTTTGTTGTTGTTGTTGTTGTTGTTTCTTGCTGTTGTTGTTGTTGTTATTGCTGATGGGAAAACACTTGCATGGCTGCTGCCGACGCCGTCGCTGCTACTGCTGCTCCGAAATTTAAATGCGTCCTCAGCAGCACAATCAGCACGCAGCGCATTTTGTGTTGCCTACTCTCAGGCGCTCTCGTCCGCTCTCGTTGTTTTATTCTCACTTCTGCTTGATGCTCGTTTCCAGTGGCTCTTTGCTTCTGTTGTGCGTTCTGTTGGCTACATATTACTGTTCTTCTGTTGTTGTTGTTGTTCTCCTTTTTCATTAGTGTCTCTGCTACTGAAAACCACATGCTATTTTTTTCCCCATGTTAGCTTACAGCCTTCATAATTTTTGCTCTCGTTGTTATTGTAGTTATTGTAGTTGTTGTTGTTGTTTTTGTTGTTTTAATTGAACACTCTGTTAGAACTCTCTTCTCCTCTTGTTGTTGTTGCTGTAGATCGTGTTGGTTCTTTGTTAACACTTTCGAGAGTTAAAATTGTCTGTAAAGAAGTAAAAAATTTTGTATTGGAATTTTTTTCATTGCATGTGCAAAAAATACTTAAAAAATACAATAAAATTATTCTTAAATTAATTGTGTTCTTGAATTTGATTTCACTTCATTTATTCAGTTACAGACATTCATTTAATAGCTTAATATTATTTAATGTAAATATTTTCGTGATATTCACTTCGACTTAAAATGTATTTACATTGAGAGAAGAGACATCAAAAACAGTTCTCGAGTTCTAAAAACTCTGGAGGTAAATAAGCTATAAATCGACTTGTATCGATCATATATAGAGAAAAGCAAAAACAAAGTCAAAATTCAAATAAAAACCTGAAAGAAAAATAAAATAACTCAATAAATTTCCACTCACATCGTGGCAGAAAAAGACACAAAAACATCAACTGCTGCCAGGGCTGCTTGTAATGCGGTAATAAAAGCGTAACAGCGAGAGAAACAACAGCAACAACAACAACACAACGACAACAACAGCGCCATTATTTCTGAGATAACAGTAAATCGTTATGGAAATTAAGTCAGTGAGATTTACTTTGCTGTTGACTGCGACTATTAAGACGTGGGAATGCAAAAATAAGTGAGCGCGATAAAGTGAACGACAGCAGAGAGAACAGCAGCCACGGGACCAACAACAACAACGAGAACAACAAGCACGAGAACAACAACAACGAGAACAGCAAGCACGAGAACAGCAAGCACGAGAACAACAACCACACGACAGAATCATAATACAGAAAATTTGAATAGAAAATCGAATA